>JANVCC010000065.1:2694276-2719670 GCA_025345505.1 Todiramphus chloris collaris | reverse complement strand
CCCCCCCCCCCGCCTCCAGCTGTGCCCGCCCCTCCCTCCAGCTGCGGCTCCGCCCCGCGCCGCGCTCGGCCCCGCCCCCTTCCCGGCATGCCCCGCTCACTATGACTCTTCATTTTTCCGCCCCGCCCTCCCCGCCGCCGCCACCAACCAGCTCCGCCCCTCGGCGGGTCCGAGCCACCAATCACGAGAGGCGACGGCGCCGGGAGGTGCCGGCGGCAGCCAATGGGAAGAGGCGGGGGGCGGGAGCAGCGGTGCGGCGGGGTCGCGGTCGCGGTGCGGTGCGGGCGGAGCAGCGGGAGCGGGGCCTGTGCAGCCGGCGCCATGGTGAGAACCGGGGGGGATCCCGGGGGGGGGTCTCGGGGGGGTAGGGAGTTGGGCCCGGCGGGACGAGGCCCGCGAGTGTACCGGGAGGAGGCAGGTGGGCCGGAGGCCTTTCCCCGCCGCTGTCTCTCCCCGTGGGCTTCCCCTCAGGCCGGGCCGCGGCGGGAAGCGGCGGCCGTGAGCAGCGCGCGGTGCGGCGCCTCCCTCGCCCCCCACCCCAAAAAAGAGGAAAATGAAAACTAAACCCGTCCCCCTTCGCTGTCCCCCGGGGTAGAGGCGGCTGCCGGTGCCGGGACGGGGGGGGGGGGATGACCCGGGTGCGGGAGGCTCCCCCGACCCGCTGCCCTCGGTCCCCGCGGTACCCGCTCTCCCGTTCTTTTCCAGTCTATTATGTCCTATAACGGCGGGGCCGTCATGGCCATGAAGGGGAAGAACTGCGTGGCCATCGCCGCTGACCGCCGGTTCGGGATCCAGGCGCAGATGGTGACCACGGACTTCCAGAAGATTTTCCCTATGGGAGAAAGACTGTACATTGGACTGGCCGGACTGGCCACGGACGTGCAGACGGTGTAAGTGAGACCCCCACCTCCCGGGCCTTGCCTTCCCACGCTGAGCCTGTAAGAGACACATTTACAGTAAATAGTGAGTGGCAGCTCGCGCTGAGCATAAACGTCTTTGTTTATTCGTGGGGAAGGGTGTAATGGCTGGTGGCCAGCACTCTTCTTCTTCCTTCAATGGGAGGGGTTTTTTTAAACAAAACTGCATGTGATTTAAGATCACATCGCTACTAAGGCTTAATAAGCTCAGGTATAAAAGGAGCTGCATCTGGAATACCTACCGGCCTCAGGAGCTGGTATCTGTCCACGTGAGGTAGATCAGTCAAGGCCTGGGTGAAGATGGAAGTAAAATGAACCTGCTTCTGCTTTAATGCCAATTCTCATCTCTTGCAGTGCCCAGAGACTGAAGTTCAGGCTGAATCTCTACGAGCTGAAGGAAGGGAGGCAGATCAAACCGCAGACCTTTATGAGCATGGTTTCCAATCTGCTCTACGAGAGACGGTAACTGTCAAGCGACGGAGTCGCTGTTCGTGTGGCGGTGAAGGTTGTGGTTGTTGGAGTTGATCTGATTCTAGAGAGGGGGGAGGCTGAGGAGGGCTCCCCTGACAACTGCTTCTGAAGTAGGAGACTTCAGTCCCCTGACAATGTTCTTTTCAAAGGAATATTGAGCATTTCTAAAATAATTTTGAACAGTACAAGTCTGTTCTGTTTGCCTTGCTAAAAACATTCCAGGCTACTTCTAGATTGACCTGAAAGGTTCATCCCACCAAAAGCCTCTGTGGGATGTTTTCCTTGCATGGATATGTACGTGGAACTGCTTCAGGCTGGTCAGACCGTTCTATGCCACCTTGTTCTTCCCAGGTTTGGACCTTACTACACAGAACCCGTCATCGCCGGGCTGGACCCCGTTACGCACGAACCTTTCATCTGCTCTCTAGACCTCATCGGCTGCCCGATGATCACCGATGACTTTGTGGTCAGCGGCACCTGCTCTGAGCAGATGTACGGCATGTGCGAGTCCCTCTGGGAGCCCGACATGGTGAGTGAGGTGCCCGAGGCTCAACTGGTCTTTGGCTTCAGCCTCCTGCTGTAAGCGGGGAACCTGAGACAGGCGGGTTGGATGAAAAGCTCTGTCCGTTGGCACTTCCTGGAGGAGTTCAGGGAGAGCCAAGGGCCTGCAGCAGGGAAAACTTGGCCGCATCTGAGGTGGTATTTTTGGCTTACAACAAAACCTGATGACTCAGCCTTCAGTTTTTACACCAACTAAAATAGCTTCTGTTCCTCAGGAGCCCGATCACCTCTTTGAGACAATCTCACAGGCCATGTTGAATGCCGTGGACAGAGATGCCCTGTCTGGGATGGGCGTGGTAGTACACATCATGTAAGTGCTGCTCCCCTCCCCTGCAGAACACAGGGAGAATTTAACAAGCTGTGTGTTAAAAGTTCAATTAAGGGGTTGGTTTCCAGGGTTCCCCTAACCCCTTCCAGCAGTACCTCTAGCAATGCTTCGCCTGTTCTAAGTGGTTTGTCTCTGGTGCCTGCTCACTGTTGTGGTTCGTGGCCGTTGCTAGAACTGCAGGAGAGCTGGGAAACTAATGGGAATTAATAACAGGAGTGAATCCTAGAGTCAGGCAGAGGGATTCCCTGGCTGTGTTCCCATCGCTGTTTAGTGGGACTCCTCACATCCTCCTCCAGAGGATGCTCTTGGCCAGGGCTGGAGGCCCCATCAACTTCCAGACTCTGCTGTCAGACTTGCAAAACAGATTAATTTGCTCACGGTGCCGTTTCCCTGCAGCATCCCAGGCCCTGCTGCTTACAGAGCCCTGGGAGCTCCCTGGGGTGAAGCGGCAGGATGGGGTTCAAACGGCCACCTCCAAGTTCAGCTGACCCTGCCTGCACTAGAACAACCTCCCTGTGCACGCTGAACCGCCCCCGGAAGGGACAGATCCGAGTAGGTATTGCAGGCAGATCGACTGATTATCTTCTCTCTTTCTCCCTCTAGTGAGAAAGACAAGATCACCACCAGGACGCTGAAAGCTCGCATGGACTAGCCCAGCACCCCCACCCGCTCACGGGTTTCACCCCCCACTCTGCTTGGAACTTTTTTAAATAAAACTTTCTATTGTAGTGAACTTTCCTTTTCTGGATTCTGAACCCTGGGAGTAAGTTCCCAGCTCTAAAGCCATCAGGGGCTGGGTTTTACGCAGCAGCAGAGCTCACCTTCCTCTCCGAGCCACCTACACCAATCCCCCCCCAGCACACCCTGGCAGTCAGCAGCACCTCCAGACCACACAGCATGAGTAGCTTTCCCTCTCACATCTCAGCTCTTCTGAGATCTAGGATTTGGTAAATCAGTTCTTCCTTGAACCCCGCCTTTTTTCCAGGCACATATAAACTTGACTTTTCCCACTGGGGTTAATCTGGACTGAAAACGGCCACGTACCTCCCGGAGTCAGAGCTGGTGATGAGAACACTTGAAAGAGGACAGCAGCAGCAAGGGGCAGACGTACACAAAGTTTTAATTTTATTTTTTTTTTCTCTGGTTGGAGACTCATCTTGTAACATGCATGCATTTCAAAACAGTAACAGTGTCTCAAACTGCTCCTAGCAAACAGACAAGCACAGAGGACTTCAAATTCCTATTTAAAAAACAGCAGTGAAAAAAACCTAGAATGCCTTTTTTTTTTTTTTATTATTTAGTTTTTAGATTAAACTTAATTTATTCACATTTTATGTTGGTTTTTATTTTTTTATTTCAGTTGCACTGATTGTAGCCCTGCCCACCCTGGTAACCTGTGTGTAACACGCTCACCGGACACCGCTCGGTCCAGCTGCCTTTAGCATCCTGCAGCTAAACAAAGAGCAGCACGACTTCCCAGGGCTGAAAACTGAAACCACTAAAATCCCAGTGGATGACCAGCTGCTGGTTCCCCCCAGCTTTTACCATCACCATTACACCAGAGTTTCACTTCAAAGAGCAAGGAAATCAGTAGTGGCTAACGCGGATACTGGAGAATGGCTCTGCAGAGCCGGGGAAGGTGGTGGGAGAACCTGTCACCCCGCGAGGACAGGGGCAGGGAGAGCATGGCTGTCCTGGTTTGGGGGCTGTTTTGAGGTCGATCTGGCTCAGATTGGGTCCGTGGTGTTGAGGACACCCACGCTGACTTCTGAAGGGTTTGTCCCACCTGGAGGTGAAACGCTTTGCCTTCGGTGCAGCCTGAAGGGAGGCATCGAGACACTGCATAGTAGCCAGAGGGTGGGAGGTGTCTGTCCATCGAGGCCAAGCTGTGGCCCAGGACTACCACACAACCTCGGGCCGTGCCCTTCCTGGGCTACGAGGCCAGTCCCTGGCCGAGGGCCCCCCGGACGGGTGCCGTGGCAGGAGAAAGCAGGAGTTTCCTCCCAGAAAAGGAAGGAAGACCGGAGTGTTTTGTGTTCTCGCCAATTGAGATAATCCAATTCAAAAGCAGGACTCTGGGAGGTGGGAGTACAGCCTCATTTATGCAGGAAAGCTGCAGTCACCTACTGCCCCAGAAGTTCTCCTGAATTTCACAATCGGGTCAATCAGAGGCGCGTCGATCCCAACGCTCCCCGCTGGGAGAGCTGAACCCCTGCCAATGCAGAGCCAGCGCCAGCCCCTCCGCTGCCACCAAGGGCGGGTGCTGCCGGGTGCCTCCAGAACACGGGGGTCCTGTTAAAGGGTGACCCAACGTGGTCTCGAGTGGGGTTTGGGTTTATTTTATTGCACTATTGGAGCAGAACAGCACCCGAAGTGCGACTCCTGTGCTCTGCCTTCCCTCTCCCACTCTACGCCGCAGGAGCAATCTCCAGGGGGAAGGTGTTGAGTTCTAGGTTGAAAGCAGTTTTTAGTTCTTGTAATTTGACAGATTAGGCCCACGGTCAGAAAGAGAGAGACCCCTCAGCACAAGCAGGACTAGGGACCCTGCAGCTCGCTCCTCGCACGCACCCCCTGCCTTCGGGTGCTGGAGACGCTGCACACAAAGGGTTTGGTTTGGTTTAAACTCCAGTGAACCAAGGATCTGCGCTGAGATTTCTCCTGAACTCCTGTCAGGGTCTGAGCACCCTGTCTACCTACTGCAACTCTTTCAGCTGAGGGTGGTTTTCAGTCGAATGCACTTCAGTGTAAAGTGTTCCGCAGGGTACATGCTACAGACAGAAATACCTACGTTCAGCAAACTAGAACTAAATTCACACCAGAAACGGACAACAAACTAGCACAAGCAGTTGTAAAACCAGAATTGAAAAGGGTTGGGTTTTCCTTTTAAATACTCGAGTTAAAAAAGTGACCTAAAACAAGATTTAAAAAAAAAAAAAAACCAAACCAAAACAACAAACAAAGCAACAAAACCAAAAAGAAAAAGAAAAATAAATGTCCCTTTTAAAAACAAATCAAATATTTGCAGCTTCACTTCTTATTCTGGTAATAAAAATACTGTCTAGAAACAAAAATTAGCATTTTTAACAGAATGCTACCTCTCAAAATGTAAACAATATACAAAATGCTTATGTTAAACAAAGTTACATACCTGGGTAATACATCATTAAGTGAGAAAAATTGCATTTAATTACTTTAATACACACGGTATGGCAACTGGACAGAAGTGTCAGGATTGGGGAAGCGCTAAAGTGAATCCAGTTTCTGGGGCTTTTCCTATCACTTGAGCCAGAGACAGCCAATTTAATTCCAGCAGGAGTTTCTTTTGGAGTGGATTAAGAAAATACAGTTAATTGATCTTAAGCCCTTAGTATCCTGACTTCTGGAAAGATCGCTTCAGGAACTAACTGCATTTTAATTGCCTTTCTATTGATGAAATTCAGGGGATGAGCATTGCTCGTAGCTACACAAGCTTCGTTCTCCTGCTCTCTTTGGGCTGGTTGTTTTGTGGTGTCTCAGTGCAGGATGTTTGCAGTTTACTAATTCCCTTCTCTCTTCCTCCCCGCTTTTTTTCTTCTCTTTTTCTTTTTTTTCCCCACGCACAATTTAAAGACAGAACAGTTGAAGAGGTACAAGGTAGTTTCCCAAAAGGAGAATGGCAAACTTACCAGGCCAAAGCTGCAGATTCAATGCAGGTTTTTTTTTTTAACTGTCAAGAATAAAAAGTGATTGGTATTTAATTCCTAATTGATAGTAAACTTAAGTGCTTCTTGTTCAAGAGAAAAGCAACCGATATAATGCCCACAAAACTAAGCTGATGATACCCTCAAAGTCCTCCCTTTTTCTAAGTGTTCTCACAGCTGTGTTTGGTTTGTGACTTTTCCAGCTACACACCTTAAGACACGAGACCCTTCGGCCTCCCAGACAAACGGTGTGTCAGCCTCCCCATCACCCAGAACAGGGGCTGGACTACGGTGGCAGAAGAAACCTCTCCCGTGTCAAAGGGAACGTCCCATGAATGAGTACAAAGATTCATACCCCACGATGACCCCTACTATTCATTTTGGATTTCTTAAAGACTCTATTTACAGTGCACTCTGATGGGCTGAAACTTTAACCCCCTTTTTTGTCCCCTCCAAAGTCGAGGCCTGGGGGATTCACATCACGAATGTGGGTATGAACAGAGAAAAAAAGAAAACCCCGAGCCCGCACTCAGAATCCAGACCAGAGCTAGCGTTAGTCTAGGGAAATTACCAGGATGTGATGAGCACCAGTTATCTCTCAAAAGGACCAAATTCCACACAGCAAACTGTAGCACGCGTTACAGCACAGGACAGACATTCCAAACAGCTTATTCCCCAAACAAAAGGCATATGTGAAAACAGTTTCAAGGCAGATAAGCAACGTGTTTCAACTGCGAGAGGTTTGTTCAAAACTCTAAAATCCTGCTTAAAAAGAAAAAGGAGATTAAAAAAACAAAACAAAACAAAACAGAAGAACCGAAAGTCCTGTAACTTGTGCAGCAGAGCTAACAAAACCCAAAGCAACTCTGACAAGCTTGGCTGTGAAAAATATTACAAGCGTTCTGGAGACAAAACAGGACGTTATTTAGTCACGCAAATCAGTTCCAATTCCTTAGGGGGGGGGGGGGGAAATAATCTGGCGCAAGTGTTCAAACATTTCCACTCCTTGACTGTCGCTCTAGAGAGGGGTATGGAGCAGAGAAGAGTAAAACCAACCACAGCTCAAGTCCCGAGTCCTCTTGAGCAGTGGAACTTGCTCCACAGTCACAGCTCCCAGCACTCCCCACTGGCAGCGAGTCCAATTCCTTCGTGTGCAAGTCTCATTGCCATTGACAAAAAGAAAACCACGCCTACCCAAAGAACCTCTGACAGGAAACGACTTCAAGTACCTGTTGCAGACGGGGTGAGTAAGGAAGACTGAACATTAGCTAGATTAACACTGGCAGGACCGCGAGGTGAAGCTGTAATCTAAGAGACAAGGGCAATTCCCGACTGAGGCGCGACAGGGAAACGTTCCGGAGTCAAACCCCATCCCGTGTCCTCAGGTACAAAATGCCTCTCTTGGCTTCTGTTTGTTTCTTTTCTTTTCTTTTCTGAAATCTTCATAGCCGGCCAATCTAAAGCACAGTGGGTCCAAGCACGTTATCATCTGAGGTTGCTCAATGCCTCTACTACTTCTCACACTGTTGGGTTGGGTTTTTTAGGTTCTAGGAGTGACACCTTTTTAAGTGATCATCTTTGGTAGATGTTCATTTCCCTCCTCTCTCTTGTACATCAAGTGCAGTTTACAAAAAAAAGTTTTCGTTACTTAAATTAACCAAAAAAAAAAAAAAAAAGTGTCCCAGTCTGAATTTACCTAAAGTTCAGCGACTCCTCCTTATCAGAGTATTATTTTCCATCCTTGAAATGGTGAGCTATTTTCCTTCCAATTCCTACCAAGAGGGAAATAAAAGGGCTTGTTTGTCTTTCTGGTAGACAGTCCAATAAAAAAAATAAAATAAAAAGAAAAGAAAATAAAGTAGTAGTAGTAGTTTGTGGAATCAGGCACTGCTGCACTCCCACTGAACGCCATCTAGAGAGACCCCTTCTGTACAGTGCCACGCATCATATCCCTACGGGATTCTCTTCAGCAGAGGAGAGAAAATGTCACTAGAAAGAGCAGTGCGGCAACAATGCACTTTGCTTGATTTTAAAAAGCCCTCAAATCTACGTCTGGGCACTTCTGTAACATAAAAACCCCACTTTTCCACCCGGGTCAAGTGGACTGTTGGAGGGTGCACCTAGAATTAAGTCTTCTCTTAAGTCACACAGTGCCACACACACTCTTGCACACACACCCACACGCACACCCCACATGCTGCTACAGTGTCTGTTTGAGTGTCACAGGCTGCGTTCTCTGGTTGGAAGTAGCCCCCTCTTCTCTCCATTTCTCGACGAAGGCTGGAGTCGACTATGTCAGGATATTGGAGATAAATTCATTGAAGCGTTTAGAGTACTGCTCGGGGTTGACAGTGGAGATCTCTGCCCCAGCCTGCAAGGCAGAGAGGAGAGAAGTCACAACACCTTCCTCCACGGGCAGACCCTGCAGCACTGTCAAGGGTGGAGAGGGAGGAGAGCAGGGAGCGATCGCGTCGGCACAGCCTGGCTCTGCTGGGAAAGACCCACAACAACTTGTGTGTTTTAGGAAAAAAAAAACTAACCCAAACATTTGGAGGGGTCTGAAGAGATCCCCAAGGAAAGTGATTTTAGCTCCAGCCGAATCTCCTGTAGACCACCGAGTCAAAGCATTGGATTTGTTCCCTCAAGGTTTAGAGGAGATTTGGAAGGAGCGTGAAAAAACTCCCATGTCCCACTAAGCTGGGCTTTGTCCAAGCCCTTTTGGGAAGTTCAGGACTGCTGGCAGGGAACAGGACCATCCCCCAGGAAGGGGCAGGGTAGAATGTCTCCCTGCAGCCAGTCCATTGCTGCTCTGTGAGGCTGGTGATGCCACAGCAGGGAAATGGAGCACCTCCCAAACTGGGGTGTGAATGCAAGTTACCTCCAGGCAACCAGAGGGGAAGCCCTTCCAGGACAGTCTGAGGAAAGAGTTAAGCGAGGAAAGAGCTGTTCCTGGGCATGGGATCACTGAAGAATTTCCACACTGGTAGAAAAAAGCAGCATCAGGAGCCATCACACGTCCGCAGGCAGGCATGCAGGCCAAGGCGAAGCCCCAAAGCCCATCCTCCCTGCAGATCTCCTCTTACCCCATGTTTCACTGTTTTGGCAGCGTGTGCGGCTTTCTTCTTCGCATCGTACGGCGTAAGAATGTCTATAATGGCCATGAAGTACACTTCCTTCTTGGGGGCACCTAGCAAGGCAAGAGAGTCGCTAGCACACCCTGAGCTGTGAGCAAAGCCTGGCTGCACCCCACTCCTCAGGAAACACACGGCAGATCTGATTTGATGCAACTAGCAGAGAAAGCAAAGGCAGCTGGAGGCTGTAGAAGGGCAGAGAAGAACTGCTGGCAGCAGCACACCCGAGGCCCACGCGCTCTCGGAACACGCCACGGCTCTCCAAGCATCACTTCCACCCATCCCAGCTCACGCCATCCACACCAAGGGGCTGCAAGCAAAGGAGAGACACTTGGGCAGGGTTTCTTTCTCTGCGGACAACGCTCTCACTCCACTTAACCCAGGCAGACCACAGGACACCTCCTCTGCCCTCCAGACCTTCTGCAGGGCAATATTCTTTGATACTCACTTTCGTGGCTTTTCATGGCGTAGACGTCGACAGAAGGATCGAACTCTCCAGGCCCAAAGAAGCGAGGGTAGTTGAGGAGGTTGCCCGGGCTGTCGGGGGGGGTGCCGTAGGAGGAAATGGGGTTGCCTCCGAGACCATCGTTCTCACACTCCTCATCTTCTGCCCGATCCTCCACTTCCATCTCTTCCTGCTCTGCTCGGTCAACATCGTGGATCCCAACCAGCAAGCTGTAGTCCATGATCTTCAGCTGAGCTAAAAACTGGGAGAAAGAGATGAGTGAGAACAGCATCCACATGGGAGCAGAAATCCTCAGTCCTACCCCTGCTGGTATCTCCCTGAACAGACAGGGCTGTGGTAAGAGCTAACCCCTTACTAGACTCCAGTGAATCTCCACTCGGCTGCCACCAGCAGAACCCTGCCTCTACCCGCTCGGCTGAGCCAGGAACAACTTGCTCTTGGGTCCCTGCTGCACCCCTTGAGGCAGAGGCCCCAGTGAGGCTGCCGTTACGGGAGGCAGAGTAAAAGCTGTCCCCCAGGAAGCTCTACCTCCACATCCCGCTTCAGCTTTTCGAGGAAGTTCTTTTTACTCTCTTCTCCAACATGCAGCTTCTGACCCTCATTCAAGAAGTCGTTGTCCTTGAATGTTGGTAGATCCTTGGCCTGCAACAAAAAGCCTGTGTCAGATTCTTCAAACCCCTGCTTCGTCGGGGAGGGCTGGAACACTGACCCAGGAGCAGTACGGCGATTGCACAGAGACTGTGGGGTTACACCAGGAGCTTTTGCCTTTTTCTAAGGTAAAGGGGCTCACCCTGCCCACTAAGTATGAAAGTGGTGTCAGGCAGAGCACAGTGATTGTCAAGGAATCCCTGTGCTGAGCTGTACCCAGGGGACAACCACAGGGAGACAGAGAGCAACTCAACTTTAACACTGCCAGGGTGATGTGCTGCAGGCTGAGAGCTTGACAGCCAGGCTCCAGCCAGAGATGGTCCAAGCAGCTCCCAGAATAGAAAAGAAATGCACATTGCTGGCTTCTGACTGTGGAGGGAGGGGTGAGGGCTTGAAAAGAAACTCTTCTCTCCCTAAAAGCTTGAGGGGGAAAAAAAAATTAAACCCAGTGCTTTTTGAGGAATCCACTTGCAGCAGGCCCTGAGGATTTCTCTGGGATTTCTCTTTGTGCAACTGGGAATTAAATTATTTTGTTCTTAGAATGACATATGAGAGTGTGGTGGCTTTACATCGATCTAAAAGGACTGGTCTGAGACAAACTGTGTCAGCAGAAAAAGCCAGAGAGTACAGAGGCAGTGAGCTGTTTCCTTGGGCACGACGGAGCTGTGCCTTGGCGCCAGAGCGTTCGGCGTAAACTGGAGCTCTTGGTTTATGGCAGAGATCTAATTTTAGGGCGGGCTGGAGGTTGCTTAGAGAGAATTTATTAAATTAAGGAATTAAAGAGCTTGCTAAGAGAACTTACTCTGCAGTTCCAAACTTGAAAAATCACACGTGCAATACACATAGCTGTGATTGCAAGAGGACTTTTCATGGAGGCATCACAGCCAAAGTTTTGCAGGGGCAGGATTCTTAGTCATAAGTTTCCCCCGTGGTACCAGAAGCCTCCCAAAACATGCTGAGATATGCAAAGAACCTGAGAGGAGTTGGTCTGGATTAGGAAGCATCTGTTCCAAAAGCTGTGGAATTGGCCCCCTACAAGTTCCCCCCACTCCTGGTAGTGTCAACATAACAGAGCAGGGCAGGGCAGCACCAGATCTGCACCATCTCCTCCTGAGCAGTTACTGGGCACAGCCTGAAAGGTGGGACAGGAACAGGTTATCACTCGGGGCCCATTTAACATCCCTTGCTCAACTCCCTGTTGGAAAAGGGAGGCCAGTTGGATCCCATCTGCTGCCAACCCCCAGGAGGAAGGAAAGGCTGCCCAGGGATGGTCCGTACCTTCTCCTTATCGCTTGCTTCCCTGGATACTGTTGAGCCCTGATAAAAGAATAAAGAAGAGAGATTTGCTGCACTACGTGTCATATTTCTAAAGAATTCAAAGTCACTAATTCCTCCATGCAGAAAAACAATTCAATTGGTTTTTAAATCAGTGCTCAATCCCTTTTTCATGCCTGAGATAGACTGACAGATCTCCCTGGTGTAGTGTGGGCCACTTGGGATGGGGGAATGGAACAACACTGGAGCCTCAAGAGAAGCCCCGTCCAGATCCCTCCAAACCCAAGCCTCTGAACAAAAAGCAAAGGCCAGGACCTTGTCAAGGGGGTGTGACAAAGACCAACTCCCACCTTCTTGGAAAAGGAGCTCTCAGCTCCACTGCTGCCCCTCCAGCCCTCACCTTCAGGTCGTATTTCCGGTGCACAGTCAGCCTGTGACTAAACACATTTCTGGTAACCACCATGTAGGTTTCCACTCCGTCCACGGTGAGCCGGTACATGCCAAGGAACTGGGGCAGGAGGGTGTTCCCGTGACACTCCACTATGAACTGGAGGACAGCGGGGAAGGGAAGGGCAGAGAAAGACAGAACTGTCACACAAACCCCATCCCTGAGAGAACACAGGCTCAGCAAGACGCTGATAGCGAAGCTGCCAGTTCCAGCCACCTGACACTGACATGAAAGGCAAGGAGGCTTGGAAATGCCTCCCTTGGGCTCAAGAGAAGAAAGCCAGGATAGAATCCTCCAGCCCTGAGGGGAGACAGAGCATCCTGCCTCATGCACACGTCCAGCCTGCGCTACAGTCGAGGTGAGCACGCCTGACACTCGGTCTCAGCAGGGTGAGGTGGCTGCTGGCCCTGGCTACCTGCACTGCCTGTGGTTATGTGAGTGGATCTGAAAGCAGAGAGCAGATGGGCTGGAGATAATGTTGACCAGGGTAGAACATTTCCAGCTGTCCCACTTTGTCCCCTCCTTCCCTGCTGCACGTAACTGTCTCCTCCTCGGTCCCTCCGGAAAGTCTGATTCAAAGGACTGAATTAGGAGCATGTTTACAGAGCTCGGGTACCAGTGATCCATAAATCATTGATGTCAGGAGCAGGGTGAGCTGTGAAGGGGCTCAGCACTGCGAAGCAGCAAGCGACCGTGCCACAACTGGCTCTCAAGAGGCTAAAAAAGCTATTTGCAAGCTCTGCCAGGCTGCACGCCGTGAATCCAAGCTCCAGTTCCCCAGCAAATGGCCAGAGGCTCCCCAAGGCGTTTGCCACCCCCCCTCCCAGGGTTCCAGACTCACCGTACCTGATGGTACTTCTTTAAGATGTTGTGCATCTCTGCTACATCCTCGCTCGACACTGCCTTAATGACAAACCTCCTGTCGTAGGTGGTGAGGAACCGGGCCCCACATCGGCCCTGGCTGTCGCTGTTCACTGGGGCGCTTCGTGTCACCGAGTTCTGAGGGAACCAGAACAGAAAGAGTGGGGAGGAGAGGCCGAAGCTGCCACCTCCCTGGAGAAGAGAAGAAAAGGGAGTCTTGGAAAGCAGATGGGAGATGGGTGACCAGGGCCAGCTCCGTGACCTGGCTCTGGGAGAACAGACATACCAGGGACTTTGTGCCCCACCTTGGTAACTGTGAGCGTGTCCTGGCCAAGCTCCAGAGCACGTTGGCAAACATGCTCCAGTCGTGACCATTAACAAGCAAGAATCCCCGAGTGTTCAGCACTCCCGAGGTTAACCCTGTTGTTTAGAAGCCTGAACATGGAGTTTAGAGCTCTCATCCGGGCTTTCTGTTTGTTTAAGTGTCCAACTCTGACACCTAGCATGCTTCTTTGAAGATGTTTTTCACCAAGGGGCTTTGTAAAGAGGCAGCATACGCAGGCCAGGACTGCCAAGCATCTCCTCCAAACTGTCAGGATATTGCCAAGGTTTAAGGAAAACCAGCACAAAATGAATGCAATGCCTGCTCACCCTTCCCAAAGGGCTTCAAAAAGCAGCTTAAACTGGCAGAAGTCTCCCTGCTAGACAATTCTTTACAGGTCATCCCAAAACCAAAAGCCACCCTCAGCCTTCGCTATTCTCAGGACTGGATGAAAGAGATTCCGAGTATAAATAACTCGGCTGTTCTTCCGACAGCCACCAGAATCCGTCTTTACATCCCTGTCTCCACCCTTAGCAACGAGACATCGCAGCTCCTTCTGATGCTCGCAGAGCAATGGGGCAAAATCCCCTGCTAACCACGGGGTGAGATTCTGCTACCCCCTTCCTCGGGCCGCAGCGCGAGCTCTTCGTTCCGATGCCTCTCCCCAGGCAGGGGGACGGGCTGGGAGCCTCCTCCTGCTGCTCTTCACACCTTCCACACCAAGCCAAGCACGTCACCAGTCTCCTGCTTGTTTCCTCCATCGCTTCCCAGCAACTGCCTTCCAACTCTGCCAGTGCTTGTTCAGGCTTCATTTGGCCAGTACAGGGGCTCACCAGCGTTCCCTCGCCACTGGTGCGAGCAGAATGGGAAAGCTGACTCTGAAACACGCTGGAACTACCTGGGTAGTGGCCTTTAGCTCAGGGCAGGGGTGTCTGGCAGGACCTCGGGGCTGGACAGCGTGTGTCGTGATGTATTTTTTAGCTGCTGTTGTCTCCTGGCCTCTGAAGAGCAGACAGCAGAGGGAGCTGGCTCTTCTGCAGCCGAGCCTGCTGCGAAAGAGGGATTTACTGTGTCACGCTGCAAGTGAGCCCAGAGGTTTCCTTTCAGAATGAGGCATTTAAAGCTTTTAAAACTTTAATGAAGCAGGGGAAAATCTTTACTCCTGCCAAAGGCTTTAGAAACCGTCAGGAAAATAAAGGCAAACAAAAAAAACCAAACCCAAAACAACCCTTTCTTGTTGCTGACATTTGCAGATCAGTCTGTGCTACAGTTTAATCATCCCTCACCTCAAAACCACAGAGCTTTTCTTCTAGAGGAGATGGGAAGCAGAACTTGCGACCACATATGGACATTACCAAATTCACAGCCCTTCGGTTTACTTCGTTCCCTTCCTGGCACTCCCACCTCTTCCACAGTTGGGGTGTTATATTTAGCATTCTGGCTCAACTCCCACTCAAGCCATCACATTTTACCCACCTGAATTTAGCTCAATGAATGTTTTCTGCTTTCTGTTCCAGCTGGACACTTTTAAAAGAGCCAAACTGCTCTACCCCCAGGCTGGGAGAAGTAATCCCTCAGAGCAACTGGTGAAGTGTACAGGATAAACTGGGTATTGAGAAGCAACAAGACTGAGGGTGCTTCTGCACAACTTACTTCACGAGGTTATTATAATTTGTTAAAAGAAACTGAGAAAAAAAAATCTTCTAAAATACACTAGAGAGGATGGACTGGTTAGAATCCACCTGCCTCCTGCTGCTGGGCTCAGCCCCGTCCCCGTCACCCGGAGCAGAGCTGTGACAGGCAGCAGTTACTATTCCTCCTGGGGCTGGCTAGTTCCTTGCAGAAGAAAAGCAAAGAAGAGCATCAGTTCTGCTGGAAAAACGTGTCTCACTTCGAGCAAACACCCTCGGAGTGCCCAGCGTGCCTGAGAACAGGCGGCAGAGTAGGATGGGCCCTGGCAGCCAGGAGAGACAGTTACACAAGGGAACAAAAAGCCCCAGCCAGCGATGCCGGGATCCTCAGAGCTTCCTCCCTCTCACAGGGGGACCAGCGTGTCCCCACCTGGGTCTGGGAATGAGGGGCAGAGGATGGGAGGCAGGAGCTACACATCCGCTCCTTGCCCTGTATCGTGTGAAGCCCAGAACTGGATGGAGCAGATGCAGCATCTCACCAGTGCAAGGAGCCACGCAGCTGGAGGAAGAAAACACATCCCTTCCTTCTGTTAACCTTGAAACTGGGTGAGACTGGGTGATAATCTGAGGATGACCAGGGAGAATTCTGAGACGCCTGGGGAGATGTATGTGGAGGGACACACACACACACACAGCCAGAAGGAAGGAGTTTGGTGGGATCAACAGAAACAGCTCTGCTCCCATCTCCTCTCCCCACACACAGGCAGCAGGGAGCGTGGCCAGGCTCGCACGGGAAGAGAAGGCAGCAAAACAAGAAGCTCCCACCACTCACCCATCGCTCCAGCGCTAACGTTGCCTCTCTGGGCTGGCAGATTCCAGTGAGTATTCCAGTTGAATCCCTCGACCAGTCAGCGCTGGCCTATGGCCAGCATTTATCAACTGCAGCGGCGTGCCCGAGCCCCCGGGTTTAATTACCTAACGCTGGGGCTGCTAAAGGCCACGCAGCTATCAAAGCCACCCTCGTGTTCTGCACTGCCTTTCCCCTCGTTTCCCAGGTCTCTCAGCAGCCTGCTGCTGCTGCACATCTCCTGCGAGCACGGGGCTTCGAGCTGTGTGTGGAAGGGTGGCCCTGCTCGAGCAGCAGTTCTGACATCTCTCTTTCACTGGATTTAAGCCCAGTGGTATTAATACAAGAAAATGTCTCTCCCCTCCAAGGGAAGTCTGAGCCTCAGGCCTTAGAGGACACGTTCCCAAGCAGCAGTCCCCTCGATAAAGCCAACTCCCCAGCACCGACGCCGGGCACACGCGATGGGTTGAAGCAGTGCCTGAATCTGGGAGAACACGGCAGACTCATTGTCCCTGCAGATGTTCTGCTCTAGATCGTTGTTATCCTCCAGCTCCTGCCTGGCTGCAGCCATCTGCTGCCTCCTATTTCGTGCCTCGACTGGAAGTTCTCTGGAGCAGGGACCATCTTTTCACTCCAGAGTTGCCCAGTGCTTGGCACAGTGAGAGCTGCTCCGTTGCTGTGAGCCCTCAGGGTTATGGTAAAAAGCCACGATTAGAAACCCATCAAAACTGACCACACGAGAACGTTGATACCATCGTTTCTTTCTCCACCTTGGTTATTCTGTCCTGGGCAAATGTGTTAGGGGGACAGGGAGAGAAGAAGCGGTACCTGGTAATCTTGATCGTCAATCCCAAATCTCTCCCGGAGGTTTCGGAAGACCAGTGGACAATACTCCTTAAATTTAAAGCGACTTGGCAAGTTTTCCCTAGGGCAAAGCAGAAAAAAATATTCTTGTGCAACGATCAGCTTGGGAAATCAAACTCAATTCTTCTCCCACTTCACTGCTACCCCCCCGGGATACCCCACCCCCCCCCCCCCCCCCCCCCCCCCACCTACGAGGCCCCTATCCTGCCAGTATTTACCCCCCTTAGGGGAGCTGGTTTCTTTGGATGCCTACAAAAGTCATCTGTTCACAGAGCTTGCGGGATCCAGCTCTTGCCTAACGGGCTCTTTGGCTGAGGATGGCTGTCTTACAGAACAATCTCCCCTGTCACAAGCCCAGATTTGACAGAATCATTTCTCTCTTTCCTCCTCCTTTGTTGCTTTGTTCCGTGCAGTAACGCAGCTGCCCCCTGCAACACGCTGCT
This sequence comes from Todiramphus chloris collaris, assembly GCA_025345505.1. NCBI lineage: Eukaryota > Metazoa > Chordata > Aves > Coraciiformes > Alcedinidae > Todiramphus > Todiramphus chloris. The sequence goes on along the minus strand of JANVCC010000065.1, from coordinate 2,702,777 downwards.
ACTGTTTTGAGATGAAAAGCTGGAGGAAAGGGGACACACAAACACACACACACACACTCTGGTTTCAGACCAGATCAGATCACTCGTGCGTCAAAAGAAAGGTCAACACACGACAAACCATCTCACCCAGAACGCAAAGGAGAGAGGGTGAGTCAGCTCCAGTCTGGCGTGTTCCAGACCAGTCCCAACCATTACAGAGAGAGCTTTGCTGCCAGGCCCTGCCAGCCAGGAACAGCCCCTGCCCAGAGCATGCCAGCGAGAGGCCCCCCTCGCCGAGGGACGTGGCATCTGCTCCCTGCCAGAGCTCTTTCTTACGCTGCCCAGAAGCAGAGAGGATGGTCCTGCTTGGACACCGTGGGGGATTCTGTCAGCTCATTCTCAATGAGAATCCTTTGCAGCGAGAGGTGGGAAACAAAAAATCTACGTGGGAGGAGAGGGAAGAGCAGATACTGCAAATTGTAGGTGCCAGAGAAGACAAACTTTTGAATCACACTCCCACTCTGCAAAGCTGATCCCTTGTGAAATGTAGTGAAAAAGCAGCACTAATGAGGGAGCACTGGAGACCCACACACACCTCGAGCCAGGGTGCAGAGCACCAGTCACCACTGTGGCTTCCAAAAATCTCTCTTCTGGGAGAAAGAGTGAGCTGGGCAGGGCACTGATGCAGGGCATGTGTCCAGCCACACCAGGTCCTCTTGGCATTATAATGGGGAATAAACCAAAAGGCCATCACCCCAGGTTCCCCCACAGCAAAGAGCACTAATTATAGAGACAAACAAGTTGGGAAGCACCTACTTACTTGTTGAATAGATGATTGTCCACCTTAATCTTACTGTAGGCCTTAAAGTCATCAGGCATTAACATGACAGGGACAGGAACGTTGCTGAGTTCATTGATCTAAAAGAGAAAGGAGATGAGACTCAAACGTTGTCAATGGACTGGCTGCGATGCCAGATAACCCCAGAAGCTGGGTTTGAAGCAACATAACCCCTCAGACTTTCAGAGCAACTCGCTGGGCTGAAGCAAACCAAAGAACACCGTGGTTACAAGCCACTGAAGCACCTCACTCAGTCCTGGGGTATTCCCAAGCCAGCCTCAGCTCTTTCACCTCATCATCCCCCACTGCTGATCCAAGACACGGCTTAGAATCGAGACAAACCCACAGACCAAGAAATAGGAGATCTTATGTTTGGAATACATCTCCTCTCCCTTTGTTTAGGAAATGTGGCATCAGCCAGTTTCTGGACTCATTCTGTTATAAAGATGACCAAAGTCTTGAAGGAGAGCAGGCAGAGCAGACTCTGGGCAGCTCTGGTGCGGGGCAGCTCCCCTCTGGATGCTGCTCCTGTCTCTTGTTGTTCTTATCCCACCTTCTCTAAAGGGATGAGTCACTCCACGAGATTGTTTTTGCTCCTCAGTCACGTGTGGCAGCCAGAGGAACACAGGGAAGCAGAAGAATGAACGTTCAAGCTACTATTGTGCAGATGGGCTCACGCTACAGCACCCAGCAGCGAAAGCAGCAGTAGGAAGATTGAAATAAATAGAGTCCAGAGGTGGATTTGATTATCTGGCCGCTCCGCTCCAGACGAGCTCGTGTGCCGACAAGGCTGTGCCAGCGTTCGAGAGCGGGTCAAGAGGCAGCACGTTTCTGAGCTGCCTGTTCTGAGGACAGCCCCAGCGTCACCCGTTCGCACGGGCATCGCCGGGATCATCGCACCAGCCCCTCTAATTGAGCTGCTGTTAACACGCTGCATTTAGGAAGGAATTTCCCTACCACACGTTCCCCTGCCAAGCAGGTAATGCTGGGGAGGAGCAGACACCCCTGGCAAGAGCGGGGTTTGGCCGGGAGTCAGGACTGGGGGCTGTTCCCAATCTCCAGCAGGTCAAGCACTTTCCAGCACGCCTGGAGAGCTTGCGACGTTCCCAGCTCCAGCTCTGGGACTACCCGCTCCTCCCCTCCAGGACACAGAACACTGTCCCAGTAGTCGCTGCCACTTCTCCGAGGAGGAGGAGGATGACAGGAGGGTGAGGGAGCCGTTCTGCAGCGGGATCTGTGGCACAGCCCAACTCTGCAAGGACCACCGAGGTCCCTCCCTGGCGACGCCAGCAGCTCATTATACAGGCAAGCCTTTGATGAAGCACATATTTTTTTCCACATCCTTTCTCCATCGTTACCCATGAAAAAAACCAGCCCAGATTTAACAAACGTCAGACTGGAAGACACAGGCAGACTGCAAGGAGAAAAGAGGACTATTTTCAGCGACAGTCGTCCCACACAACAGATCAGCAGAAAGTAAACCGGCCGCTCCGAGTGGGTAAGGTACAGGGCAGGGCTTTAAAGAGCATTTCTGTCCCAGCAGCACCAAGGAGCATTAAGTGCTTTGGGATGGATGGAGAACGCTGCGCAGATGAATAAATGATGTCAACACCTCCCTGTTGTTTGTAATCACAGTGGGGCAGGGAGGTTGATACCCACCCCTGGCTTCAGCTAAAGGCTCGGTCCTGCACGGAGCTGCTCCTCCAGCCACAGCTACGAGAGAAAAGGCAAGAGGACCCTTCAGGTACTGGGGTCCAGCTTGCAGTGGTTTCTCCTCAGGGTGTGAAGCTGGAGGTGGGGGAAGAGACACCAGCTAACTCTGTCTGAAGAAAGAGGAGCTGCCTCCAGCCACTAATTATTGCTGTCTACCAGGAGGGGAAGCCCGACAGCCCAGCTCCTGTTCTCAGCCCTCTTCTCAGCAGTGGGTAAGGCACAAACAAGCTATTAGCAGCTTGTTCCAGCGCGGAGGAAGGGTGCTGACGGCTGAGAGGGAACAGCGATTCAGAGATTGTCTCCTCCCTGCCAGAAATTCAGACACGAATGTGAGCAAAGTGAGATGTCAAGGCGTCTCTGGATGCCCTCATTTCTGCCAAAGCAGGAACCTCAAAGCGAATGTTGTACCTGTTGCCAGTCTCCCGACTGGCAGAAACGATGCGCCGGGACACCACGAATCGTCTCAAAGATGCCCCCACTCTTCCCGAGATCTAACAGCCTGACAACAGTCTGACAACAGCCAAAAAAAATCCCCTCCCTGCAGAAGCCTTTCCCCTTTTCCAGCTGCGTACAGCAGAGCTTTCTGGAGGCTTCAGGATTCTGGCTCTGGAGGAGATGGGGAGAAGGAAGGGATTTGTGCTGGGGACTGGAATCTCTGCCAAGGAGCCATTCCTAGTCCCTGCTCTGACAAGGCTCAGATGGCTACTGACCCTTTGCTCCTGACCCCAATCTGAAAGCAAGCACGGGTTTTCTGAGGGTTTTTGTGGTTTATTTTGCTGTTATCTGGTTTTTAAGCGTGAAGGACGCGCGCCGTGTGCTCCCACGGTAACTCCCGTGCTTGCCACCCTTCCTCAGGATCTCAAAGGCAGAGGAAGGAAAAGCTCCCGCAGCACCTTGGAAAAGGGGTATCCCAAACTCTCCCTTCTCGTAGTAAACCCCTCAGCAGCCAGTGCCCCTTCCCGAGGGTTATCGGGCCAGGTCCTGCGGCAGGGTGCCAAGTGAAACACCAGACCTCACCCCAGAGGGCCAGTGCTGCTCCACAGAGATCCTCTCCGGCGCTTATCCTGGTGGAATCTGAGCAGCCTCCGAGAGCAACGTGACTTAACGCCTGGCACATGTTTGCTCTCTCGCCTTCTCCCCGGGGAGAGGCATGGAGCAGCAGATTATATATAGCAGAGTGTGTGTCTCCGTGTATTTATGCTACAGAAGGCAAGGTCACGGCAAGGTGCGCAGCAACGAGGTGCCCAGCAACCCCCCCCACACACACACCCCAGCTCCCGGGAAGCCCATTCCCAGGGGTCAGACCCATCTGGCTCCCGCAAAGAGAGGTCACCCAGCCCGGCCTCGGCCCCCTGGAGATCGCTGGGGCTGGCCAGAGGATGGGATGGTGAGACCTCGGCCGTGGTTCTTTGTTCTGGAAGAGGCAGCTGCAGAGAGCAGAGGTGCAGCAGCTGCCAGCACCGCAGGCACAGCACCCGGTCCCTCTCCGGAGAGGCCAGGGGCTATTTTGAGAAGCGGGTTGATGCTGCAGCACTGGGGGTACTGCCACCCCTCTGCTACAGAGAGGCTTTAGTGGTCCTCAACAAGGACAAAGAACACCTAATGTAGAGCATAAGCTCTCCAGACCAGGGTTCTGTCTCCAGACCCAGCACGATGCTGGTTTTCTGTTAAGTCTCCCAGCTTTTCAGACCTAATCTGCCTTTGAATCCTCTGGGGATTTTGCCACGGCCACCCGTGTTTTGCAGGAAGGCAGAAGATGCTGGTCCTGCCCCTCCCTGGACTGGGCTGGCACCAATGGCACGTGCCCCTCGGGCTCGGAAAAGGCCGGGACGCACACCAGCCTGGGAGGCTCTCGGCAGAGCTCAGAGGATTGAAAAACCAAGACGTGTTTTAGGCAAATCAATTGACATCCTCAACAAGGCAACAGCAGGGCCACGAAGAAAGAGATGCTCCTCGTTTCTCTGCCCATTTCCCCATATTCTGAGAACAAAGGAGCAATTTCCCAGGCCAGGAGAACAGGCTGGTGCTTCCAGAGATGGCCCGGCCTGTGAGAACAGCGTGATCCCAGCCAGAGCCCTGTGGGGAAAGGCAGCCAGATGACACTGAAGGAGGGACCGGGGCTGGGACAGCACCAGTCGCTGACAGAGAGAAGAGCTTCAGCTTTCAACAGCCACCCTCCTGTTCCAGCAGCCAGGGGAAGAGCGAGCTCAGCTCCGCTGCTTCTCCAGCTCCCCATCCAGCAGCTCTCCCCTTCCCCCCGCAGCAGTGGCCAGGCCCTTCATCCTCAGTCAGCAGAATTCATTTTTGCCTACGCTGCTGAGAAGTCTACAGCCACCCCTGGCCTTACTGGGCTGGAAAAATCCCACCCCCACCTCTGCCTGTTCAGCTTTTCTTTCCCGGTCACTTGAATTCTTGAGCAACCCCAGATTGCGGGCTCGTCTGCGGTTGATAATTTGTCTCCTCCGCCAAAGCCAAATCCTTTTTCAATAAAAAGACACATCAATATTCTGTGTCATTCAGGGACAGCTGTTAGAACGCACGGGCCAGGCATAATTTTGTCTCAAAACCTGACTGTAGCCTCAAAGTGGCAATTACCATTAGTAAATTGATGGGAAAATGCAATTTGTTTACTAACAAGATCCGGATGACGGAGCGTGTGAGTCTGCTCTCTAGGATTCTTTACAACAGGAATTTGCTCAGGAAAATGGAAATACTTTGTTCCTCTCAGAGCCTTCCAAACAGGCACCTCAAGGTACTTTGTGAGCATTAGTTAAGGTTTACAATACTCAGGAGAAGCAGGTAAAAGACACAGAGCAGAAGCGCTTGAACGAGCTCGGTGACAAAGCCACATCAGCAGCGAAACTTTGGGCACAGCACAGCAACGGGGCAATGGTTCGAGAAAGAAATAAAACACAAACCCCCCTGTTTTCCATGAATTAGAGCATGATTAATCAGTAGCCAAGCTAATGAACCCCCCGTGTGATGCTAGGGAAGCGTGAATCTTGTAGTCGATAACGTCTATCGGCGCTCTGGGGACACCAGCACACTAACTGGGGGGGAAAAGCATCCCTTAGTGACAGCAAACCCACCTCTGCCCGAAGCAAGCACCCTGAAGCCTGCTGGAAAGGGGCCCTGCATCACAGGCAGAGGAATCGGTCGGTGCCACCTCCCTGTCCCACCAGCACAGGGCAACCCCGCCGCCCAGCGCAGCCTCAGGACCACTGGGAAGCATCCGTCCTCCCGGTCCCCCTGCAAGTAGGCAAAGCCAGCACTTCCTTTGGCTCAAACAGGAGCTGAGGAACGAAGTTAAAGCAACCTCCCCATGGCCACACCGGTCCATGGCAGAGCAGGCAACTGAGCCTTGTTTTCCTCGCTGAACGACCCAGGAAAATCTTTTCTCTCCACACCTCAGGGAGGAAAAGGGCTCCTGGAAGCCTTTTAAGAGCAGGTCCCAGGGTTAGAAGGTTCAGAGCCACCAGCCTGGATCATGACCACGAGCTATTGCCACCACTGCCATATGCTGCACTCTCCAGAGGTCAATTAGAGCCGCGGCAGACAGCGAGCGCTGGAAGGGACAGATCCTCGCCGTTCACCCCGTGCCAGGACCGATTGCTAGGACTTCCAACGTCTGATACGTGGCAGATGCTGCTCTGGCTACAACTAACACGGCAACGCCGAACCCAAGCTGTGTTTTGTAGGGGCTGGCACCACTCCTGCAGGTCCTGGGAGATCAGCTGGTGCTCCCAACCAGTAAACGGAGGCTCTGGAGTGCTGGAGGCTGCCTCAGGCAACTTCCACCCCGGCCAACAGATGAGATCTACTCGTTCCCACAAAAATGGGGTCTGTTTATGCCTACCCCCTGCCCCTGCCAACACCCAGAGCCCCAGGGATCATTTCCAACCGATGAACGGCCACCTAGAGAAGACCCATCGTGAACTCATAGAATGGTCAGGGTTGGAAGGGACCTTAAAGCTCAGAGCCCCAGCCAGCCTGGGCTTAAACACTTCCAAGGATGGGGCTTCCACCACCTCTCTGGGCACCCTGGGCCAGTGTCTCACCAACCTGGGCCAGTGTCTCACCAGACACCTGAGTCTCAACTCCACCACCTAGAGAAGCCCCACTGTGAGCTCCACCACCTAGAGAAGCCCCACCGTGAGCTCCACCACCTAGAGAAGCCTCACCGTGAGCTCCAGCCTTCATTTAACAAACAGAAACAAGAGCCAACAACTCCCGAACTCACCAGGATCCCAGTGCCTCTGGATAAGCAGCACCTTACAACCGTTTCTATGGTTTCCAGAGCATCTCACAACGCTGCCATGTTCATCCTGCTGCTCGGTGCGAGATGGCTTCTCCCTTCCAGAACCATCACAGCTTTCCCCCTGCCACCAGCCAGCTCCTGAGCACGGGGAACTCCAGCCAGGGCCGTGGAGAACGTGCAGGGAGCGACGCGGACGTAACCACCGTGGAGCAGCAGCATCTCCTCTTCCAATGCCATGACAACAGCAGGCGCAAGTAAAGCTTCCCCGGGAAGCAGCTCCACGGATGCAGCATTTTAAAGCACCTTACAGACAGCGTGGAAATTCAGGGTGAGCCTCTGTGGCTTCTCCTGTCTGCACGAGTTCTCCAGTTTCCTAGGTCAAAACGTAGATGTCGGATGGAACCACCCACGGTTGGCCCTGCTTTACGCCAGCCACAGCCTTACCCCAATCCCCATTCACCCAGTTTAAATGCTGTCTGGGGACCACCAGGACAACCAAGACCCAGCTTGTGATTTCAACAGGAAGGCTCTGAACTGGTGTTGCAGAATCAGAACCATAGAACGTTAGGGGCTGGAAGGGACCTCTGGAGATGATCGAGTCCAACCCCCCCCCCCCCGCCAGCTCGGGATCACCCAGGGCAGCCCACAGGGGAACAGATCCAGGGGGGTTCCCGTTCTTGGTGTGCTCACATCATTGCTCCTGATGCTCTCCGTGTCCACAGCAGCCACTAACGAGCTTGTTTAAACACCAGGCAAGGCCGAACCCTTGCCAGACTCGGTTAATGGACCCACAGGAATTCCTCCCAGTCAACAGAAATGGTGGATCACATAAAATGGTTGGTGGTTTGATTTGCCCGTGAAAAAGAAAAGGTTCATCTCTACCATTTGTGATGGAATCTTCCCGGCACGGCCTGGCGGTTCGTGCCGAGAGAGCTTTTCTCCCCCTCCTGCTGCAGAGATCCCAAGGCAGGGCTTGGGATTCGTCCCTCCTTGTAAAACTGTGCTCCAGAAGCCAAACGTTAAACAGTCGCCCAAAAGATTTCTAACCAAGTCCAAAAGATGCTCCTGAAAATACCCCTCATCTGTCCAGGCCCGGCTGCTGGGAGCAGAAATGCACTTCCCATATCACCAGGGCACTGACATCCTCTCCCAAACGCAGACTGGGAGAGGAAAATGAACCAGCAGGAATTTGCTGGATGCCTGTCCAAGGGTGAGGAGAGCACAGCTGGGATCTTCTAACCCCTCAGGACACTGGCCTCCCATTCTGGCAGAGATTTCTCCGCCCCGGGCACCCGATATAAGCTCATTACTAGCTTAGCACCACACGGAACTGCCGCTTTGCCTAAATATTTCACAGCCAAGTGCTCTGAAAGTGACAGTGTCCTGATCCAGCACCTGCAGAAGCTGCCAGGTTTGTACCCAGACAGCTACAAAAAAAAGGGGAGAGGAGGAGAGGGAGAGGAGAGGGACAAATAAGTAAAAGAGAAAGAGAGAGAGAAAAAGAGAGAGAGAGAAAAAGAGAGAGAGAGAAAAAGAGAGAGAGAAAAAGAGAGAGAGAAAAAGAGAGAGAGAAAAAGAGAGAGAGAAAAAGAGAGAGAGAAAAAGAGAGAGAGAAAGAGGAAAAAACCCAGAAAACAAGAAAAAAAAAGGAAAAAAAGGAAAAGGAAAAAAAAGGAAAAGGAAAAAAAGGAAAAGGAAAAAAAGGAAAAGGAA
>JANVCC010000065.1:2614478-2667592 GCA_025345505.1 Todiramphus chloris collaris | reverse complement strand
CACGCCCGCCGAGGGCTCGCCCCGCCCTCATCCCATTGCCCCGCCCACTCCCCATATTTAAGGTCGAAGCGTCGCGGGCGGAGGCTCAGAAGCGGCGGTTGCGGGTGGGAAGCGGTCGTGGTTTTTTTTCCCCCCACCCACCACGTAAACGTTCTCCTTCCCTTCCTTCCTTTCCCCCAGCCATGAACCCCAACTGTGCGCGCTGCGGGAAGATCGTTTACCCCACCGAGAAGGTGAATTGTCTCGATAAGGTGAGTGTCACGCGTGGGGTGGGGAGGTTGAGAGTCCTTTACGGAGCCGCTCCTGGGTGTGATGCTTCTTCCTACCTCGCTCCGAGGGGGGTATCTCCTCTCTCCCCACTCCTCTTAAGGTTTGTGGGGGGTTAAGGGTCCGTGGGGATGTTTCTGGGTGGGATGGTTTCCCCCCCCTCCATTCCCAGGGGGTCATCCCCACGCTGCTCACCCTTTTCTCATAGCCCTGCTGCGCGATCCACGTCCCGGAGGAGGTACCTCCTCGCAAAGCCTTTTGACCCAACTTTCGTGGGCATTTCATTTAATTTTAGGGGTTTTTTTTTTCCCGTATATTTAATGAAAAAGCGGCAGTCCCGGCGTTTGGGGGGAAGCTGCAGCCGGGTGCCCGCGGAGGCTGCTGGAAAGCAACAGTTAATGCTTCTTCCCCCGAAGCCGGAACCTCATCTGGTTTCCATTAGCCCAGCTTTTTTTTTTTGGTCTGTTTTTTTTTTCTTTCTTCTCTTTTTTTTTTCAAATCTTCCATCCCAATTGATACTTCTCCGTTCCAGAATTCCCTCTTTACTTGTGCTGCCTGCTCTGACTCTTCACTCTGGGAGGATGGATCTTTTGATTTTTCCACCTCCCCCCATCAAAACCGCAGCTCCAGCGAAACCAGCTGGTGCTGGAGGTGAGGTCCAGCCTGGAAGGCGATGGTGGAGTCTCCATCCCCTTGTGCTCCCGGGGGATTTGCCTCTCAGCTGACCCCTCTTGGGGAGCTGAGCCCCTCTCCTTCCTCTTCCAGGCTTCTGGGATGACCAGTTTAGGGACTAAAAAAAGTAACTGGAAGAATGCGCGGCTCCCGGCAGCGGCATTCCTGAGCTCCAGCAGACCCTGCTGCTCGCATTTTTACCAGATGATGTTTCTTCCTTGAGCTGGGAATGGCTTGAAACTCAACTCTCAGCCCCGTGTCCCAGGGGCTGCCCAGGCTGGTGGGAGCCAGGGAGGTGGCTCTGGCTGATGGAGCCTCCAGGAGCTGCGGGGTGTCCGAAGGGTGGAAAATGGGAAGGGAAAGGGGGAGATGACACGTTGCTTCCTCCTGCGCAGCCGGTGCTTGGGTTCGTGAGCTGGCAGTTGTGCGTGGCCATGAGGACGCGGCTGACGCGCATCGTTCCGGCTGCAGCCCTGGGCTTCTACGTGGAGGGGTCTCCCTGGCTTCCAGCTGCTAAAAATCATCGCTTTGGGGTACAGCCCGTCCCAAACCAAGCAGCTCACTCCTCCTGCGTTGATTTTTCTTGGGGGTTTCTGGCTGGAAGAGCCTACCCGTTTCCCACGACAGCTCTGGGTGTTGTTGGAGCGGCCATCCCCCTGCTTTGGCCGCTTCCTCCCCGCTCTGTTTTCGCTCTACCTGGGGCAAAGTCGAAAGGGCAGCTCTGGGGGTGTTTGCGTAAGCGCTGAAGTTCAACCGCAGGCAGCAATAACGGAAGGCTTCTGGGAGGGGAAGTGTCTGCGTGCATGTGTAGCTGTGTTGGAGCTTCCAGCGCCTTCGCGGGTGTGTCAACAGGCAGATGGGCTTCCATTCCTCCTCGTAGTGAAATCGGGAAAGTCTCTTTTCCCTTCTGAGATTTACAGTGACTGAGAAAAATCTTGCTGCTTTATCAGGCTCCAGCTGCAGAAGCAACGCTGCCCGTGACCGCCCCGGCCGAGGGGAAACAGCCTGTGGGTTCTGCCTCTTGACTTCTCCCATCCTCGCCTTGCGAGAGCCAAAGGCCCTTGCTCAGGCCTGGGGAAAGGAGGGGGGTTCTCCCTTCCCCCCCCATGGCTCCCAGTTGGCTCTCCAGATAAGGTGCTGTCTGATGGGCCCGGTTTCCGCTGGGGAAGCCACATCTCCGGTGTCACCGGCGCGGGTGTCACGGGGTTCGGTGGTTGCAGCTGCAACTGCTGAACCCACATAGGGCTGATGTCAGATGACTTCGTCTAAACCGAGTGGCAGCTAAATTAGCCGTTCCAGGGCGTTAAACCTGACCGAGGATTTGCCTTCAGCCCAAGGAGCCTCTCCCGATGTTGTCCCCTCGCCCCTAACTCTCAAATGCTGCTTGCCCCTTGGTCTGCACCAGTGGCTTTGCTTGGTGGAGGGCTGTCTATAAACGGGCACACCAGCACGTGCCGTGGCTGTGAGCTCTGTCCCCAAGTCGGGTCTGGCACAGTTGCTTCGAGGGCTCCATCTCTCCAGGAGCAGCCTGCCTGGCCGGTGCCCAGCCTGCTTCTTGCATCCTGCTGGGACCTGGGCTGAGCCGTGCGGTCGTACCTGGGATCGCCTCCAGATGTTTGGAGTGCTTCAAGCTTGGAAGTGGAAAAGCACAGGCGTTAATGCTCTTCGGGAAAACCTCTTTGAAACTCGTCCTCTTGCTCGGCAGCTGCACTGGAGCGTTACTGGAAGCCCATGTAACTGCTGCAGCCCTCCTTTTAGCCCTGCTTCAGGTTGGTGCTCCCAGCACCAATGCTGTCGGGGGGCTGTAAGGTCAAGTTTTGCCTCAGCAAGGCTCAGGGGTAGGGGTGATGCTCTCTGGGGAGCTCGGCCGTCTGCTTGGGCTGTGGATGGTCCTTTAGAAGAGCTGCAGGATAGAACTGGCTCTGCTGAGCAGCCCTTGATGGGAACCGAGGCAGGAAGGAGCATCAAGTGCTCTCTGTCTGGGGAAGGGAGGAAAGGCTGCATCTCTCCTGCTGCTCTGGCTGCCAGGGGCAGGGGATGGCTGGCCTGGCCGGATCCTCCTGGGGGGAGGCAGAGGCTCTGCAGTCCTGCTGACCCTCAGTTCATCTCCTCCTGTTTCCAGCAGCATCTCTGGTATTTACACCTGGCCAGCTTGGAGAGGGCTCTGAATTGCCCCTGATGTGGCAGGAGCTCAAGCGAAAGGCTGCAACTTTCAAGGTGCCCAAAGAACTTGGGGCTCGGCTGTTGCTCTGTCCTTAAAGAGCCCTTAAAAGCTGCCGGGAGGGGAAAACAACCGTGTGATGTGAAGCAGGGTGTGGGTGCAGAGCAGCGTGCGGTGCAGCCAGAACCCCCCCCCCTCTTGCTGGTAGCAGCAAGCTCTGGAGGAACTTGTATTGCTTGAGGAAAAGAACAAATACGTTGCTCTGAGCAACTGAAACGGAGGCAAATTGTCCTTCTGGGCTGAGTCACAGCCTCGTAGAGTGTTTGTGCACCGGGTGTGGTACCTGGGGGAGGTGGCACAAGGGCTTAGGCTTGGCTTTCTCTTTGCAGAACACATAGCCAGCGCGGAGCTGCAGTGCTGGAAATGACCTTTTTTTTTTTTTAAAAGTTTAAGGGTGGAAATTGTGGCAACAGCCGCCAGCTCTCCTCGCTGGGTGTTAACGGGGTGCCTGGGTGCCATGCTGCGGGCTTGGGGACTGGAATCCACTTGCTATCATCAGCTGCTAAGGTGGCTTTCAGCGGGGTTCCTCCCCTGATTTGGCAGGGGACCTTGTGTGCTGTGCCAGGGGGCTTGCTGGAGGAGGGAGGGTTGCCTTGCCTGGAGTGAGCACGGATGTGGCTTTGGGCTGTGCTTTCCCTGTTGCCTGCTCCAGCTCAGCTCTGGTCTGCGGTGCCTGGTCTGGTCCCTGGGAAATCACACCAGACCCCTCCAGTTGCTGTGGCTGCTGGAGGAAGCATGAAGTTGGGTCGCTTGGTGACTGGCAGGAGATCAGCCTTGGTCTGCGTGGGGTTGAGCAGCCTTGGAGAGTCGCTTGGTAGCAGCTCTGAGCTGTTCTCGTTGGGCTCCTAGCCTAGAAAGCCACTTGGGCCAGTTCAATGCCAAGTGGAAACAATTTCCTCAGCCCTAAAAACACAAAACACTTCTCAAGAGTTTATTAGGTGTTGCAACCTATAAGGTAGGGTCATGATGGGAATTTCAGGGGCGACGTCTTCAACCTTGGGTCAGAGTGTGGCTGGTTGTAAAAAACCTGTGCTGCTGCACGGCTCTGCTCAGGTTATAGACCTCGGGTGGGATGTGGGGGCAACTTGAAGCTTCTAGTGCAAAACCTGTGGGGAAGAGGATGCAAAACCAACCTTCAGCAGAAGGTCAGGCCAGCAGCTCCTCTTCCCTGTTGCTGTCTCCCCTGCCCTGCGTTAGGCTGCAGCCCCAGCAAGAGCAGTCAGCTCTTGACAGCCCCACTCTGAGTGGAGATGAGATGAGTGCCTGGGGGATCCTGCATCCCCTGGGGCCTCAGGGTTCGTGAGGTTTGGGATTAGCCACCTCAGGCAGACAGGGGGTGGTATCTGTGGTGAGGACCTTCGAGCTGTCTCTGGACTGTCTGTCTCATGAGAACCTTTTCCTCTCTCTTTGTTTCCATGGCTCGGTGCCTGCGTGCAGCCTTACCTGACCTGCTCTTCTGGCTATCTCTTGGCTAACATCAGCAAAAAACCCTAAAGCAGCGACTTTGAAGCCTACAAACCACAGCTGTTAACTCTGCTGACAGGCTCCTCACTCTCAGCTTTCAGTAGGAGGCTTCTCCTGCCCTGTGTTTGGCCGAGCCCATCAATTCCTGCTCTGGAGATAAGGAAGATGCTGCTGTAATGGGAGTAACAAGTGTTGCTGCCCTCTTGAGATAAGATGCATTGGGAGGGTCAGGGAGATTTACTCGTCCTAAACTAGCAAGAACATTGTCTGTCCTCAGGGTTTTGCAGGGATCGCAGATGCCATCGCTGACATCTCTGGGCTGGAGGAGCCGCTGACTTTTGAGTTGTGCAATCCTAGTGGGACAGGACCTCGTTCTGCGAGTCACTGGTGCTAATGATTCTCTCCTCTCTGTTTCCAGTTCTGGCACAAAGCATGCTTCCACTGCGAGACCTGCAAGATGACCCTAAACATGAAAAACTACAAGGGCTACGAGAAGAAGCCGTATTGCAACGCGTAAGTCTCCGCTGCCTGCTCTTGCTGCTCTGGTTTGCTGGACCTCCCTCCCTCCTGAGCAGCCTGAAGTGCTGCAGAAATGGTCTTTCCCTGCTGCTCCGCTGTGTTTTCTGGGAGACCCTGGCTGAAGGGGGCACACAGGCCAATTAATGCTGCTATTAAACCAGGGGTTTCCAGGCTGAAATGCCGGCTGGTGCCTGCTCTCCAGTTCCAGCTTGGGCAGACCAAAGGTGAACAAAATGCAAATCCAAGCAGGTGTTTGCATGGAGCTGATCTTAATCTGTATCCCCTTAAAGAAGGGGAAACAAAAAGAAAGTGTTTATCCATGCCAGCTGAATGCAGGTGTTTGGGGAGAGGAGAAATGCCCCTTTGTGCCAGGGGAAGGGTGAAGCTGCGTCAACGGGGTGTGGGAAATGGCAAGGGACCAGGGTGTCCCCGCAGCCTGGGCTCGTGGCCAGCTGTGTTCACCCACATCTGGGCAGGTAAATGCAGCTGAAGGTAAATGCAGCTCGAGTGCCACGTGCTTCTCCCCAGAGCAGTGGAGGGGGGATGGAGGCAGAGGAGGGTAGTGCTGTGGGCAGCTGCTTGTACTGTGCCTCAGTTTGCTTTCCTGGGTCTGTCGGGCTGCTTTGGAGTGGGGGGTATTCCCTGGCCCCTTCTTTATCTTATCAAGGACAGTTAATTGCTCACAGCTTTCTGGGCTCTGCTAGAATGGTCCCTCCTGAGCTCACAGGGCTGTGCTGAGCTCTATGTACCTGAGGAGTTTCTTAATGTCTGTAAAGCAGCTTTGCAACAAGGTTTTTTACGTATCTGATTCTTAAACATTAACAGTTCTTAGAAAGAAAGCTGGAGAACATAATGCTGCTTAGCACTTAGCAGGGACCATTGGCAGAGTACTTTAAAAGCATTAATCCTGAGCCATCCTTGCGAGGTGGGTATTCCCCTGTTCATGGCTGAAGGAGAAGCACTGAGTGCCTTGGCAAAATCCTCCCTCTTCTGTGGGTTGAGTATTGCTGATATTGGGTGTTGATGGTGGCCCTGACTCGTCCAAAGTCCCAAACTTCTGTTGAACTGAGGTGAGACTTGAATGCTGCAAGTCTTGGCTGGTAATGGTTGTCCTGGGATCTCTCCTGAAATGCAGGGTGGCAGTTGTGAGAGAGGTAGTGGTTATCTGGAGGTGTGGGAGCCAACAGCACCATTACAGCTCCAGCTTCTGAGGTGAAACTGGGAATTCCTGGAGTACTATGAAGGGGAGAGCTGTGGTCTGAGGCAGGGTGAGCTCTGGATTAGAGGGATACTTGTTCTTGGACTGTGCAGGTCTCAACATCCCATGGTGGTGATCCCGTAGCTTGAGACCTTGATTTGCAGAGAGCTGCAGAAGAGAAGACCCATGAGCTCTCTTTAGCTTCCAGAACCAAAGCTTTCTTCTCTGGACTGTGGGCACGTTGATGCCAGCTCTGGCAGAGACCCTTGTCTGGCACCATGTGCCTGTCCCTGGTGCTTCTGGTGGGCCTGGGGTTCCTGTTCTTGTGCTCTCTCCCTCCAGGCTGCTGGAAGGGAAGTGGGATAATAATGGGAAATTCCTGAGATTCCAAGGAGTCTGCGCAACCCCGACCCATCTCAGTTTCTCAACCCCCTCTGCTGAGAGCTGCCTTTGATGCTGGCTCGCTGTCTTAACCCTTTGAGAGCCTCCCTGAAGAGGCAGCTGCCTGTCTGCCCTCCACCCCAGGGTAGCTCTGAGTGTTCAGAAACCCACATTAAAGGCTTTGTTCCTTCTGCTTTGCCTGGCTGTGCCTTAAAGGGAAGTGAGGTGAGAGCAGCTGGAAACTGCTGGCACAGGAGGCTCTGCTGCTGGCAGCTGCCAGCCCCTTGTTTGCTGGGGTGGGAGCTGGGGGGGCTGTGATGCCTGGATGGGGGGTGAAGGGAAGCTCCAGGCAGATGCTGTGGGTTTGGTTCCTTCTCAGCTTCTGCCCCCAGAGTATCCTGCTGACCAAAACAAAAAAATACCCACCCGGGCAAGGTGAATGGCAAAGGGCAGCCCAGGAGGAGCTGTTTCCAAATGGCTTTTGCTGATGTTGGAGTTGAGGGGGTGGGGGACATCTTCTGTCCCTGAGAAGGGGGTGGAAAAGCAACGTTTATCCTGGCAGGGAGGAGGATGCTTTTCTGAACATGCCTTAGCACAGGGTCTCCTCTGTTTGAGCTGTGGCCTTCTGCCAAATTCCTGAGTTTCTTTCTTCAAGAGAGCAGGAGGAAAAGGGCTGGGCTTCCTCCCTATCTGACATTACCCCAGCAATAAATCTGCGTGAAGCCTTTCAAGAAAGTGGCTGGTTCCCTCTGCCCTCCCCGTGCCCATCAGTGCTGGGAACTCGCTCGGTGGCAGATGTGATGGTCCCCACCCTCCTTGCCTTTCTGCTTTTGACCTCAGCTGGGTACTGGGGTGACTGGTTGTTCACTGGCAGCAGCGTTCCAGCCTGGGCTGATCTCTTTATGTGAGCACTTTGAACTCAAAGAGGTGGGAGTGGAGGAAGGGCAATATCCAGGTGAAGCTTGAGGCTTCCCCACGTGAAGGGTGGGGGAGATCCCAGCTGCAAAGCCCAGGCAAGGCTGTGTGTGTGTTCCAGGGGACCAGCTGCTCCCAAATATACATCAGAGAGGCTTCAGTTTCTTGCTTGTCCTGCTGCAGGGCTAACAAAGCTCTGATGCAGCTGGCAGGGCTGAGAATGCCTGTGTCCCATGGCTGAGAGTCCCCAGTGGAAGTGGGACCTGCAGCAGCAGGGCTTTTCTGCTCCTCCTTCCTGGCAGCTCCCTGGCTGGTGGCTCAGCCTGCAGCACGAATCCGTGCCTTGAAAATCCCCTCTGAGAGTTCAGAGCTCTGTGTGGGGAGTTGGCATCGTCAGAGACATCCCTGGGCAGCGCTGCTGCTTGAGATGCAGAGAGGAGCTCGCGGAGCTGGGCTGGGGGAAGCAGCATCCTGGGCAAGAGGCTCCTTTTCTGCTTCTGCCTTGGCTGCCAGGCTGTTCCACCCTCCCTTGAGGACATCTAGAGGAGACCCGAGGCTGGACTTCCTCTTGGAGCTGGGGGTTTGCCCGGATTTGGGCTGATGAAGGAGCAGTTGCCCTGCTGGCAGAGCCCGGTGCTGATGCCCTGCTGCCCAAGCCTGGCAGGGCAGAGGGTTCTGCTGCTTGGGTGTCCTGCATGGCTGGAGATTTTGGGTTCCTCGCTGCTGCAGAGGAGCTGGCAGGAAGTTAATGGTCTGTTTGCCCAGCAGTCCCTTCTCCCCCACCAAGGAGCGATGGGTCTGGCCCCATGTGCAGCATCCTTTGCTCGAAGGGGCACGGGGTGGCAGTGCCCGAGCCCCTGCTGCCTGCCCAGTGCTAGGCACTGGTGGTGATGCTGTTCCTCTGCCTTCCCTTTGCTACACAGAGTGACTTTTTTTAACCCCTCAAAAAGGGGCTAAAGGCCAAGCAAGGGTGCCAAAAAGATCTCCCGTAGGTGTGTCACAGGGTCCCCCCTCCCTCCATCTGCTGTGACTTCAGCTTTCCTTGGAGGGGCTGACTTTCCTGGCAGAGGAACCACCCCCGGGTGTGGGGTGACTGGGGGAGATGTGTCCTGGGGGACTGGGATCTGGCATTCCTCTGTGCTGAGTCAGGGCAAGCAGCTCCCAGCCCTGCCCGGCTCACCTCCACCGAGCACCTGGTGTGACTGGAACGGGAGCTGTAAAACCTTTAGGATTCTTGGGGATGACCCAAAGAACCTCCCTGGCAGCTTCTGGCTGTTAAAATCCTGGCGTTCCCATGCAGAACGAGTGGCCTGATACCCCTGGGCTTGGAAAAAGTTAGTGAGCAGCTCCGAGCTTCACAAGGAGCCAGTGATCTGTTCTTGGCATTCAGCTCCGCTCCATCTGGTAGCAGCCTACTACATTAATAAAGTGATCTTCCAAGTTGGGGGGGGAGCAGGAAGGGAAAGAGGAACAACTGTGGTGCTGGGATGGAGTCCAGGTGTTTACCCCGTGCTTTCTTTGTGCCGAGTTTCTGGAGGAGAGGAGCTGCCCCCGTGCCTTGGTGTGCCCGCGTTGCGTGCCACGGAGCTCTGGGCAGCCTCTGCTTTTTGTCTCTGAAAATGAAAGGTGGGGACTGAACGCTGCCGGGGGTGGAAGGACCCCTGGTGCACCCCGGAGCTGGGGGATACGGGGCGATTCTGCTGTGTTTGGGGATGGGCTGGCTGAGGCACTGGGGGAGAGGGGCTGGGGTGAAGGTCTCTGGGGGAATGTTGGGATTTCATGGCTGGGAGGCTGCGGATGTCAGTGGATCCTCCTTGAGGCAGAGCCTTTGCTTTCAGAAGCATTCGCCGCAAGCGCTCTACGGTGCACCAGGGCTTGAGGAGACCTCTCGGAGCTGACACTGTCCCTCCTGGAAGCCTTGTGTGGTTCCAGTACCCTCCCCCTGCCCCATCCCTGGCTGTGACCCCTTCTCTGTGCCTGGGGATCATTTTAAGGCAGTGATGCCCCTCTGTGCACCACCCAAAGCCTCCTGGGTTCACCCTGCCCGTGTTGCTCCTTCCCCGTAGCCCCGGGTGCTCTCCACCTACCTGGCAGATGTTTCCCAACTGCTCCTGGAGTTAGGAGGAGGAGAATTTGTGCTCCTGGTTTGTTGGGGTGTTTTTTTTTTTGCATGCCTGTTTATTGTTAGAGACTAAACCATCTCATCCTAGCAAAGCAGATGGTAAGTGAGCTGCTTCTCCAAGAAACTCCATCCCCTGTAGTCAGGATGTGCTGCAGTGCTGGGTCCTCCCACTGTCCCCATCCTGCTGGGCACGGGGTGCAGCAAAACCAAACCCAGCAGCTTCCCCACCCCTCCTGCCCCGGGCTGGCCGGCAGCAGCTCAGCTCGCTCTGCTCAGGAGGGTTTGGGGGGGTCAGGCAGCACTCCAGGGCTGCAGCCCACAGCCCTGCCCCGGGGAGGGCACGGGGCCACCCAGTGTCCTTGGAGCTGGGAGCCCAGGGTTTGGGCTGAGCCTGCGGCGAGGGCTGCCCGGCGCTGACCTTGCTGCAGGGCACAGGCTGCGGATGAATGTTGACTTTCCTAAACTTGCTTATCCGTGCCCGGGGCCAGAAAACCTTGTGGAAAAACCCAGCTTGGTTGCGATGCCCACTCTGTCCCATAAACAGCAGCAAGGGGGGGGTAATGGGACAGGCACTGCTCTGTCTTGGGGGGTCAGCAGTGGGAGGGGAGGAGCAGCGTGATGAGCAGAGCCCTTTCCAGAAGTGACTTCTGACTTCACAGTTTGGCAACGCCAACTCCTGAGCTCACTTGAAGTGTTTTGGTTGTGGGTTGAGGCTGGTCTGTGAAATCCAGCTGGTTTTCCCTTGGGCTGTGTGCCCGAGCTGTCGGCAGAGCCTTTGGGGACAGGGCAGAGGTGGCTGAGTAAAGCCCTGCTCCCCACTGCTGCCCCATGCCCAACTGGCCCTGCTGGAGCTGATGGGGTTTTGTGGCACCCACCAGCTCTGCACTTGCCTGGCACCAGTACCCTGGCAAGGGAGGGTCTTGGGGAAATGGTGTCCTACCAAGCTGTGCTCTGAGTTCCTCTCCCCAAAGCGGGTGTTGAGGAGCTCTGAGAACAGATACAGATGCTGGGGGAAGGTGGCAGCTGGAACCATGGAGGGCTGGACCAGTTGTGTTGGCAGCCTCTCACTGGAAACGCTGGGAGGAACTGGAATCTTTCTCTGCAGCCTGTTTTTATAGTCAGATGGTTGCAAGCCCTCTGCAAAGCAGCGTGGTGCTGCTTTTATTATTAAAAAACAAAACAAAACAGCTTTTTTTTTTGTTTAAGCTTGTCCCCGAGAATCAGCAGCTTTTTGAAAGGCAGGATGTGAACTTGGGAACCTCTTGGCAGAGCAGAGCCTATTGCTTCCTGTGTTTAACTCTCCTCTCCCAAAACCCCGAGGCAGCTGCACAAAGGGGACTGGCACCCCAGGTGCTGGCTTGCAGCGGGCAGGATGGTTGGCACCCCGTGCCAACCTGCTGCTCGCTGGACACATCTGCTATAAAACACTTGGCTAAAGCAGCCAGTGCTTGAACACAAGCAAGACTTTGAGTTGGAGAAGCTCTTCCAAACACTTGGGTCATCTCGCCCGGGGTCTGTGGTGTACAGGGGCTTTTGAGGAACAGATACAGGATCCTGAGTCGCGCCGAAGGTGCAGGGCCAGGGGCTCTCAGGCTGACAGACCTGCATCCTTGTAGAGCCTGAAATGAGTTCTTGCAGCTCTGTCCCACCAGTCTCTTTACTGGAGGAGCTGAACTCTGGTTCCAGCCCGTGCAAAGCCCCAAAGGGAGGAGTTTGAGAGCTGCTGCTTAACTTGGTTTCCTGGGGTGACAGTTCTTGGGGGCAAATGCTGCTTTGAGGGATGTGATGGAGTGCACTTGGAGACTCACACTGAGCTGGAAGTGAGGTCCCCAACAAACCCTTTCTCTTGCTGCTCTAGGTCCAGGAGGGTGAAAATACTACCCAGGTGTCACTGTCTATGGGGTCCCAAGGAAGCTGGGACCCGTGTGGTGGTAAGGGGTTGTTTCTGGCTGGTGTATGGGGAAGAGGGGATCTATGTTTGCTTTCTAATGACCCTGCTAAAGGAGCTTCCTATCTCAGCCTTGCTTTTGGCTGTGCAGCTACTGCTCGTGTCAGGTGAAGCTGGTGAGCCCTTTCTGCTGTGGCTACGGTGTCTGTGGCGATGCTGGGGAGGAGGCAGAGCTGCTTGGGGAAGGGCTGTGAGATGCACAGAGCAGCCAGACCCTTGTCCCACAGGAACCCTGCAGCTCGCTGTTAACAGCAGGATAAACTTTCATCTGCCACGGAGCTGCTGTACTCCAACGACTCCTAATGCAGAAGCCAGACGGGCTCTGTCTGGCTGGAGGAGACTCGATTGACCTGATTTAGCAAGGCAACGAAAAAAAAGCCTCGTCTCTGGTGGCTGTGGCTGGACCTGAACAGCCTCACTGGGTTATCCTGCCGGGGGTTTGTACAGAGGGTCTTGCTGTGGGCCATAAAGCTCCTCTTTTGGAGGAGGAACTGTGTGCACTGGGGTTTCGTGGGTGACGAGTGGCTGTGGATGGCACCTGCCAGGCTGGAGGTGATGCAGAAAGCAAAGGGCTCTGGGCTGTTGGCTCCTCCTCTCCTTAGCTGGCTCTTCGGTTACTTTTGCAGGGTGTGGAATCCAGGGTGGCTTTTCTTAGCGTCTCCCCTGATGGGTGTAATCACCCGAGGTCCTGCCGAGCTGCAGATTAAAGGGGGGGGGGGGCTATATTTCTGCCAGCCCCGAGCGAGGACGCGGTGCCGTCTCGTGCTGCCCCGAGAGCCGAGCCTTCTCTCCATCACGTGTCCCCGTGCCCCACATTCTCATGTGCTGCTTCACTTAATCTGACAGCAGCCCCCGCGGCGGGGCTAGGGCTGGGGGGCAGGGATCCCGCCGGTGCCAGTTGTTAAACCCTCCTCGGGCGGGCAGTGGATGCCAGCGACGTCTGCCGGGAGAGATCCCGAAGCACCAGGGCAATCCACCGTCCGTCTGGCAGCTCTGCCCCCGAGCCCGGCGGGATCCTCTCCATCCGTTGGTGAAATAATCCGCGTCTGCCTGGCTGGTGGAGCGGCTGCGGGGATGCCCAGGGCTCCAGATGCGCTCACCCCGCCCTGGGCTCTGCACCCTTCCAGCTTCCCAGCCCTGGCATCGCCAGAGCCGCAGAGCACCAGGCAGGGTCTCCGGGACCCACTGGAACTTGGCTCCCTTCCTGCTTCACCCTCCTGCATCCCCGTCCTCGCGATGCTCCTGCCAAAATGGGAGCAGAGCGTTGGGATGCTGTTGTAGCACCAGGCAGAAGCAGGGACCAGGGGCATCTCTGTGCAGGCAGCTCTCACGAGTGGGTTATTTTTTATCCCTGGCTCTCATTTGTTCTTGAAAGGTTACTGGTTTTCCCTGAACAGCTATTACTTAGCAGCAGACTTTACACAAATGTCACTTCTAAGGGTGCGTGGGACGAATTAATTTCCTTGCAGTTTGTCAGAAGAGGGGTGGTTGAACGAGGCTTCTCCCCCCCACCTCCCCAGCTTCTCCTCGAGCTGCTTGTGCCTGGAAGCTTTTTCTGGTGACCCTTCAGGGCTCCACCTTCCCTCTCTGTGACTCGAGCCTCCTGCACCCTTCTCAAACTTGGGAAACAAGTTTCTGTACAGAGAGAGGGGGTGGGGAGCGTTGGGCTGAGGTGTGCACGTGTTCCGTGTGTACAGGAGTGCGATGCTGGCAGGGGACCCGCTGCCGACAGCCCCGCGAGCCCCGAGCCCTTCTGCAGCTCCTGCCAGAAACCACCTTCCTCCACGGGCTCAGGGAAGCTGCTGGGGTGGGCACCGAAATCCCTGCTGGTTCCAGTTCTGGAAGCCTTTGGCTCTGGTCCTCGGTGAGGGAGGCTGTTGGGCGATTGCACGGGTGGGTTTGGCGCGTGTTGCTCTCGCTTCTGCCGAAAGAACCGAGGCAGGTTGAGAAACAAACACCCTCCCCCTTCCCTGCTTCCCCAGCCAGGACCTATTTATGGTGACAGCTGGGGGAGGGCAGCGAGGACCCACAGCTCCTCTCCTTCCTCGGTTTTGACCCTGTGCTCCACCACAAGACCACCCCAGGCGAGGAGGAGGAGGAGGAGGAAGGAGGGCTGAGCCCATCAGCATCCCCCAGGCGCCCCGTTCCCACGCGCCCGCTGCCTTCCCTCCCGACCCAAGGCGCTCCACTCGCTGCCTTCTTGTTAAGGTTTAATTTATTGCTGGCTGCTGCTGCTGCGGCTGATTCTCATTCATGGGAGATGGGTTTTCCCCGCGCCGGTGCGGGGCAGGGATCTGGGAGTCTGGGTTTGGCTGCTTCTGCAGCAGGAACCTCCAGCCTGAAATTCCCCCTGGACTGAGGTGCCTTTTTATCGGGCAGATCTCACGAGCTGGGGTGGGGGGAAAAAAGCGATGCCTGAGCTTAGAGGAAAACACTCAAACTCGAGTATCTCACCCTACGCCTGGTGCCGACGGACAGATTACTCCTGCCTGTGCTAACTCCAGTCTGCCGGGGCTCCAGGCTGAGTAAAAAGCTGCCTCAAATCTCTGGGAGGGTTCCTCAAAATCTGGAAAGCAGCGGAAACCTAATTCTGGCTTAGTCTGGGAGGTCCACGGCCATTTCTTCCCCTCCCAACTGCTGCAGGTCCGGGGTTCCAGTAAACGCCAGAGGCAGGGCTGGGAGCTGCCTCTCAGATTATTTTGATTTTTTTTTTTTTGGGTTTTTTTTCCCCCTACAACTGTGGCTTTTTAGTTTCTCCGAGCTCCAGGGGGGATGAATTTCTCTGTCTGCAGCCCGCAGTGCCTGGGGTTTCCCTCCTCCCTGCATCCGGAGGCTGCTACTGGGGACTCGTCTCCTCCCAAGCGTTATTAGCATGCCCAGGGCATGGGATGCGGTTGCCATGGCAATGGGATGATTTCGGTTGGCAGCACCAGAAGATAGTACGAGAGCTCCTGGGCCCTGGCTGAGCCGTCAGCGCAGCTCTGGCTGGTGCTGCACACAACTTAAAAATCACATTTGCCCTTGACAGGAGCCATGGGGCTGGTGGTGGCTTCCCTGCCCTGCAGCCCCCAGCTCAGCACCCTTCAGGGGATGGGGCTCTCGGTAAAAGCTGCTGCCGAGCAGCAGGAAAAATCCTCTGGATTTGCAAAGAGCTCAGACTCTTAAAGGCGCTGGGCTTAGGTGGTGGTGGCACCTGGCTTTCCTCAGGACGGGGGCAGCTCTGTGCCCATCCCCACAGGGTCTGGGGCTGCTCTGCAGGGCTTGCTGGCTCCCAGACCTGATCTGCAGCTGGAGAATTGGAGATACAGGGAGAGCGTTTGGTGCTGGGGCTGTTTGCACTCAAAGGGGTGGCTTTGTTTACTTGGACCTTGGTACAGGTCAGGTGGTGACTTCCAAGAAACTCAGAGGGCTCCAGGATGTGAGCAGTAACTGGAGTAAGACGAGGCTGGGCTGGGGACCAGCCTCTCTTGGCCCCATGAGCTGAGGGGCTGCCCTTGCTTCATTAGCACTGCTGTTAATGAAGCCCCAGCTCCCCCAGTAGCTGCTGAACAGCACCTGGGCTTGGACCAAACCATCTCCCATCTCCTGCTGATGGGCTTTGCTCTGGCTGCTGCCCAGCAGGTGCCAGCCTCCCTGGGCACACGCTGCCCTTCGGAAGGGGGAAGGAGCCGAGCCCCTCGAGCGAGGGCTCTTTGGTACAAACACCTTTGGCACTGCCGTGGCCACTGGAACTCAGCGGTGGCTAAGAAGGGGTTTGGCTGTCTTTGTGGTGACAGCAGGGCCCGCTTCCCTCACTGCTGTCTCTTGGGGGTGTGAATGGCTAACCCAGCAACTCCTGTGGCAGCGTTTACTGGAGCCATCTCTGCTGACTGGAGACCAAACTGGACCGATGGCATTTAGCCCAAGCCTTCCCTCGCCAGCCCCCTGGGCTGTTCATCTCCCACTGGGCTGGATCTGAGCCTGAGGTGCCTCAGGCTGCTTTGCTGCTTCTAAAACATCCCTCACGGGTGCAGCTGAGCATCCCTGGCCAAGCCCTTGCCGAGGTGTCTGAGTCAGGGGAGCAGCCACCCAGACACCCACGCTCCAGCAGCCCCCGCTGCTGGGAGAGCAGGGACTGTGGGCACAACGTCAGAGCTGTGCCCACTTCTGGGGTGTGGTGTCCACCCCACGTCCTGGGGAGCACAGGACCCTCTGGGAGAGTTGGGTTTTACTGTTACTGGAGCCTTAATGCAGGAATTTCTCTGCAGCATGCTGCGGGCAGTAGCTTGGTGGAATTCCTGCTGTGATATCATCATCCCAGTCTGCAGCCCTGCCACACCAGTGCCCAGAGGTAGTGGCCAAGGGAACCCACAGTATTATATCCCCTCTAATCAGGTTAATCTAAGCAGAGATTAAACTGCATCCTTCAAGCAGCTGGTGATCTGTTGTTTGTGTATTCTTGTGATTCTTGTCCTTCTTGATCCGAGTGCGGGCTGTTTGGGTGGGGGGCTGTGGAGCGTTCATTGAGGCTTCTTTGGCGTGGGTGCAGCAGCAGCATCTGCACGTGCTGGTGAAGGAGGGGGGCTGGCTGGGGTCTCCTGGCCAGTAGCTGCCAGATGCTCGTGGGGTGGCTGTCCTCAGATGGGCAGAATATTCCCCATCTCTCTGGGATGCTGGTGTTGACTCCCAGCTGGGATGGTGACAGTGGGACAGGGTGATGTCCAGCAGGACTGGGTCTCCTGGTGTACTTTTGGGGGGAGCTGACTGGGGGTTGGGTTCCTCTACCAGGCACCACGGGGCTGGGGAGCAAACCATGAGCTGCTGCTTGCTGAGTTGTCTTTTCTCCTTTCTGCAAACCACATCTCCATTGTTTGGTTTCTGTGGGGGGGGGGGGGGGTCCTCTTTCTTTTTCTCTCATGGAGGCTGAGGCAGCTATTTTTATCCTCGGGTTTCCTGCATTGCTGCTTTGCTGAGGTATGTGCTGCTCTTGCAGGTCTGCGGTTGCCGCTCTGTTGCTGCCCCTCTCCAACCACACTGCTCTGAGGCAGCAGCTTTTGACCAGAGCCCTCCACGTGGCACCAGCTTTCTACTCATCTACCCCATGTTTGGCCCCACTCTGAGCCGTGGGCAGAGGTGCTGATGCCATCTCCCCGCAGAGCTAATTGCTGATGCTGGGCAGAGGTGCTGATGCCATCTCCCCGCAGAGCTAATTGCTGATGCTGGGCAGAGGTGCTGATGCCCTCTCCCCACAGAGCTAATTGCTGATGCTGGAGCCCAAAGCAGAGCCCCAGACCCACGAAGATCCATTGCATGTGGTCTGGGAAAGGACAGGAGCTGCAGCTCTCCCATAATTTGCTGTGTAGCCCTCGGGCAAGGGTTTGGTTCGGCCACCCTGTTGGGTGATGTGGATGGAGATGTGGGAGCTGGAGGCTGACCCATCCAAGTTAGAGCCTTGAAACTGGGATTGATGTGCTCCAACCCTTGGGTTCTGCTGTGCTGTGGGATGTCCTGGTCCCCTTGGCCATCCTGCAGGAGCAGTTCCCCTCTGTTCAGCGTCAGCTTTCCCCCCTTGGCTTCTCCTGGGGAGCGTTGTGCTCGGAGGGCTTTGCCTCCACAGCAACTGGTGCTGAGTGGTCTGGAAGCATTCCTCTTGCAGTTGGTTTGCTCTGCACCATGTCCAGTGCTCCAGACACAGTGAAGGTGTCCGACTGGACCTGACCTGGCTGTGGGATGAGCATCCTCTGTGATGCTGACTGCGAGAAGGACCAGAACCTGAGCGGTGAAGGGCCATGGTGCTGGGACTGACCCCACGGCTTCTTGGCAGCTTGAGAGACTCTAGAGTTTGGAGACAGAGACCACCAGGTTCTGGTCAGGCCCAGCTGAAGGTGTTCTGAACATACCCTGGTATGGCAGGGATTTGCTTCGTGCTGCTTTCTGTGTCTCCTGGAGGTGGGAACAGCCGGGTGAAGTTCACCCATCCTCTTAGGTGGGGCTTGTAGCAGCCTCCAGCTCTAGGGTTAGGTATTTGCTTTCTGCCAGCGCTGCAGTTGCTCTGTTCGTTTGTGTTGTCTGTAGCAAAGGTTGCAAGTGCTTTCAGAAACTGCTCCGTGTTGCTTCAGAACAATAGCCAGACCAACAGTGGAGGTCTCCTGCTCGAACTGGTGCAGATAAGCAGTACAGCTTGTGCTCCCAACAGAGCACGGTTCTGCTGGTCTGGTTTGTGCCAGGGTTGTGATATTTTGCAGCACCAGGAAACCGTAACAGGTTTGTGTGGCTGAAACTTCCGTAAAATCAGCAAGAAAACCCACCCTGCCCCCCCTCTGACCCATCAGAGAGGAAACAGGGGAATGGGCAAAGTTGTTGGCAGCTTCTCCTGGGCTGATGTTACCCCAAGGGCTGGGTAACAGAATGCTGAGGATGTGTTAAGGTCTCTCCAGAATCTGTCTGCACAAACATGGAATGGCTTTGTCCCCTGGGGCGGGGTGGGGGGAAGCCTTCTCCTTCCCCTTTCCTGACAAAACTGAATTTAACACTGAGCCTGGGAGAAAACCCAGTGAGAAAGGTGCATCTGCTGGGGAGGGTGTGAGGCACGGGAGTGTGCACAGTGAGAAATCCCATCATCCCAAGTGAGGGTGGGGAGAGCCTGTGCCAGGCTGCCCAGAGAGGTGGTGGCTGCCCCATCCCTGGCACCATTGCAGGGGAGGTTGCCCGGGGCTCTGAGCACCCTGCTCCAGTTGCAGATGTCCCTGCTCCCTGCAGGGGAGTGGGACACAATGGGATTTAAAGGTCCCTTCCCACCCAAACCAGCTCCAAAGGCTGCTGCTGAACCTTTGAGTGGCTGTATCTGCATCAGCATCAGCCCGGGTTGTGCTGCTGCTGAACGTGCCGCCCTGGAGCGGGACCCAACCGCTTGGATCTGCTGGGAGAGGCCGGAGAGCAGGTCGGCCGGTAGGAACGTTGAGACTGACGCTGTCCCTTCTCTCGGCAGACACTACCCGAAGCAGTCCTTCACCATGGTGGCAGACACTCCCGAGAACCTGCGTCTAAAGCAGCAGAGTGAGCTTCAGAGCCAGGTGAGCGCACGGGTCCCTCCTGCCCGGGGGCTGCCCCGCTTCGTCCCGTTGCCCCCGCGCGCTCCGGTGCCTCCCTCCGTCCTCCCACGGAGGAGGGAGAGGTGGCTTTGCTCTGTGGATTCCTCCTCTTGGGTCTCGCCCATCTCAGCTCTTTGTTTCCTTCATCCCCCGCTGCTGGGATCTCCTGGAGGTGGGAAGGGTCCAGCGGGCAGTCTGCCTCTCCCAGTCCCCACCTTGCCCCAGTTTGCCCGTTCCCAGCTGACATCCAGCCGCAGGAATCGGGTGACGTGGCAAACGGCCTCGGCTGGACGGGTGCTGACTCTCAAGGAGAGTATTTCAGGTCACCCCGAATCTTGTAGGGCTTGAAAGCTCTGGCAAGCAGAAGCAAACAGATAGAAGGGATAACGGCTGGCCCAGATAAGGCTTTCTTTCTCTAGCGTGGAGAGAAGAGCCTGTTTGAGAAGGGTGTTGTCCAGACGTGTCCCATTTTATACCCTGAAGGTGTCCCTGGATCAGCAGAAGTCCCCAGCCTTGATGCGTGGCTGTGGGCTGGGTTCCCATGCCGGTATCTTCTGGTGATGTGGTGGGAACTGGTTCCTTGGGTGGGCTGAGGAGCAATCCCTGCTTTCCTTCTCTTACTCCAAGACACTGAAAGCATCGATGTGAGCATCGGTTTTGCAAAGAATCAGCTCCCAAGGGCAAGGTTGGCCCAGAAACGGGCAGCTTTGGTGGGTGACCCTTCTTCATGGGACTTTGCCCTGCTGAGGGGTGGAGCTGAAGCAACTGAGATGATGCCCTGACCTGGTGTCGTGAGCTTCGACGTCACAGATCCGCAGCCGTGCGCTCGGAGCCAACGCATCCAGCGGCGACTGGGGCTCGGGTCAGCATCTCGCAGGAGAGCACAGCATCTCGCAGGAGAGCACAGGATGTGGCAGCTCTTCTGGGAACAGATTTAATGTCATTTTTTTTTCCCTTTGGCAGGGGGCAGGGAGGCTGCTCGGGGTGTTGTCAGCGGGGCAGCGCTGGCTCAGCTCCGCGGTCCGATGGGGCCGGTCCTGGGTGGCGGGAGGACAGCGTGGGATTTGCCGTCCTGTTTTCAGGGTGACGGGTCATTTCTGGGGCCAAGTTCTCTCCTCTCCTTGCTGTGCTGGGAGGGACTCTGCGACCTTCCTTCCTTCGCTTCCCATCAACCTCAGTGTCCGGAGCTGGAAAGCGGATTGCCTGGGAACGGACCCCAGTGGCAGAGGAGGGGGAGACTCGGGAGCTCACCTGTTGGAGCTGCTGGTGCCTCTGCAGCCAGCATCGAGTTTTGAAAACCTCTCCTTCTGCAAACTCTCTTCCTTGAAGCAAGTTGCCCAACATCTCCCTGACTTGCCCAAGCGTAGAGCTGGAGCTGGGCCCGGGGCTGGCTTTGTGTTGCGTGGAGCAGTTAAGGGGACACGGTTGCTTTTCCATGGTAACAATCTTGATAATGCTGCACACCGAGTGGGTCTGGAGGCTCCAGCGCTGTTTTTACAATGAATTCAGGCTCTTCATTACTCGCTGCTTATTAAAGGAGACCCTGGGGAAGGAGAGTGCTCTGCTGCCTGGGCTTTTTCTGTAGCTGGTTGGGACTTTCAGCTCCTTGTGTGGTGTGTGGGAGGTGGCTGGAGACAAAGCCATTGCCTTGTCGGGGGTTTGTCTCTGTTCTTTCCAGCCTGCACCTCCAGAAGTTGGTCCCGACAGCTCAGATGCCAGCAGGACCATTGTCCTGGGAGACCAGCAGCCGTGCCCAGCTCCCTGTGGTCCCCTGGACTTCAGGGGCTGGAGCTGGGCTAGCACAGGGCTCCAAGAGCCTTCTGTACTCTCTTGGTCGTATGAGGGGCTGGGGTGCAGGCAGGCTCTGCCGGACACCAGCACCCCACCTTCTCAGTGCTGGTTTCCCAGCAGGAGGAGCTGGAAAATAGGACTCCTCTGAGCAGGGTGCAGGGAGAAGAGGTTGGGGGGGTGGGAGGGACGGTGCTGGTCATTGGGGTGCTGGCAGAGCCCCTGCAGGGAGGGAGGGAGGTGGGAGCAGTGGGAGGGAGGTGGCAAAGCTGAGCTGGGTGGAAAGTGCCTGGAGCCCTGGGGCTGATAGATCCTAAACACGCTTCAGATAAGATCTTAATTCCTCTCTGCCTTTGTTCTGCCTACAAAGGGAGTCTCCTCTCTTCCAAGCCCCCGAATGTTTGTGTTTCTTGAAGCACTCTCGCTAAAGCAGGAGCGGCTGCTCTGCTTTATTGACGATCCCCTGCGCTAATTGCAGGAGCTGAGCAGAAACCCCCGGGGATGGCAATAGGTCACTTCAACCCTTCCAGGGCAGGCAGACTGGGTTCAGCCTTCCAAATTAACTGGATGAACTGGAGCTGTGAGCTGAGAGAGGGAAGAGGCTTGTGGAGAAGAGCTGGCTGGCAGGAGGGCTTCTACAAAACCAGTCTGCCCATTCGAGTGCCACCTAAAAAGCTCATCCTGGGTGCAGGATGACTCTGCACAGGGGTCTAGTGGGGAAATCCCTCGTGGAGTAAGATCGGGGTTCTGGGAACAGTCACGTCTTGCCTTCAAGCTTCATTTACCAGCCAAACTCAGCCTTCGGTCCTTGGTCCAAGGCTTCCCCGAGTGCACGTCCACCTGGAGAAAGCTGTGACCGGGAGCTGCAGTAGGAGAAGGGAGGTTGCTGGGGCTGCGTCCCCTGCGAGGGGTTTGTAATTGGTGGAGGGTCATTCCCTGCCCCTGGGAGTGATGCTCCCCAGCGCTTCTGCCCATTCCTCTCCTCCTGCTGGGCTGGAGAACCTCGACCCTGAGGAGGCTGACCCTGTATTTCCTCCCAGCAAAAACACATGTCCACCCTGGCGTGACTGGAAAAAGGTGGGTGTTGACTGGGGGGTGGGGACGGGGCAGCTGCGTGCTGAGCTCAAGCGGTTTCGCATCGCTCCCGATGTCCCCGCTATTTGTGTCTGCTGAGAAGGCGTCTCCTGTTCCGGTCACTGGTAGCTACTGGTTAATGATGGCTCGTGTGGCTAAATGAGTCTCTGGAGTGGCGGGTTTTACGCCTGCAGCCTCGTCTTGCAGCCCACGTGCGGCAAGAAAATTGCAGGTTTTTGTCCCGTGGCTCCTCTTTTGAGCTCTTAGAACGGGGAATTTTGGGCACAGCCCTTCCTGCTGGAGGGTGGAGCATCCCGTGGCGTGGGAGGCAGGTACCTGTCCCTCCTGCAGCCCTGGCTGTCCCCTTGGGGAGCTGCCGTGGGTGACATTGAGGACGTGGACGTGAGGAGGGTTTCATGTGGTTGAGTTGAGACCCACGGGATGGGTTGTGATGCGCAAAGGACCCTTCCCTGGCTCCCTTCAGAGAACATGGGGCTGCCGGAGTCGTTCCTCTCCTTCCCATCCTGGAGAGAGTGATTCCGCTGGGAAAACTAATTATGGAGCTCATTTTATTATTATCACTTCTGTTATTATGGGATGAGGTGAGGATACAGCCCTGTCTGCATCACTCTGCTCTTCGGTACAGCGTGTAGGTGAAGCTCAGGAGCGGGTAGGGGGTTGGCAGCTGTGCTGGCAGCAATGGATCTTTACGGTCCCTGGAGCTGTTTCCCAGCAGTGCTCACGTGCCCGCTGGGATGTACATGGGTGGGATGTATGGGATGTACCACACCACTGGTTCCCATCTCTGCTTCTCACCCGGGGTCACCTCCCCTCGAGTTTCAAAGAGCAGGATCCCGGCAGCGTGGCTGGGACCGGGATTTGTGCCTCTCCAAGGGCAGCTGGTGCTGGGAGCGGGATTCCAGCACGGCCGAGGGTCGCGGGTCACCTCTCCCCACCCAGCTCTGCCTGCCAGACTCCTGCCTGCACAGCCCATATAAGGGCAGGGAGAAGCTGAAAGGAGCCTTGTCTGAAACTTCCTCCCTCCTTTCCGGCCTCTCTGGCTCAGGCTGGCGATGGCTGCAGCCCGGCGGGACCTGGCCGCTCGATTCCAATCCTGCTGTGCTGAGCACGGGGCCAGTGTCTGCCTGCTGGCTGCTCCTGCTTCCTCCCAGTATCCCCTGATGCTGGGCTCTGATTGCCCGGGCGTGCCAGGGTGCAGGAACCCAGTTGGCTGGAGGCACCAGTTGGATGTGTGTTTTGGGTTGGACCTGCCCCGGGTACCAGCACCTTTCCCCCAGTGACTCCAGGACCGCATGCCCCCTGCACTCAGGTGTCCCCTCCTGGCAGTTTTTTAGGGACAGGTTCCTATATTCTGAAAGTTAAAGGGGCAAAAAAACCCAAGGAAAATGGAGGGGGATGGGATTTAGGAGGGTGAAAGCACAGAACTAAGTGAAGGAACCGCTTCACCTTGTGATCCGCTGCTTGCTTGGTTGCTCTTCATCTTTCTAGCCTGGATTTCTCACAGCTCATTGACCTGTGTGTTTGCAGACAGGGCCAGTGCCCCATCCTCGGGGCTGGCAGAGCAGGAGGCTGCCAGGTAAAGCCCCTTCATCCAAGCAGCATCAGCAGGCACAGCGGTGGGGCAGAAAGCAGAGCAGAGAAGGGACAAGCACAACCCCTCCGGCTGCTGCAGCTCAGCAAAGTGGGGCTGGGGCTTTGCAGAGCAGCTGGTGGGGTTGACTCGCCCCCTCCTGATCCCCTCTCTGGGGGTGTCAGAGGTTTTGTGTCACAGTTCTCTTAAGCTTTGGTTCCTCCTGCCCGGTGGTTAACACCTCGAGGCTGCTCCTTCCTCACCAGTGATGTTTCAGCTGCATTCTTTACCCCAGCCAGCAAAAGTCTGGGTGTTTTGCTCTTCCCTCTTCTCGCTTCGAGGAAAAGGAGCCTTCTGCCTTGAAAGGGGTGTCTCGTGCTCCTCTGATGTGCTTTGGGATCTTGGTTGTATTAATACCCCCCCTGGGTGGGCTCTGCAGTCTGGTTCATGAAGCTTTTGCTTTCTAAGGTGACTCGGGGATCACACCTTCTCTCCAGGGGTTTCTGTGACATGCCCACCCCAACCCTGGCTGTGGAGAAGGGGCAGGGGCTCTGCCACGCTGCCAGAACTTTGCATTTCTCCTGGCTGGCAGGACAGGGAGAGGGAGTGTTGAGTTTGCAGGCAGATCACCGAGCTCTGGGGTATCTTCACCCACGCAGACATCAGCGAGCTCTCCCCCGTGCCCACTGGTGCCCAGTGTGGAGGTGGTGTGTGGCATCCCCTCCTTCTCCAGACAAAACCCTCTGAGCTGTGGGGTCTGTGACCCCTGAGCCCCCCCACCAGCCACCTCCTGAGCCTACAGCCCCTCTGCAAAACGGAAACCACCCTGTCTTATTTTCTCTGGGAAATCTCTTGTTTCCTTCGTTGTTCTGGAGCAGAAGAGGGGTCAGGACCTGCTCCGTGCTGTGCCACGTGCCCACCGCCCGGGCTGGCTCCAGGACTGGGTGGCTCTGACCTGGGCACACCAGCGTGGCCCAGATGCTGCCTGTGGTGCCAGGTCCCGACCTGGAGCCAGACACGAGAGAGCCCGGATGGCAGCCAGGCTGTGTCTTGGCATCTCCAGGAGATGCTCTGAAACGTTTGGCAGCCTTTCCTGAAAGGGGTTTCCAGGCCGTGCTGGCCGGATGGGAGCCGAATACGGGCGGTCTGGAGGAGTCTCCGAAGGAGTCTCCGTAGGCGCACGTGGGCGCGGAGGAGCAGCCAGCTTTATCCCACCTCCCCTGCCACGCTGCCAGGATGAGCCTCTCAAGGGCCCTTCCTCCTCGTATGGGCAGAGGCAGCCTCTGGCAGGTCCAGGGATGTTATTGTTCCCCCTCTGCTCTGCCCCAGTGAGGCCACCTCTGCAGTATTGGGTCCATTTCTGTGTTCTCCAGTTCAAGAGAGACAGGGGAGAGTCCAGGGGAGGCTCCAAAGATGCTGAGGGGCCTGGAGCATCTCTGTGCCAGGACAGGCTGAGAGCCCTGGGGCTGTGCAGCTGGAGAAGAGCAGCCTGAGAGGGGAGCTGAGCGATGCTGAGCAAGAGATAAAGGGCCCTGGGGGGTGAGAGGATGGGGCCAGACTCTGCTCAGTGGTGCCCAGCGACAGGACAAGGGGCAATGGGCACAAACTGGAACCCAGGAGGAGAAAGTTGTTTGGTGTGAGGGTGTGGGAGGCTGTGCCAGGCTGCCCAGAGAGGCTGTGGAGTCTCCTTCTCTGGAGAGATTCCCACCCCGGCTGGACCCTGCGACCCTGGGCCCCTGCTCTGGGTGCCCCTGCTGGATGGAGCAGGGGGTGGCACCAGGGGATCCCCAGAGATCCCTTCCAACTCCTACTATTCTGTGACAGCCATGGGCACAAGGCCAGATCCCCGCAGAGAGGATGGAGGAGGTCAGGGGGTCTCTCAGCACATCTGCTTCCCCCCCCCACCCGAAAATGGGGCATCCTGGCTGCTCTGATCCGGAGTCAGCGGAGCCGCCGTGTCGCGGGGGCCAGGCCAGGCAGCCGGGTGCTGCTTCCTTCCCTGCGGGGGCCGAGGCAGCGGGTGGGTTTCAGCCTCTGCAGAAGCTGCTTCTGGGGGACTCGGGTGGGAGCAGCGGTTCTGCGCAGAATGGGGCCAGTTTGTTCCAGGGACTGGTACCAGCAACCCCCGGAGGCGAGGCTGCTGAGGTCTGAGGAGCACATCTGGGCTGCGGAGCACATCTGGGCTGTGTGCTGAGTTAGCTCCCTGCTGGAAGAGCTGGGAACCCCGGTCCTCCAGCTGTGTAGAGCTACGTTAAAGGGAAAAAAGCAAAGCAAATCATCAGGACTCTGCAGCTCCTGGGTGTGATAGGCAGGGATGCTGATGTCAGTGTCTGGCAAACAGAAATGAGGATGCTCATGTTTTGTCAGCCTCTACCCTCTGGTGTCGTTAGGTCCTTTTTGGATGTATTTCCTCCCGGGGCAGATGAACATCTGGGGTGGAAATGCTTTTGTACAGGTGTAGCTCACAGAATCCCAGGGCTCCTGAGGAGGCAGCTTGGCATGGGTCACAGTGAGGGTCTGTTGCTGACTCCAGCTGCTGGGCACACCCCCTGTTTAAACCTTTGCTTTCTCCTTTGTACCCAGATCCGCTACAAGGAGGAGTTTGAGAAGAACAAGGGGAAAGGCTTCAGCGTGGTGGCCGACACCCCGGAGCTGCAGAGAATCAAAAAGACTCAGGATCAGATCAGCAACGTGAGTAGCTTCTAATCTGTGCCTGTGATATTGCTGTGACCTTCCTCCCTCCCCAGGAGGCTGGGGGGGGGGGGGGGGGGTTCTGCCCATGCAGCCAGGAGAGGACCTGTGCTCTGTTGGCTTCTAACGAGCACACGAGGCTGCAGCATCTTGATATTAGTTCTCCAACCCACTTACCTGGGCATCTTGTGACCTTCTTGCATCGCTCCCGGCTCCTCAGTGCTGACAGAAGGGGAGTATCTGAGCCCTTTGCTTCTCCCGAGGTGTTCAAGTCCACGTTGACTGTGAGAAGCAAGAAGGGGAACAGCAGAGGAGTGTGGCATTTGGGGACAAACATGGACCGGGGCAGTCCCCATCCACCATAACCTGCAGCGTGGGCAGCACTTGGGTAGTCTGGGCTTGGTGGGGCCAGCCCTGCACGGCTCTCCCGAGGGACTCTGGTCCCTCTCCTGCTTCCTCTGCCTCCTGCTTATGTGTGGAAAGCCCGGCTGGAGGGGAATCTCTTCTGCCTGTCCCTTTGCAGCTGTGACTGTGCCCTGGCAGGCCCTGCTTGCCTTCACCCCTCCCAGCTCCTGCAGAGCCCTTTCCCAGCATTCCAGCTGTTGGGAGCATTTGCTGCAGCTGCTGCTGCTGGTTTGTACCTGGTCCCCAGGGTCCCACCACCTGCCATCACCAACCCCAAGGGTAGGAGAGGCAGCGTCAGCCTCTTTCCTACCTCCAGCCCGCATCTTGGGGTGGCCTCTTCACCTCAACAGCCTCGGAGGGAGTTCCTCAAGGTCCCTTGGCCCTGCACAGGTCCCCTCCTGCCCGTCACCCTGCCGCTGCGCTGACCCAGAGGGGTTCCTGGGGACTGTGCAGCAGCACCTCCCTCCTCCCTTCACCTTCTGGCAGGGGAGCCCTGTCCTGTGTCCGCAAGAGACCCAGCTCTTCCAAAGATGATGCTGAAACCCCACCCGAGCTCGGGTGCTTCAGCCAGCAGCCCCTGTCCGTATCCAGGTGCGGGGCTGGCAGGCACCGTTGCCATGGTGAGGGAGGAGGATGCTCGCTTGCACGTAGAGCTGCGGCACTGCGGGCAGCGGGTGGGGGTCGGTCTGTCTGTCTGTCTGTGCCCTGCCCGAGGTGCCGCAGCCAGGGGACAGAGCTGGGGAGTTAATGAACCTTTAGCCACTGGTGAAAGTCACGCCTGGTCCTTGTGGGAGCTGCTGCAAAACCCAGCAGAAGGCAGGGCGGGGGAGACTGGTTTCTCCCTGCCCAGTGCAGCTTTGCCTGAGAAACCTCTTGGGTGTCCACTCGGCTTCTGGGAGCATCTCCCCTGCTCTGAGCTCTGCCAGGCCCCGAGCTGCTCTCGCTTTTCCATCCCCTGCCTTGGGGACAAAGCCGCTGGAGCGGGAGCTGCTGTCTGTTCCCCGGGGTGTCCAGGGAGGAGGAGGAGGAGGATCCTGCCTTGCAGTGGGAGGTCGCACCCAGGCAGGAGCTCACACACAGACACAAACAGGAGAACACCCAGCAGGGTGGGGGAGGAGGTTGTTTATTCCCTCTTCTTCTGATCCCATTGTGCAGTTCTCTGGCAAGTGCTGATCTCTCCTCGGGGAGCTTCAGGGTGTTACCTGCACCCCAAATCCCAGGACAGCGAGGGCTGGGGAAGGCTTCCCTCTTGGGAAACAGAGCTGGGGGGAAGAATTTTTCCCTGAGGGCAGCTTCTCTGGGGGGTCTGAGCTGGCAGGAGCTGAGCACAGCTTCCCTGCTGGGGAGGAGGACTGGGCTGCTTGTTAGAAAAAGCTCCCCTCTTTTTTTGAGAGAATCCATGGAGGTTTGGGGGTGTTAAATCACACAGCAGAGAAATGAGACCAGCCCCTGTTCCTCTGCTCAGCCCCTTCACCCTCTCTTGGCCACGATAACAGTTTTCAGCAGCTTCCCCGCGGGCATCTGGCTGCCAGCCTGGGGTTGCAGTGACCCACTTAATAAAGACACAGAAATAAACCCTCTCCCTGCAGAAAGCCCAGCTCAGCAGGCAGTGTTTTGCTCCCAAGGGTGCAGCTGGGCAGGCAGGGCTGGGGCATGAGCATCTCCATGGCACAGAGGTGCCCCAAACCTGCTCCCGGGAGAGCAGCCCTGGGGAGAAGGACCTGGGGGTGCTGGGGGGGAGAAGCTGGAGCTGAGCCGGCCCCGTGCGCTGGCACCCAGAGCCACTGGCACCCTGGGCTGCACCCCAGCAGCGTGGGCAGCAGGGGAGGGGGGATCCTGCCCCTCTGCTCCCAGAGAGCTGGGGGGTAGATGTTGGGGTGGTACCTCCACCAAGGGAGGTTTAGGTTGGAGCTGAGGAACAATTTCTTCCCCTCCAGGGTTGTCCAGGGCTGTGCCAGGCTGCCCAGGGCAGTGGTGGAGTCCCCGTGATCCCTGGAGGGGTTTCCAAGCCGTGGAGCTGTGGTGCTGAGGGCCAGGGGGCAGTGGTGCCCTGGCAGTGCTGGGGGAATGGCTCCAATCTCAAAGGTCTCTTCCAAGCAAAATAATTCTGTGATTCCACAGCATCTTCTGTACCTGGCCGTGGGCTGGGGGAGTTGCTGCCTGAGCTTGCTGTGTGCAGGGGAAACTTCCTAAAGGTGCTTCAGCAGCCCGGGGGGCTTGAATCTCACCCACAGAACACTTAAACCTCCTCCTTTCTGTGCCACAGACGGGTCTGAGCAAATGTCCTCATGGTCTGGAGAGATGTGGGGTAAGAACCCCCCTGGGACCATCGGCGAGGCTGTGAGATGGTTGATGCTGAGTCCTTGGTAGCACAAAGAAATGAGCTGGGATGAGATGAAGGATGTTGGGATGAAGGGTGTTCCTGGTGCTGAAATGAGCTGGGATGAGATGAAGGATGTTGGGATGAAGGGTATTCCTGGTGCTGAAGGGCTGCGGGAGCTGCTGCCAGTGCTGGGCTCAGCCTCATGCCCGGTGCTGCCGAGCTGGTCCCGGCTGTGCTTTGACTTCTCCTTCCTCTCCCGTCGCTGCAGATAAAATACCATGAAGAGTTCGAGAGGAGCAGGATGGGCCCGAGTCCCAGCGAGGGCGCCGAGTTGGAGCGCAGGAACTCCCAGGAGAGCACCAATTACCGGAGACCCGCAGAGCAGCAGCACCAGCCTCCTCACCACGTCCAACCCAGCAACCCAGGTACGGTGGGGGGCTGGGAGGGGGGGTGGGCTTTGTGTGTTCCCCAGCTCCCAGCTCACGGTCCCATCTCTCCCCCCCAGTCTACCAGCAGCAGCAGCAGCCGTCGTCTCAGTCCTACGGCTACAAGGAGCCCGCGGCACCAGCCTCTACGCAGCGTAACGCTCCTTCTGGAGGGGGGGTGAGTACAGCCCACGGGGTCCCAGCACCCACCCCGACACCAGGCTCGGTCGCTAGGGTCAGGGTTTGCTTGGCTTACCTGCTCACCCTTGTGCCGGGGAACCATAGGCTGGTTTGGGTTGGAAGGGACCTTGCAAGCTCATCCTGTCCAACCCCCGGAGAACAGGGACACCTGCAAGGAGAGCAGGTTGCTCAGAGCCCTAGGAGGAGCAGTTCTGAAGGGGCTGGGGGTGTAACTCCGGGTGCCAGAGCTGTTGGTGCCACCACCATCCCCGTGCAGCGCCCCGTGAGCACCTCCTGGACCCGGCACAGCCTGGGGCTCAGCGCGGCCGCTCTGCCCACCCGGAGCAGGGCACGGGGAGGGTCAGTGCCCACTAACCCTCCCTCCCCTCTTCCCCCTCACAGAAGCGTTTCCGCGCCGTCTACGATTACAACGCGGCCGACGAAGACGAAGTCTCCTTCCAGGACGGCGACACCATCATCAACGTGCAGCAGATCGACGACGGCTGGATGTACGGCACCGTGGAGCGCACGGGAGACACGGGCATGCTCCCCGCCAACTACGTGGAGGCCATCTGAGCCTCGAGAGGGGCACGGGGCACGGGGCCCACGGCCGAGCCCCCGGCCCCTGGCCCCGCGTGCGTGCGTCTCTCTGCCCTGGCCTCCCTCATCCCTCGTCCCGTGCTCTCCGGTGTCACCCGCCGGAGCCGCCTCCTGCCATCCCGGTTCCTCTGTGTTTCCGCAGCCGCTGCCCTCCGGTTCCTCTTGCCAGTTTAGCTTTGTTCTAGCGCTGCCGGGACTGAGGGGATGCTCTGCCAGGGATGCTGGGGGCTCGAGAGACCGACCCGCCGCGGCTTTCCTTCTCCGGTCCCCTCCTCTTAGCCCTCCCGGGTGCTCCGGCGTTTCCTGGCTGGAGTGGCCAGGAGCCTGGTGGAGGGAGGGGGAGACCAGCGGTTAGGACCAAATTCCCCCAGCTCTGGCAGGGGTGGGCAGAGGGTGGTGGTGGCTGCGTGGGTGAGGTGAGGGGTGGGCTGGCAGCCCCCCCCCCCGTCCTGCACCGCTCCGGCTCTGCCTCGTCCGGTTGCTTCTCACAGCTCCTCTGCGCAGCGTCTCCAGTCAAGTCTTCGCTCCCTTCAATCCTCAACGCGGGAAAAACGTTCACTGTTAAAAAATCTCAAACACAACCTTTTCTTTCTCCTTGGGGATTCAGAGCGGCCGCTCTGAACAGCCCTGGAAGCGGCTCTTGGCTGCCTCCTTCCGCCTCCCCGATCCCACCGGGGCTCTGCCAGTGCAGACGAGGAGTGACCGCAGCCTTGGCTTCACCCAGAGGCTGCTGCTCCTGCTCGAGGGCTGGAGCATCCAGCCACCGACCCCCCCCAGACAGATGCTGAGACCTCACGTCCCTCCCGCTGCTCTGGCTTTTCTCCTTTTGGGCTGGGTTCTGGGGGTCCCCCGAGCCCCACGTGTCAGGGCAGCCTTTTCTTAGCAGCTGTGGCTCCCCAGGTTCATCCGGAATCTTCCTGCTTTTCTCTTGCTGCTGTCGGGCTTTTGGGGCCCTTCTGAGCCCCCCCCCACCTGTTGGGCTGATGGTCTGGAGAGGCAACAGGGTCAGCCCCCCATCCCTGTGCCTCTTCTGAGCCACGTGTGAAAGATCCTCCCCCCTCTGCCACCCTGCTGGGGACTGTCCCGGGGGATGGTCCCTACCGAGCGGCCAAGACCAGGGTTTGGCACCTTGAGCCACCCTGCACCTCTTGTTGGCCCCAAGCAAGGTGGCTTTTGGGGGCCACCGCTGACCTGGGGTCACATCATGGACCAAAAATCTCAAAGCACATCCCTGTCCCCTTCTCTTTTGGACTCCAAAGCTCCTGGAGCTGGATGGGGGGGGGCAGGTTTAACTGGAAGCCTAGGTGGGGAGGGCAGGAGCAGGATGGTGTTGTCGGGGCAGTGGTGATACCCTCATGCTCCCCCCCACTGCTCCCACTGCCCCGTGGAGGCTGGGCAGCCTGAGGGCCAAGACCCTTCCAAGGGGAAGGTGCTGCCTTTGCTATTCCCGAAGGAAAAGAGGGAATGGAGGGACCAAAGTGGTGGAGTTGAGACATTCCTTGTCTCTGTCTGGGGACAGGGTCTCGTGGAGGGGGAGAGGATCCCACCCCCTCGCTCTCGCAGTTCCCTTTCTCACAGCGCTTGGGGCTGCAGGGCTGGTTCAGGGATGGTGCTGGGCTTGGGGTGACCAGAGTTGGGAGCTGCTGGAGCAAACTGGGGAGGGGGGGATGGTTCCTGGCAGGGCAGAGACCCCCCCCTTGGGAGGGCCTGAGCTGGGCAGAGGGGAGTGGTTTCCTGGCTTGTTCCCCAGCTGCCTGCAGTGGGAGTGGGGACCTGGCACCATCATCTCCACGGGGTGAAAACTGGAGCCCAGACGCAGCCAGGATGGGCTTTATGGGATGGGAATCCCAGTTGGTGCTAAAACAAGCGAGCACAAGAGCAGGGGAGAGGGGACAGCCAGGCAGGGAGGTTCTGCATCTCCCTGCTAATCCTCTTCTTAATCACGTTCTTGTCTGGGAATTGGGGGGGGGGGGGGGGGGGAGAGTATCAATGTGAATAAACCGTTTTTTAATGGACCAAATAACACAGGTAATTCCGTTTTGGTAAACAGACCTTTTTTTAATGCTACCTTGAAACCATTGTCCTAATTCCCTCCCACACCCTGCCCCTTCTCCCCTGCCATGGGAAACAAACCTCTTACTGCTTGATTTTTTTCTGCCTTTTCTCTCGACTTATGCACTTTTTTGCCTTTTTTCATAGCTGAAAAGCACCTAAACCTGTATTTAAAATAAATAAATAAATAAAATAGTAAAAAAAAAAAAAAAAAAAAAAAAAAAAGGAGGAAAAAAAAAAAAAAAAGAAGACAAATTAAAAGCTAAATTGCTTCTCATCACGTGTAAAATAGACCTCGTCCATCCCAGCTCCCCCGGTTG
The DNA here is from genome assembly GCA_025345505.1 of Todiramphus chloris collaris. NCBI lineage: Eukaryota > Metazoa > Chordata > Aves > Coraciiformes > Alcedinidae > Todiramphus > Todiramphus chloris. Next base: position 2,635,366 of record JANVCC010000065.1, on the reverse strand, counting down.
CGTCTCAGTGCTGAGCTTAGAACGTGTTTTCTTCCGGATCCGTTGCTTGATTGGGGTTTGTCCTTGTGTTCTCCTTCCCGTCGGGTTGAGCACCCACTGATTAAAAAAAAAACCAACAAAAAATGTTATTTGGCTTTTTTAACCAAACCATCGAATGGAACAAACCGACCGATTCTCTTCCCGGTTTACTCGAATTACAAATAAAAGTCTAATTTTTACCTGCCGATTGTGCTGGGTTTGATTGAGGTCGCTTTTCTGGCCGTTTTCCTCCTCCCTTGGAGACCTGGTGGGGATCTTGGGTCTGAGGGGAGCTGCCAGAGACAGGGTCCCCTGGGACTGGGAAATGCTGATGTCCCCAGGAACTGACCCGGGATGCAGCTCCTTGGCTCAGCCCTTGCTCTCACCGTGGTTCCAAGCTTGGAGCTTCTGGAACCCCACCGTAGCGTGTCCAGCCGACGGGCCGAGCCCACCGGGTACCACAGAGCCCTGGGAAAGCAGCTATGGGCTTCAGGCACGAGCCACGTTGGAGAAACCCTCGCAGAGACCTGGGTGGAGGTGCAGGTGATGCCTCCCCGCTCCTGGCTCTTGCTCTCAGGGGCCAAACGCCGGTTACAACCTGGGTCTGGAATCTGCTGGGGTCCAGATGTAGCGGAGGCAGCTCCAGAGACCAGACCCAGGGAAGAGGTCGGATTTGTTGTGGGCAGTGCAGCTCTGGCACCGGGTCCTGGCTTTGCCCAACTTCACCAGGAACGTGGCATTGCAACAGCCGGGTCCTCCAACCTGAAGGGCAGCTGGCGATGGCTGAGCTGCAGCTTCTCAAGGTGGGTTTTAAGCAACTACAGCATTTAGCAGCGGGGAAGGAAAACCTTGAAGGTGTGCAGAGGAGGGTGGTATTTGCATCAACAGCGATAGACAGAAAAATAAATAAATAAAAAGGCTCCATGGCTGTTGCTGCTCACTTAAAACGTACGGCTGTGAAGCGTGGGTGGTGTGACAGAGAGTGCAGGGTGCTGCTGTACCCCAGGAGTCCCAAACTCTGAAAGGTGGGAGTTCAGAGCAGTCCTGACTGACTGACATGGCTTTGAGATGACCAAAGCTCATTTTCGCTTCGTTCCCTACAGGGTTGGGCCCTTTCCCAGCTGCAGACAGGGGGGTCGCATCACCACCCCCCACCCCCCCCCCCCAAACTGGGCAGCGGTTTGGGTAGGAAGAAGCAGAGGCAGAGGAACCCTCCCGGGAACCGCGCTCGCTGGTCTGGGCTGAGCCAGCTCCCCTCCCGCCCGTGCCAGGCTGGAGCCTCATCTGACCGCCTGCGTTTATCCCTTCGTTTTCCGCCTGCCTGCTGGAAAGCGGCTCCGGCAGCATCCCTGCCTCCGGAGCAGAGCGAGTGGTACCCCGGGCGGGCGGGGAGGACGCAGCGGCTGAGCCGCGGGGGTTGGCGAGAGGAGCGGCGGCTCTCGGCCGAGCATCCCCTGCCCGCGCCGCTCGGAGCCATGCTGGATATCTTCATCCTGATGTTTTTCGCCATCATCGGCCTGGTGATCCTCTCCTACATCATCTACATGCTCTAAGAGCAGTGCTGGGGAAGATGGAGCTCAGCATCCACCTCGCCATGGAAGCATCACCCAGGTGAGCCGGCGGCTCCTCCTCCCACCGGGGTTTTAATTTCGGGGAGGAAACGTGTCCGGGGACGGGGGGGAGAGGGGGTAATTTTGGTTTTAATGCCGTTGTCTTTGGCTGCTGCTCGCTCTGCCTGGGAGGGCTGGAAGGAGGGCACCGGGGGATTATTTCATAAGTGAGGCCACTCGCCCGCAGAAACCTGCGCCGGCCGTTCCTTGTGCAGCTTCTGGTTTCTCCCTGCTGGGTTTATCGGCCCCTTCCCGTGTGGAAAAGCTGCTCTCTGCCTTCGGTAGCGCTGCAGCACGAACCTGGGGGGCTTGTGGCTGAGAGGGAGAGAAATACATCAGCTCAGGGGGGACGCAAGGAGGGATCTCGGTTGCATCATCTTAAAGGAGGCAAAGGGCTGGGGGGGAGAGCAATGCTTCTGCCCCCCATGCTGGGAGAAGGGGAGGGGGTAGCGATGCTTCTGCCCCCCGTGCTGGGAGAAGGGGAGGGGGTAGCGATGCTTCTGCCCCCCGTGCTGGGAGAAGGGGGGCACTGCTGCTGCCTGTGCTCGCACCCATCACTATTGCTGCGTGTCCCGCAGCTCCAGCCCCAGCTCAGACCAGCCTCTTCTTCCTCTTCCACAGCCACCGCCTGGGCCTGGGTCGTCTCCCTCGGAGCCTTCTGGAAACGTGTTAACCCTCTGCGAGCCACCGGCCTCCCGAGGCCGAGAGAGGAGGCGAGCGGGGCAGAGGAGGGGACATTGGCATGACCGGGCCGGGGGCTGCCAGCTCACAGCCCGCTGCCGAGCCCTGGGCATCCCGGGTGGATACGAAGGGTCCCGTCCTCCCCCTTGGGCTGAGCTCTTCCGAGGGCGGTCGTTTGGGTTTCATTTTAGGAAAGGGTTTATATTTGTAACGGCGAATGTTCGAGGAAATGAAATAAAGAGGAAGATGAGAGGCAAGCGGATGCGTCTGCTGGCGTTGGCTCTGCCCAAACACACCCGGCTGCGGGGCTGGGCCGTGTGGCTCCGGGTGCAAACCCGCTTCTGGGAGCACCCCCGAGGGACCCGAGGGTGACGAGGGGTCGGCAAACGATGCTGAGACCCCTCAGCGTGGGCAGCACCGGCTGCAGAGGGGTCCCCATGCCAGGCACCGTGGGGTCTGAACCAGAGTCCCCCCAGCCTGGAGGATGCCTGAGCCATGGGGCAGCCTCACCCAGGTCCCCTCTCCGGTGTTGGGGGAAGCTCTGGGAGGTCTCGGTTCATCTCAGCATAGAAAAAAAAGGAGCATTTTTAGTATGATGGAAATTTCTGTGGGATGGAAAGAACATTTCAGAGCTAAATTTCCCCCAGCTTGAAGAGGTCTGGGAAGGTATTTGGAGCATCGGGAGGATTTTTCCTGTCCTTTTATGAAGCCCTGCCTCGATCCCTGCCCTCTCACGTGCAGTGCTGTGCTCAGACTCAAAGTTTCAACCTCTTGGAAGACAAATTTTTCCTATGCCTGGTCTTTCCCAGGATTATTTGGGGTTTTTTTTAAGCAATAAACACCTGAACTGTCTGTAATGGGAAAAACTGCTTGTGCCCCCTGAGTTAACCATGGCACCATCACACGAGTGGGTGCCAGGGAACAGGCTCCAGGGAGAGCAGGGGCTGCGCAGGCACCGTCGGGTGCGCTGGAGCTGGTTGATAAGGCTTTCAGATGATGGTGTTTAGAGAAAGAAGAGGGATTTCAGAGTCTGGGAATGCTGGATGCAGTTTAATGTTGCCAGCTGAATCCTTGGCACTGCAGTTTCCTGTCAGTCAAACTCCTGAGAGAGACCCAAAGCTGGTGACTTTGCTCATGAGCACGTTCCCAGTGCACCAGCCTCTGCCCGAGCTCCCCAGGGCCGTCCCTCACCACCCAGCCCTGGAGATGTGCAGTGAGCTTCTCCTCACTCCACCACCAAATATAGTCGAGAAGCAGAAGTTTGAAATATTTGGGGAGGAAATTTTTCACGCATAAGTCATGTTCTCAATAACCTCCGCTCCGTGAGCCTGTATCTGGTGTCAACATCTGCAGTGATTAAGAGAGAGTGAGTAAGGAGGAATGTGTGGAATGGAAACTCAGCTGAGTGTGAAACCAGGAACAAGCATTTTCTCTTCCTCCAAGGGCTCCTCTCCCCCCCCTCGCCGCCTCCAGATGCCTTCCAAACCCACCAGTGCTGCACAGCCAGCCCTTCCTCCACACCCCGAACCGGCCAGTTCCATACTGGGAGACCCCCCAGCCCAGCAGAAGGGATGGAAAGCACCGGTCTGGCTGGTCCTGGAGGACCCACCGGGGTGCTGTGTGGTTTCTCCTCCTGTTTTGGGTTCACTGGGGATTGGTTTGGAGGCATTCGGTTCACTGACGGGATACCGGAGCCTGGGATGAAGGGAACGGGCGGCTGCAGTGTGTGCTCTGAAACAGAACCTCCAGAGAGAGAGAAAAAAGGGCCAGCAGCTGCCAGACACTGCTCTCGGGGAAGGCTTCACCTCTGCCATCTACCGGCACCCTGAGAAGGTCCTCGGCACGGTTGTATGGAAACAGAGAATTAGTTTCGTTGGAAGAGATCTTTGAGCTGCTGGAGTCCAACCACTAACCCAGCACTGCCAGGGCACCACTGCCCCCTGTCCCTCAGCACCACAGCTCCACGGCTTGGAAACCCCTCCAGGGATCACGGGGACTCCACCCCTGCCCTGGGCAGCCTGGGACAGCCCTGGACAACCCTGGAGGGGAAGAAATTGTTCCTCAGCTCCAACCTAAACCTCCCCTGGGGCAACTTGAGGCCGGTTCCTCTTGTCCTGGTGCTTGTTCCTTGGGAGCAGAGCCCGACCCCCCTGGCTCCAGCCTCCTGTCAGGAGCTGGCAGAGCCAGAAGGTCTCCCCTCAGCCTCCTTCTCTCCAGGCTCAACAAGCCCAGGGCCCTCAGCTGCTCCTCACCACCCTTGTGCTCCAGCCCCTTCCCCAGCTCCGTTGCCCTTCTCTGGCCACGCTCCAGCCCCTTCTGGTCCTTCTGGGAGTGAGGGGCCCAAAACTGAACATATCCCAGACCCACTGCTTAATGTAGGCAAATCCCACCTGGAATTCTACATTCAACAAGGATCGTGAGTGTTTTTTAACACGCAAACTTCCAAGCAAACCGTTCCAGAGCCAGTCGTCAGTAACAGCTCGTTAGTGGTGAAATTAAGTGGGGGCAGCTGAGGTAAATTGGTGCTACTTCAGCTGCTCCCCGGCAGTTGGAGACTGGCTCTCAAAGCTCGAGGTGGTCCCTGCAGCTCAGCTCTGGTTTGGAAGGAACACTGAAGTGCTGGGGAAGGTGGAGAAGGCAGCTACTGAATAATACGAAGAGAATGGTTGTGTTGTGAGCAAGGCACAGTGAAGTAAGTGCTTTTCTTTTTTTAATTATGTGTTACATTGTTTTGAAGGCAATGTAGCAAAAAATTGAAACCTTTTCTAAGTAGTAAACACTTGTGCACTGTAGTGAAAGTGGTGATCTCAGCCTATGGGCTTCTAATGTGTGTCTCTAACATGGCTAAGGCCTGGAAAGGCAAAGGGGCTGCAACAGCTCAGTTATTCCCCAGCTGGGGACAGGGAGGTGAAGTTTTTTCTGGTTTGTGGTTCAAAGGCACTTGTAGTTTGAGGGGGAACTCGTGGCCTCGCTCAATGGAAGCAGCTGAACTGCTCTCAGGAACTACCTCTCTCTGCTAAAACTGGGCTGTTTCTGCTGCTGGGTTGGTGAGGGAGGCCCTGGCTAGCTGGGGAAACGTGGCCGTGTTCCTCCAGTTGTGCCCCTCGCTTCCTCCTCCGATTCCCAAGAGGCAAGGAAATTAAAAGCTGAAAGTGTTTGCTGTTGTGAACGAAGATAACGTTCCGCGGTTGCGCGTACGCACCTCGGGTGCGGAAACCGGGTCGCTCTTGATGGGCGTGCAAACACCCACAGTGGGGGAAGCACACGGAACGTGGCCCCAGCGTCCCCCCTTCTCAGACGCTGCCTCCGCGGAGACAAACTCCAGAGCTCTGCTGCAAAGGCTCTGAGCTCCTCGATGGCTCCGTGACCTCATCCAGCTGGGCTGCCGTGGATGTCACCAGCTTCTCCCACTGCCACTCCAGCTCTTACTGGAATGGAAACGTAAGAAATAATCGGGTGTTGCTTTGCAAATGTTTAAAAAAAACCAAACAGAAAAACACAGTGGGAGTAGAGCAAGAGTCCGTAAGATCTGGAGCGTCAGATGGTGCTGCTGTGGTTCCTCATGGTCAGGTACAGTATTTCTTTGTGGAAGTTTGCTTGGGCGTTTACAAGATGGAACAGGGTAAAGAAGCTGCTGTCCTCTTCATCCCGATCCCCTGCCAGGGCAGAGAAAACCATTTTCAGATGGTTAGTGAAACCCCAGTGAGGATAACCCGTACCCATCCTGTGCTTTCAGCAGAGCCTGAATCGCCTCCTTCTGCTCAGATTTATGAGCCATCAGCTGCTGCACCTGATGGCAGGAAGGCTGTGCAGTAACACAGGACACGCTCCAAAATCCCTTCACCAGCTTGTCCAAAGATGGACGAGGAGAGTTGTGCATTGTGGTGGCTGCTCAGCACCTGCATTTGGGCACAACCAAAAAGCGCTTGGTGGGATGTGTTTTGGAAGGTTGGTGTCACCATCTGTGGCACCAGAAAGCTCTTGGTCAAGAGAGACCGGTTAAAATGAACATTTGATTATTTTATGTCATCAGAACCACTCCAGTGTTGCCCTGCCTGGTGAGGATGGGCTGTGATGCCACGCTAAGGGTGATGGGACACCTTGGTCAGTGCCAGCTCCGGAGTCAAGGGCTGGCCCTGGCTCTCAGAGCTGCGGGCTTACCAGAAAGCACAGCCTGGAGCGTGTCCATGATCATGTGAGCAAAGGCGTTCTCCACGCACTGCAGGAAGTTGTTCCTCTCCCCTGGGGTGCTGAAAACTTTGCAGACCTTCTGCATCATTTTCACTGCCCAGTCCATGCAGTACAGCTCCTTCTCGCAGACCTGGCACACAGAGGAAATATCACAGACACTTTTATAAGTATATGGAGAAAAGGAGGCTCAGGGGAGACCTTCTGGCTCTGACAGCTCCTGACAGGAGGTTGGAGCCAGGCAGGGTCTCCTCTCCCAAGGAATAAGGACCAGGCCTCTTGTTGTAGGAGTAGATGAGGGAACAGTTTTCAAGTCTGAGAAAGTAAATCTGGGGATAAGGAGACAAAAGTCCTGGACCTGCTCTGTTTGGTACTCACTAAAATCAGGAAGACCATGAGTCTGGCTAACTCGAGAGCTCTCCCATTCACAGCTTTGCTGGCCATGAAAGTGAAGCAAATGTCATTTCCACTCAGAATAAGCAGCCGAGCATTGTTCTCCATGAGCCACTCCCGGGGCACAACTTGGTAAGAGAATGGAGAGAGAGTTTCAGTGAGCTTTGAACAGAAAGAACAGAGCATCACAATAACTCTTCTGGAAGACGTGAGCTGATGAGTTGTTGGCTGACCAGGATTTGTGAGGGGAATGCAACAACAGCAGTGAAGCTGTGTGAGCTGTTCCTCCTGGCAATGCAGTCGGAGCTCTTCCCCGTGGCTTCTGGGATACATTCTCCCCTCAAAACTAACTTCCAGCGTAGCTGTTAATGTTGTTCAGGAGGATTTGGGCTTGAATAAATGTTATGTTTCCAGCTTACGCAGCTTGGACAATAATGGTGAGACAAGACTCGAATGGTAAAGCGCTGCTGAATTCTGGAGCTGGGCTCCTCTCAGCCCCCAGCTGCTGCCTTGCTTCCCCCTCTCATGACTTTCCCACTTACAGGAATATCTCAGCCAGTTTCCCAAGGCACTTCTGTACCCAGAACACCCGTGCTGCCAGATTTGGAGGCTGTGGGTTTATAACCCTATGGGTAAATGAGAACAGCAAGCTGGCACCTGAGAGCTCGTCCACCAGGCTGATAACGTCATCCGCTGTCCACTCGCGAGCTTCCAGATCGTAGAGCAGTTTGATGGCCTCTGCCAGACCTTTCAGACTGTTCTCATCTGTGGGTCCTTCTATCATTTTCTGCCAAACCACGTGTCCTGAGCAACAGAGCAATCACAACTGCTATTAAATGGCAAAGTATATATGTATTTGTTTAGTTTAAACAAGGAATATGCTGAGCTGGGCGTTGCGGAAAAGTCAGAGGAGAGGGATTCTTGGTGACAGTGAGGTTTTGGGGTTTTTTGGTTGTGTTTGTTTGGGTTTTTTTAAGTTGTTGAGGTTTTTTTCCATCTGACATTTTCACAGGGACAGTGGCAGCTGCAGCATGAATCAAAGGGTGGTTTAAAGAAACACAGGGCTAACAATTAGGTGAGAAACAAGCTTTTCTTCAGGAAACGGATGCTTCTCTGAGGTGCATTCAAGCCAACCCTGCCCTAAGCAGGGGAGAATAGAGTAACAGAGGTGGAAACCCTTCACTTGCATTATAACTTTTATATATTTATGTACATTAGTGAGGCCTGGTGAAGCAGAGAGCGGTTTCTTTCTGGTCAATCCAATCATATGTGCACAAAACTCCCGGAGTTGCTGCATCCTGCAAGGAAATCTCACTCTCGGGGAACAACCTTTGAAACCCAACACCCCTGGCTACTCGCCATCAAGAGAGGACACTGGCCCAAAGATGATGTACAGCAGCCGAGCTTGGTTGACAATGGGCCACGGCTTTAAAATGCGGGTCAGCCAGAAGGCAGAGTCGCTCCGGTGGACCCAGTGGTTCAGCAAGACTCGCCGGCAGTACAACCGGATCCGCAGCTCCAGCTTTCGGGCACTTCCTGGAGTAAAAGAGCAGATGTTATAAATCCTTTCAGCCTCACGCTACACAGGTGATCCCTTTTGAGAGGTAGGGAAAGAAGGATTTTCTTAAAGCTGCCCAGGAACATCTGGGGGGGGTTGCATTAAATGAAATCCTGCATTAAAGCCTTGCATTAAATCCCGAGCCGGCTCGTTCGGCTACGTTGTGATAATTCAGGCCATAGAATCTACCACGGCACCTTTCCCCTACCCCCCAGGGCTCAAAACCACCTTACACTTCTAAATATCTTTCAAAACCACAGATTAATTTGGAAAACTCTTGTCACTTTGCTGCCACAGCTCGCTCGTGTCTTCGTGGGGCCTTTATTTCTGGGTTTTGGCATCAGGGAGTGGAACGGGGTGTGGGGCTGCGTGGAAAGTGTTCCCCAGAACAACCCCGTGCTGCTTCTGCAAAACCAAACTCATCACTGCTCCTGAATGTCCAGCTTCTGTGGAAGGGGAGCTGACAGAACGCACAGGAGAAGGGATGGGATCGTTGCTACGAGGTTCAGCTGAGCAAAAACGTTCTCCATTCCAGACACGTTCTGTCTGCAGTAATGACCCCCCCCCCATTTTCTGACTTCTCCACGATAGCACGCTTGGATTTTTGTGGGACTTTTGTCTGCTTTTGATGATTACCTGGTTTACTGCTGACAACTAACTGTACTTTACGGGGTAAATTGCTCAGCTCACAGAGGAAGTTGAAAACCCGGTGGCACTCCAGTTCATCCCAGCCTGCTGTTAGGATCTGAAGGTTACAAAAGAAAGAGGTAAAAACAAATAGATGGAGCCACAGATGGAGATCACAACGCCACTTGTCTTGTCAGAGCAACACAAAATTGTCCTGCGATTTACCAGAAGAGCAGAGAGGGAAGGTGCTGTGCCTGGAGCATGGTGCAGGCCCAGCATCTCCCTGCAGAGCGTAGGGAAGCTGTGATCTTGCCACAGAGGAGCAGAGCTTGAGCTTAGTGCAGCCCAGAGCCAAAAGCTGCTGTTGGTGTTCACCACTCGGGGCTAAGAGCTTATTTTTGAACCTTATGTGGGCAAGTACTCACAGGTATTGGCTACAAAGGCAAATAACCCAGCACAAATAATTATCTGTAGCTCCACAGAAAGATAATCACTTTTTTTTTAGGGTTATCAACTGCACAAATTCCCAGACACAAATTTACCACAAGCTAACAAAAATATTCTGCCATAGGATGTATGCAGCCATTTCTTGTTCAACTAAACCATCTCTGCTCTTGATCTGGGGATTTGAAGCTGTGTAATAAAACGCTCCCCTTCTCCCCGTGTCTTAGATAATAAATTACTGATTGAGATCCAGACTGGCTGGTTGGGAAATCCAGCCCAAGGAATCCTCCAGAGTCAAATCAGCAGCTTTAACAACCAGAAAGGAAATTCAGAGAACTGTGTGAATACCTTCCTCCTTACCCCTCAAGGCTCAAAACCATCTTAGACTTCTAAATATCTTTCAAAAACACTGATTAATTTAGAAAGCTACCTTAATTTTCTTTTCTCTTTGGGGTACTTGCCTTCCCTCTCTACAGACACTGTACCTGTAAGAACACCCCGTAGCACTGCAGTCCTGAACAATGCAAAGGACTTGGGCAACCACTCAGTTTGAAACAGGAAACCTGCAAGTACAAAATGTTAGTAGCTTATCTCAACTGGACAGAAGCTGAAAATTCTCTGTACTCCTTGTGCACACCAGTGCTGACTGAAGAGATTCAGGGTTCCCTTCTGTTAATGTACAAGGAAACAAGTTGCAGGACCTATATATTGTGGCTTAGCTTTAGGATGAAAGCTTTGGTCTAAGGGGTTTGTGAAAGGTGTCTAAGAAGAGCCACCCTGTTCTCAGGAGAGCAGAATTTCTCTGAAGAGCTGTGCCCTTCCACTGCAATATTTACTGCAGTCCACAAAGGGAAGAGCAGTTGAAAACCAGTGGTGGTGGAATGTGAAGTCCCCACGGGACAGCCTTGTGTTCATCGTGCTGGCTCAGGCTTTTCTCTTCTTAATAAAAAAAGAGCCTGATTTCAAATCAGCGCATTTGTTAAGCAGTGGTAATAAACTCCAGCAAGGGGAGGGTCAGAGGCACAACTCAACTCTTCAAGGCAGTTTCCTCGCAGAGGTGGTGCCGTCAGTGCACGGGACGATCGGCAACAGGGGTGGAAGAAACGTAAACTTACTTCTGAGAGGATCTTGTGTGTGTATTTCAGCCTGTCTCTGGTGGGAGAGAGAAGCGTGCATCGTTTCAGCAGCAGCCCTGGGAGAGCAGAACGAATACACGCGTGACGAGGAGCGCACACGCCTGGCACCTGCGTGGCTGGGTTAGCTCTGGTGTTTCCCGGGACACGCGGAATTCCCGAGGAAACGCTGCTGCTGCCAGGCCAGAGCAGCCCCAGACGGTGAGCTGGGCTTTGGAGGACGGGTGGGTGTTGCTGTAAGGGGACATCTTTTACTAAAGGCATGTTGTTGGGCAGGAGGTAGGTTTCACAGAATCACTCAGGTTGGAAAAGCCCCTTGGGATCATCGTGTCCAACCATTAACCCTACTCTACAAGTTCACCCCTAGACCATCTCCCCCAACACCACATCTGAGCGATGCTGAAACACATCCAGGGATGGCAACTCAACCCCCTCCCTGGGCAGCCCATTCCAATCTCTCACTACCCTTTCCATGAAGAATTTTTCCCTAGTGTCCAGTCTAACCCTCCCTTGTTTCAGCCTGAGGCCGTTCCCTCTGGTTCTGTCCCTAATGACCTGAGAGCAGAGCCCAGCACCAGCCTCTCTCCAATGTCCTTTCAGGCAGTTGGAGAGAGTGAGGAGGTCTCCCCTCAGCCTCCTCTTCCTCAAACTAACCAGGCCCAGCTCCTTCAAAGGCTCCTCATAGGATCTCTTCTCCAGCCCCTTGCCCAGCTTCATTGCCTCCTCTGCCCCCGCTCCAGCCCCTCGCTGTCTCTTGTGGTGAGGTGCCCAGAGCTGGACACAGCACTCGAGGGGAGGCCTCCCCAGTGCTGAGCACAGGGGGACAATCCCCTCCCTGCTCCTGCTGCTCACGCTGTTTCTGAGCCAGGCCAGGATGCCCTTGGCCTTCGTTGCCACCTGGGCACGCTGCTGGCTCCTGTTCATTGCCCTGTCTGTTAGAACCCCCAGCTCCCTCTCCACCAGGCAGCTCTCCAACCACACTGCCCCAGCCTGGAGCTCTGCATGGGGTTGGTGCAGCCCAAGAGCAGGACCTGGCACTTGGCCCTGTTGAAACTCACACCATTAACAGTGGCCCAGGGATCCAGTCTATCCCAGCCTCTCTGGAGAGCCTCCTTATCCTCACGCAGATCGACACACCCACCTAACTTGGTGTCATCTGTTTCCTGTGCCATAACTTGTTTATTGCGTGGCTTTCAAGTCCCTGGTAGTTGCAGTTGGAGCCCTATTAAAATGACTGTATTTGGGTTAGAGTTACAGCTGTTAAAAACACTGGAAATAAATGGTACTCGTTGCACCTCTTTTAGCAGGACCCTGGGGAACGCTGGTTTTCCCCTTACATCACGGAAAGCCAAGCTTCCAAAATTTTTTTGAGATAGCCACATCTCCAGAAAGAAAACAGACTAAACTGTGTTAATGTGAAACATAGCGAAGGGGTAACGTGATTTCCCTGCGCAGGACCAAAGTGGTGCATGGTTGGGATGTCAAAGTCTGGGGTTCATTACAGAGCAAAGCAGCTGCTTGTTAAGCAGCATTTTTCTTTTTTTTTTTCTATGCTAAAGAGCTCGGGCTTCACAAACTTTTGCCAGAATAAAATATAGATCTCTTGTTGGTTAATTAATCAAGAAATCCACAGAAAAGCGTGAGCTTTTCTGAGGGAAAAAAAAAAAAAGGATTTTTTTTCCCCTCTAAATTGTTAATCTCCAAAAAGATACAGAACTTTTCCAAGATCAAAAGCACTTTCTGACTTGCCCGTGGCTCTGAAGGGACTCTCTCCCTGTTTAGAAGTGCATTAGCATTCCGTTGTGACAGATGTAATTTATTCATCGGCCTCGGACATGGTTCAAAGCTCAGTCAAGTCAATTTTCCATTGACTAGAGGAGATTTGGGAGAGAACTCCCTGGAGAACAGTTGCAACCAGTCAGAGAGCGTAGCTGCAAATGGGAATGGAGCCACTGGGGTGGGGGGGGGAGCAGTGGAGTAAAAAGGGTCGAGCGAAAGGCGCTGCTCCTGGTTGTGCACAGCAAGGCCCCTGTGAGGAAGGACAGAGCCACGACCACGGGCAACTCCATCCCAGTTTAACCAGTGAGTGAAACCCTGACCCCATCACAAGTACTGGAGGGTTTTACCACGGGCTTGAGCAGAGCCAGAGCCCTCTGATTTTAAGGGAGATTTATGCAGCCCCTGCTCAGGCTCCCTGAGCGAGAATGACATTTTTCCCATGGAGTCTGGTCTTTTCCTGCTCTAAAGTAAATATTGATTTTGCAACTGACCCCTTAACAAAAACATTCTCTTGGGCCTTCCACCGATGACACAGATACTGCCAAGGATTTTTATGCTCTGAATATGTCATGAGTTTACTACTAGGCTTGCTCTTAGCGAAGGCTTCACACCTATATTTAAATAACAAGTTGCCTTCTTGCATGTGGTTACTACAGAGCCCAAACTAATTTTGATTTTTTTTTGTGGTTGATATTTTATTTTTCTTTTTAAAGAATTGGAGCGTTTCGGGCTTCATGGTAAAAATAAAACACTAAGATTACTTTAAGATATCTCAAAACCTACGTGGATTCCGTGCAATAGGTCTTTGGTCTGAATGGTTTTAACAGCTTTCCTTCACCTTGTGTATGCCTTTTTTTTTTAACGTCTTAAAGTAGGGTTTGAACTTAATTCTACATCTAACCATGGCATCATTTCTGTCAGATAAACAGAGGTGGGGTTTATCAGCCAGGTAACAGTGAACATGTTTGGAGCAAATCATGTTTTGAGTGAATTTGCTCGTCACTGACAACTGTGATCACACTTTGGGGTGGAGCACCGTTCTTTCCAAGCGAGCAGAAGGTGATCTGCTGCCCGGCTCAAGCGACCGACCCACCAGCCTTCCTGGTGGCAGCTGGTGCTGGGTGGCTTCAGAAACAAGGCTGGGTTTAAACCCGTGGCTGCATTTCCCAGACTGAGGAATGCGAGCGACTCCAGAGAGCTCCTCCAGCCTGACCAGCCCCATCCCAGCAGCCAGCGTGGGGCCTGGGCTCTGCGGCGGTTTCCAGTGATGGTGTCCAAACAAACGAGGATTTGGAAACACCTACGAGCCAGAGCTGAGCTACAACCCCTGCTCGGGAAGATATAAACACAGAGGAGGCAGAACAGACGTTATTTTTTCCATAACTACGAGGTTTTGGAATCATTTCAGCTAATTCCTCCCGTCTCCCCCCGACAGTTTTTGAGTGGCCTATTTGGCACGGGGAGGAACTTTGCTTTCAGGGGGGAGCTGCACGAAGGATTGGGGCCATATCCTCAGCATTCTACCGATCGATGCGTGTAACAGAAGAAACCTTTTAACTGAGTTTGGTTCTCCTCTAATTGTTACCATCTGCATTAAAGGATCACCTAGAGATTTGTAGTGCTCTAAAATAGAAGATCCTTCTCTCTTGCCAGGTAGCTCAAGGTTATGAAAGTCTTGCAGTAAGAGCCTTCGGTTTCCTGATGGGGTTGAGATGTAATTAATAAGGTGGTTGCTGATGGTTTTCGACACCATGCTCAGCATGCTGATATCCCTCACTGAAAAAGCAAAACCCAGTGTATTTGTCAGTCTTTACTGCAAGAAAAATGCTGATCGCTAGGCAATGACTTTATCTTACTTAAAAAAACAACAGGCCAAGAAATAAGATTCACAAATAAAATGTAATTGCTGTTTACCTCCTTTGCAAACAAACTGTAGTGATTAGAAGTGGATAGAGCTAAGGAATACTTTTTGCACATAATAGGCCAAACCCTCTTCAAATAGTTTATAATTCTAATTTAAATTTTGGTCGTTTGGTTCTTCATACACAGAAGCTGACAATTCAGAGAATGAGTCTTGGAAAGTCACAGAATCATGGAATGGGCAGGGTTGGAAGGGACCTTAAAGCTCACCCAGTTCCAACCCCCCTGCCATGGGCAGACACCTCCCACTAGAGCAGGTTGCTCAGAGCCCCAGCCAGCCTGGGCTTCAAAACTTCCAAGGATGGGGCTTCCACCACCTCTCTGGGCAACCTGGGCCAGTGCCTCACCACCCTCATGGGGAAGAAATTCTTCCTAATGAAAATAAATTCTTCCTAATGTCTCACCTGAATCGACCTCTCTCTAGTTTTAATCCATTCCCTCTGCTTCTCTCATCTACTCTACATTCTACTACTCCCATGCCTTCAGCTAGATAAAAGCTGAAAACATTTTAAACACTAATGGCTTTTTCTAAGCGGAAAGCTTTTTGTGGTTATTTTCAGATGTTGGAAGGGAACACCTTTGCTCTCAGATTCTCACCTGGAAGGTAACTCAGCACCATTTGAAAGATCTCTAATGGAAGTGTCTGAAAATGCCCGAGGGCTGACAGGGACTGGGGCCTGGTATTGAGGCGACGGCTGCTGCGGAGGCGTTTCTGGTTGGGAATCATGGTGCAGCTGGTCCTTGTGGTGGATGGCATCGTTCTGGCAGTCCCGTGAGTTTAACCTGGTGAGAAAATAAGAAAAGTTTGCTTTTTGGAGGAGGAAAATGCTGCACCCGAAACTAGGCTGAGAGGAAATCACTCCGCTGCAGATGCGGCAACGGGGTGAAAGTCTCGTCGCGCGCAGGGGATAAATTTTGTTTTAATTTAGTGCAATGATGTGCAATTTACTGAATAATTTTCTAATTCCATGCCTCAGAGAGTGGAGCATTTGCTCAGCTGATCTTCGAGAAGGAAAAAATAAAAGCACCATGTCACATGAGACACCAGAAAGTTAGGAAAATAGGTAATAGGAAAATAGTACTTTAAGTTCTAATAGTTCTAAAATACTTCCCCTACCTCTCGAGGAAGTATATGGGATGGTACAAGCTACAGTAATTAATATTCTTTTACCTTGTTACACTAATTAGTCAACAGAATATGCAACAGTTACAGGGATTTATTGAAACGATGGTCACGTTGCTTGGTTCCTTTAGAGTGATAACTACTTGCTTGATTGAATAGGACCAAAAAAAAAAGATTAAAGGGATCAAAGGGATGCTTCAAACCCTTTTTTCCTGCATCACTGAAATTGATCCTCATCTTAATTTCATGTAGTGCCTCAATGTGTGATACACAAATAAATGATACAGTATTGCTACCAGAAAAAATCCAGCGACACAGGCTTTCCCAGAATCAGGAAGGTCTGAAAAGGGATGAGCTCTAAAAGATCAAGAAATGCTTCTTTAATTTGCTGAGTCTCTGGAATCGGTGTGCTTCACATTGTCGGGCAACACTGGGAGTTCATGACTCACTACCTCTTAATGTTTTTATTTTTTTTTAAACTGAAGATTTCCCCCCCCTGCTTCTCGACTCCAGCAGCTGAGGCTTCAGGGACAGTGCCAAAGAGAACGAGTGCTGCAGTATAATTCCAAGAGCTGGCAGCACTGATAGTAACATAACTGGAACCCATCCAAGCTGCAGTGCAACATCCCAGTTACCATCAGTGGGAAATGCACTCAGAGAATAGACCTCATTGTTTCCTAGATTAAAAATTTACAAAAATTACAGAAAACAAGTTCCAAACATCCTTCGTATTTATTACAGAAGCACGCAAGCCAGAGCTCTCTACCAGGCCACTGGGCAAAATCACCACATCCACAAAGGAAGCCTTGTTTGCTCTGACAACTGGAAGAACTCACGGGGAATTTAACGAACCTCGTTACAAATGGGTCTGGCTGACCTGGGCTTGTGAGCTGGATGGAGTTTGCCCTGCACGTTTAAGGGAGTTGTACTTCCCCAGAAGCTGTTTTAATTCACGCATGGCATAATTCCAGCTAGGTAAAGAACCTCAAAGTCAAAACTTTCACAAAGCACACGAGTAAATATTGCTGCTCGTGAGACGAGTGTTTCACTAGGCCTTTTACACCACTCGGGCACAAGACAGAAAACTGAGGTAACAGCTTTAAGAACAATCAAGAAACAACCTATAGACACATGGTTATACAAAAAAAGTATAAAATATTTATCCCCTAAAAGCAAAGAAAGCAAAGTCTGCGGTCAGTGGAAATTTTATGCACACAACTGTGGGTTCAAGATGGCTTAAATTCCTCGTGTGCAACACACAAAGCAGCTCTGCTCCTGTCTGCAAACAGGCCACCACTAAATTGTGTTCAAGGCTAAATCTGATACATATTTCTGCTTTATTTTCTTCCCCCACTCCCCTTAACTGTCTTCAGCAGGACTGTACTGCGAGGATTTACCACAACTTTAAGTGGGTTTTTTTTTTTTCCTTATTTTTTATTTTAATCTTACCTTGAAGCCTAAATTTTATTTATATTAATGAAAAAAAAAAAATACTCCACCACAAAGGAGGTTTTCAGAAGTACTCAGCCAATTCCCGTCTGTTTCTGTTCAATCTGATTGGAGTTGAATTGACTACCACTATTTTAATTTAGAGCAGAGCTAGATAAAATGAATGTCAATAAAAACGAGTACAAGCAGTGAGTTTGAAAGCCAGGGCTTAGAGACTTTTACTGAAAGCTCCCATTTGCTTCCTCTTTGACTTAACATGGTTTTTATTTCTTAGGGAGTTCAGCCAGAGCGGGGCAATGGTCTGTGCACCTCCATCTGCTGCCGGGATACCGTTTGTTTAGAGAACTGCCTAATCCAGACTGGAAATTGCAAGGTAAATGTTAAATATTTAACAAGCTAAACTCACAGTATTAGCCAAGAAGGGTCATCTTATTTGTTGCTACAAGCTAATTTGTTTACAAGGCAGAAAACATCAACTTCCAACCCGCTCTACCACGTTTCTTGTCCTTAAGCAGTCGCTAAACTCCTGCTAATGGACGCGCTCTTGCCCTGATATTTCTCTGAGCCCTGTGTTAACATTTGGCAAACATTTATTGCAAAAAGGCTGTTTACTTTGCAGATTGGATTGGAACGTTTCCGTTTCCCTGCCTCCACTCCAAAAGCATGAAACCAATCGCTGCAAATATTTAACCCAACAGGGTTTTTGGGGTTTTTTTTTTAACTTTTCTTCTCCCCCCCTCTCCTCAATTTTCTCTTTTTCCTTGTCAATGCAAATAAAAACACACGAGTTCAACGGAGGGATGAGGAACCTCAGAGCACCGAGCGCAGCCATGGAGTTATATTACTGCTTGTTCCCCCCCTGGCCTACACAATTTACAAACAAACCCTTATTTTTATTTACTCTACACCTTCTACATCAGCTCGGTAGCACCAACTAAGGACCTAAATTGGTGAATAACTGTGAATAGAAAGCAAACCTCGGGGGCTCCTGGTGCCACTGCTGATGGCAGCGGGGGTTTCTTTGGGGGGGACGACTGTCTGGGGCTGGTCCCTGAGGGGAAACACCAGCACCTGCTTCTTTATTCTTCTTATCCCAGGCTGGGTTTGCTCCTCAGGCTCAGTATTTGAGGCAGCGGGCTATATTTGGCCTTTTATTGCACTTTTGGGTCGGATTGAGCCGGGCTGTGATGGACCTTCAGGCCTAAGGACCAGCTGGGCCTCACTCTCCTTCCCCCCGCCAAAACTGGGGCTGAGGAGCCAAAACCAGCGACCTGCTCCCCAAAACCCCCAGGCAGGTGAGGGAGAAGGTCCCACGGTCGATTCCTACTCACAGGCGACACCTTACGAGCTCGGTTTCACCTCGAGGGTGTTCCCTCCCTGCCAGCGGTCCCTGGTCATGGAGTCTGCTGAGGGGAGATGGAGAGCGGTGAGGGGGTGTGGGGTGAGCAGCAGCCCCGCTGCCTCCGGGGAGCAGCACGCACCTTATGTCTGAGGGGAGAAAACCAGACAAATACTCTTTTATTATGATGATTATTATTAAAAAAAAATATTTTTTTTTTTTAAAGCATGATTTCTGCCCAACGCCAGCACTTACTAGGGTTAGGAGGGGGATGTGGGCAGAGGCAGAGGCAGGCGAACACTGGTGTTTGGGCGCTTTACTGGGGAGCAGAAATGGTTGAGAACTGGGTCGGGGGGGGGGGACACCAGTGCGGTTGTGAGGGGAGGCCAACGGCGGTCACAGAGGTGTCGGAGGGAAGGGCCCACTACACGGCGACAAAAGCGCTTGGTTCCCGCAGCATCAGCGGCAAACCCGCCCCTCCCCGCGCGTTTTGGTGCCGATTCGTTCGCAACCGCTCGTTTTCCCGCCTTTTCTCCCGCCGCCTCCCACAGCCCGGAGGGCGGGGAAGGGGACGGCCCCGCGCGCGCGCGGCGCTCCCGCCCCATCCCTAATGAATAATTAATCAGCTCCGCCCCCCGGCGGAAAGAGCCTCCTCCTTGCCGCGGCGATATCTGCGTAGCTCCGCCCCCCTAATGAATAATTAACACATCCGGGCTTCCGCTTGAGTGGGCGGGCGGCGGCTGCGCCGCGGGGCGCGGGATACGGGGCGCGGGATACGGGGCGCGGGGCACGACAGCGGTACCGGCCGCTTCCTGCCCGGTCCAGCCGGGATGTCGGGGCTGCCAGGAGCCGTTTGGTGTCCCCGGGCTATGTGTGAGGTGGTTGGGCTTGCGTTGCGGACATCCCGGTGCGGGTACCAAGCAGGAGCATCGCTCCCGGCTGCGAGGGTTGTGGGCACTGTCCGGGCTCTGCATCTTCTCTGTCGGGCCCTGCCGGTGGCTTGGAGCTGTGGGTCGCTGTTGGTTGCTACCATGACCTGGCAGCTGTGGGTCTTCTCGGTAGGTTCCAGCCGTGAGGAAATCTCAGTGCACCGCCAGCCTGCGTTGTAGCACAACCCCCACGTCCTGGAAAGTTGTTCCTGTCTGAGAGCAGGGCCACCAAACCCTGACAGGAGGTTGGAGTCAGGGGGGTTCAGGCTCTGCTCCCAAGGAACAAGCACCAGCACAAGAGGAACCGGCCTCAAGTTGCCCCAGGGGAGGTTTAGGTTGGAGCTGAGGAACAATTTCTTCCCCTCCAGGGTTGTCCAGGGCTGTCCCAGGCTGCCCAGGGCAGTGGTGGAGTCCCCATGACCCCTGGAGGGGTTTCCAAGCCGAGGAGCTGTGGTGCCAAGCCGTGGCAATGGTTTGGTGTTTCCAAGCCATAGCCGTGGGTTAGTGGTGCCCTGGCAGTGCTGGGGGAGCAGCTGGACTCAATGCTCCTAAAGGTCTGTTCCAACCCAAACTATTCTATGATTCTTTTCCACAATCCTCAATCTACCGAGGGGAAAACCACAACCCCAAGCAGCAGTGCCAGGCCCTGACACTAAGATCAGAGCAGAATTTGGCCACACAGCTCTTGCAACACAGTGCTCATGGGATGAGCTTCCACGGGACCACGAAGCCGGCGTACAAATGAATCACACCGCAGCCTGAAGATGTCACGACACACTTCCTGTGCCATAAGGCCATCCTGGAGCAAAGCTGTAGCCTCGTAGCCCAAAAACTGGCACAACAGGAGCTGTAAACCTTGCCAGTGCTACAACAGGTTACTCTCTTGGTGTACTGAAAAACAGTGTCCGGTGGTACCGTGATCCCGGGAAGACCATGGCCAGCTGACCGCTCTTCCTTAGAGCCCCTACCGATTCGTGTTCGTCAGCAACACGGGTTTTAAAAGAACTCTTTCTTTCCACAGATTCTGCTTCCGAAGGGGCTGGCTGTAAATAACGAGCTCTCCTGGGAACCGTAACCGAAGCTCTGGAATGAGGTTTTTCCTGCTGCTCCGAAAGCGGTTCCCATACGATGGCAGCAGAGGGCTGCAGCTGGTTGGAAGGACTACCCCAGGAGGTTATTTTTCTCCAAAGATGGTTTGTTGTTTGTTTTTCTTTTTGGTTTGGTCTGTTTGTGGTTTTTTTTGTTTTGTTTAATTTTTGTTTTTGTTTTGGTTTGTTGTTGTTGTTTTTTTCAGGATCTTTATTGAAGGAAGAGCTTCCCTTAGTGAAAGTGAAATAGAAAGAAGCCAAAAATGAACCCCAAACGTGGCATCGTCTGATAACTGCTGCTCAAATGACTGAGAGCGGGGACCCCAGGCCACTGTCACCGGGGTGGCAGTAACTTTGCTGAAAAGGTAAACTAGACAAGTTAGACAAGCTCCCAAAAACAGCATGCCTCCAAAGCGTTCCTGCATCGTCTGACTGTGCAGGTGACAGGTAGAGCCTAAAGACTTGCCCTGTCTGTGCTTGGTTTTCCATCTGGGAGGCAGCTCCTGGCTGAGGATCTCCTCACACAGTTGCATCCTGCCTCTCTAAATCCTTCCACAGCTCTGCTGCACACAGTGAGGTCTCCTTGTCCTCATCGCCCGGGGTCTCCTT
>JANVCC010000065.1:2587651-2611289 GCA_025345505.1 Todiramphus chloris collaris | reverse complement strand
CTCTCCTTCTTTCTTCTCTCCTTCTTTCTTCTCTCCTTCTTTCTTCTAAGAAAGGAAGTTATTCCCATCCTTCCTTCCTCAGCAAGGCAACCCAAGGCAGAAAGACATTTCACACACTCCCAGGTGAGGACTCCAGGAGCCCCAATTCCCCACTCCCTGGTGTAATTGCAGCTCAATTCCACGGCACTGCTAAAACGCAGGTTCAGAGCTGTGCATCCAGGGGAGACTTTTCTTCCACCACCCACGGGTCCTTTTGGAACAATCTGCTCCCTGCTCGTTTTCAGCCCTGCTAATTACGGCTCAGCGTCTTGTTGCACCTCAGCTTGCAGTGGCATTTCCAGGGTGTAAACCCTTGTTTATTTGTGTGATGTCTAAAGTATTTCCCTTCCCCTGTTTCTGGGGTGGTTTTAGGATGAAAACGGTTTGTTCCGGAGAGCTGACATTGTTTGCATGTTTATATATTATGTTATCTATAGAATATTATGTTATTTGCGTATTTCTTTATATAAAGCTCTCGTGTATGTGTATATATAGAGTACGTGTAAATTCTGATTATGTATCTGCTACATCTCTGCAGTACAAATACCTGCCAGGAAACAGCCCCAGGCACAAGATGATGTGTTCCTGTTCCCAGCTGAGATACCAGATCTCCTGTCACCTCCTGGACCACAACCCAGGACCTCTACATCTCCATCCTGCCCCTGCGACCATCCTCCTACCTGGAGGTAAGAGCTTCTAATGAGACTTCTAATTATCTCTTGTAGGCAGACTGAATGGCTCTGATTTCTGGGCTGCCGTGGCCGTTTCTACCTGGTCCAACAAGATAAGCACCTGGAAAGGGTCACGGGTAGGTCCTTGTGCCCTTATCAGCTGCTCGGGGTGTAAGACATCACCGGAACCAATCAATCTGTTGGTATCTGTAGTTAATTGCAGGATGGCTCTTTTCCTACAGTTCATCATCCCTTTTCAGTGCCAATTTGTTCCTATTTTTAATGTACAACAGCGAAGGAAGCCGAAACGCCGAGGTGTTTACTCAGAGGTCTCAGATAATGACCTGTGAAGTGATTTCCAGTTTGGAAATAATTTGGTGCTGCTGAAGAGATCACTAAACCTGTCGACTGGCAAAAAGCCAAATGGGCCAAGCAAACTCCACTTGGTCCCCCCTGAGAAGCCTTGAAAAAATAAAATCAAAATAAACTGAGCAGAATAAAATGAGAAGAAAATGATAGTCTTGATTCAAACCTCAATTACCTGAGGTTTTATCCTGGGAATACCTCCTGATAATGATGTTATATTACAAAGACAAAAGAGGGATGTCTTAAAAAAACCCCAAAGCCCTTGTATTCTTACAGCGTCGATTAAAAGAACACAAGATGAAGATAATTCCCAGCCTGCCCAGCAGTTCACGAGACGTGAGCAATAATCCTTTGCGGGTTTTATTTTGGAAACAAAGCAGTCCAAAAGGAAGGCTTCTTTTTTTTTTCTCCCCGCCCCGTTCTTTTTAATATTAAGACTGTATTCCATGCAGATAATCCATAGTAAATACATTGCATCAAGAGACAGTTAAAGTGCCTTTAGTCCCTCAAAACAGTCCAACCGTGCTGGAAATTCAAGTATGTAGAAAGCAGCTGAGCACAGCTAAGAGCCCCTGCCCGCTTTAGAGCTGTAAAATAACACGGGTCAATGTTCACTTCTGAAGTGAACCCACGTGCTGGGTTCCTCAGGATCCAGAGGGAAGCCTCGGGATGTGGCTAGAGAATTAAAAGCAAAACCCAGCTCTCCTCGTGGCACAGTCGCCGTCACGATGGTCTTGCTTCCGCGCTCGCAAGATTAACCAGCGTCTTGTAGTCGGAGGTACCCAGGTAGGAGCAGAGCAGTGACCCTGAGCTGGGTTCCATCTTTAAAGGTCTTTTCCGACCTCGGTGACTCTATGACTTGGTGCAGCCAGCGTTATACTCGAGCCCAGACTCTCCCTCTCACCCCCAGCGCAGTGCTTGTTGATGGTAAAGAGCATTTTCTCTTTCTTTTAGACACCAGCAACATTACCATCGGGCTTTCTGGAATTTACTAGACCTCTTCTCTTCCACTACAAAGCTACACGCAAAGAATATTCAGAAAAGATTTCTCCCTGATGACTTGAGAGCTTCCCAGATGCGAATGCCAAGGGCCCAGAACAAGACCTCACATCACAAGGTAGGGAAGAATATTCATCTTCTTTTCCTCGAGACACAGCATCTAAGTGCCTTCCTTCTCCAGGCTGGGTACTGGGAGCTGCTGGTTGAATCCAAACCTTCAGCTCCGAGCACGCACATGACTACGGGCAGTAACTTCTCCATCTACTCTACCACAGGGTCTTGGGAGATGATGAATGGGAGCTGTTAACTCTCTACCTGACAACCCCCCAAACCATATTCCTCAGTAGAAGGCAAACCAAACATCTGGTGCACAGCTCCAGCACAGCATGGTTTGGGTTCTTTCTTTCCTTAAAAGGAAAAAAAAAACCCAAAAACCAAGCCTTTTTTTACTCCAGGCACTTGGCATTTCCCCTGGAGTAAAGGTGTTGTACGTATCTCAGCTCTTCCTGTGCCACGGCACTTGGATGTTCTTATTCTCCACCTGAGCATCTGATCCTCTTTGGAATCCTTTTAATACCCTGGCTGCAGTAGCGTGCAGGTTTATCCAGCTCCATCCCACGCTATTTAAAGTCAGTTCTTGTTTTATTTCAGAACTCTTGGATGTTAGCTGATGTTTCTAGGGGCTGTAGGGGGAAGAGGAGTACCCCAAATCTTGCTGTTACTGTAGAACAGCATAAACAAGGCTGGCACTTGAAAAGAGCTAAATCCAGAGAAAATTCCTTCCCAGCTCATAAGTTTCGAAGGAGATCGGATCCAGGGTGAAAAAACATAGATGACAACATCCCTTTGAATTTTTTCTACTCCAGGGGTAAAAAAACCCCAGCCTTCCATCTGAAAGCTTTATTTGGGAATAAAGTTTATTTTCAAAACACGCCTAAGGAGAGACCGTCTGGGCACACCTCGCTCCGACTGACCCCGTGCGAGCATTTGGGTGCCTTTGTGCCATCAGAAGATGCAGCAAAAGTCTCCCAAGTGGCTCTGTATGAGAAAGTATAATCTGGGGTCTAAATGCCACAAAGCATCCATATTTATCTTTAATGGCTATATAAATTCAGCAGATGAGAGAGGAAAACATTAATTAGACAGACCCTGCCTTTGGCAGTAATCACCACCAGTGACAGCTGAACCAGCCAGTGGATAAAATATGCACCAAAGATGATTATCAGAATAAATAAGTGAGGATCAAGAGAAAACTTAAAAAAACCAAGAGGGGGTGGGGGGAAGAAAAGCCCCATGTGGCCAACACCTCTTTTTTTTTGGTGGGGGAAAAAAAACTTTACCTGCCACTGGACTTTGGAGTCTGTCTTTTTTAGCAGAGGCTTTCCTCAGTTCAGGGCCTGATCCTGCAGCTGCTGGCAGAGGAAGAGGGGCAGTGTCTTTCTGCAGATTAATCTTGAATTCTGATTGCACAGGAGGAGGAGGGAACCCTGAGAGGTCTAAAGCCAAGTCTTTAGTTGCTGTTGGGTTCTGGGATCACAATATACATACAAATCCAGACCAGGGGTCTATTGCAGACATAAAAAAAAGGGGGGGGGGGGGGGGGGGGGGGAAAGGAAGAAAATTCCACTGACTTGAGTTAGGCTCTAAAAACTGTGACGTTCACAAAGTGATTTGGAGGTTGTCAGTGGTGTCAAGGCTTCTCTCCTTATGGATGTGAAATGCCCCTGAATGAGTGTGGATTCACACAGCTTCTGCTGCTGCTCCATCCCCATCTTCCTCCACTCAAACCTGCTCTGTTCCTGCTGGATTAGTGGCCCAGCCACCAGGACATGTTTTGAAGGAATCTAAGATTATTGGTTTTTTGTTATTATGTTTTTTTTTTCCTCCACACCGTTTTAGGGAAAGGGCCATCAATAGTAATTCAGCAAACGCATTAGATGCTAAAAAGTGCCATTAGCTCACAAACATCCTGAAGGTGAATCCTCTGCAGGGTTTTGCCCTTAAAATAGCTCAGGTTTCCCTTTCTCCAGAGCAAGGGGTGGAAGCTGCTGCTTTGCAAGGAAAGGAGGGCAGGGAGTTGAAGCCATGGTGGTGGAAGGATGAAAAGACAAGGGCTGAAGGCTTCTCAGCCACCCTGACAAAATGAAATGTCTCCCACCTCAAAAAGGTGAAGGGGAGAGTGGAGAAAGGGACAGAGCTGCGGGAAAGGGGATGGGAGAGGGGAGGCGAGCCCTGGAGAGCCAACCTTACCAACAGCACCTACCCCCCCCAACCCAGCCTCTCCCTGACGAGTGGAGAGGCAACCAGCCCGACTTTCCTGAGCAGAGGCAGAGCCAGCGTGCAGCAGAAAAGCCACCAGGGCGCTGTCCCCAAGCTGCTGGAGGCAATCATATATTCTGCCTGTATCGAGATTTGTCCCCCCGCTGCTAAGACCCCTGGCTGGAGGTGCCTCAGAGATCAGCTGCACGCAGAGGAGAGGGGAAAAAAACCAACCACGGACCAAAAAAAAAAACCAAACCCCAGGCCAGGCTAAAACACTGACTGTGCTTTTTTCCATCGCCGCATCCAGGGCTTCGGTGCCAGGCTGCAGGCAGGGTCCCCCGTCACCGACTGCCACCGCCGCGGGCTCTGCGCCCCTGCCAGGCTTCCAGGTCAGTGCCACCTCCCCTCAGCCCCGACTCCTTCTTTTCCCAATCCTCCGTTGGGTCTTTTTCCGCTACTTGCTCTTTCTTTTCCAAGAGGGGAAAGGCTTTGCAAGAGAACAACAGGAGACTCCAGCACTCGAGACACGGGAGGTCCGGGGACGCAGGGGGAGAAGCGCTCAGCACTGCTCTGCTTCCACGAAGCCCTCCTTCTCCTGGCTGGCCGGCTCCACCTCCGAGTAGGTTGCGTGGTTGGTGTGATTTCGGAATTTCATGGCAGGCCAGCGGTGTGGCCTTCGCTGGGGAGAGAAAGCAAGACCCGTCAGAAGCTGTGCCGGAGCCTTTCGTGCCAAACCTGCAGGGCGAGGAGAAACTTGGTCCCCAGACATGACACTTTGGGGTGGTTTGACTTCTTATTAGTAACAATCCACTGAAAACTATGGCTGCGTGCTTAAAAGAGTTTGTTACAACTCATCGGTCCCGCTGAGCTGACCCCCCTCCTGAGGTTAAAACGGGGAGGAAATGGAAACGTGAAGTGAAATCTCACACCAGCCTTGGAACGAGGGTGGGCTGTGCCCAGGAGCACAGCCTGGGGCTGGACAGGGCAGCTTGGGGTCTCCTCTCTGCAGGGTGATCAACTGCTCTGCCCCTGCACCAAACACTGCTGGGCACCCAGGGACTGAACTGGGAGAGGCTCTGGAGGGCAGGTTTCTGAAGCCTGTCTCTGCAGCAGCTCCTGTGCCAGGATCCAGCCCGCTTCCCAGCGCCTCGGGATCCGACACCGACCGCTCCTTGGGCTTTCAACAGCAGATGGAGATGGTTGGACCCCCCCATCACTCCGAGAATTAAAATCATCCACTTAGAGCATTCACCCCACTCCCTACCCAGCAGCGGATGGCGTGGCATCGCTCAGCAAAGCCTGATGATTTTAGTCAACAAAACCCAGCTGGGCAATTCAAAAGGCAGCGACTTAATTGTGTCGTAGCTCCAACGGAGCCCTTCAAGCAGGCTGCGTGTCGGCTGCTCGTGCGAGCAGGTGGAAGAGTCAAACGTTGCATGGGGAGGGAGCAGGCGATGTGTGAAAAGGAGTAAAATAAAACAGCGTGGGAGGGAGAGAGCCTGAGTTTAAACCGTCATCGGCTGGAGGTTGGGAGATGAGCTGTAGGACCACGAGAAGAAACTCGGGTGTGAACTCTACCAAAGTTCCTCTCTCCAGTTTGCTCCCTGCCCTCCTGTAGAAGAGCAGGGTTTGGGTTGGTAGCAGAGGAGAAAAATGGCCAGGGAACAGGTTCTGCACTCACCTCGATGAAGAAGAGGGCAGCGCTGGAGGTGGGGTGGCTGTTGATGTAGATCCCAGCGAGGATGATGGCTGCGATGAGCAGCACAGCCAGGACGATCCCCACGATAGTGCCCGTGTGAATCGGGGCTCCCGCTTTCGTGGAAGGGAGGCTGCTTCCCACCCCTGCAAAACACGGATGCGCTCGGGTCTCGGACCGTGCCGAGACCTCGGTGAGGGAAAGGCCGGGAAAGAAAAGCAGGGAGGAGCAGCTTCGCCTGCCGCTGTCTGGCTCAGCGAGAGGCACAGGGACAGCAGAGAGTTCCCCGAGCTCCAGCATCCCTCTCGGATGGTAGCAGTAGCTGGTTTGAAAGGAGATGAAACCACCACCCTGCAGCAACCCATCCTCCAATCCATATTCTTTATACATTGGCTGCTCACACGGACAAAAAGCCATTGGCCGTACGCTGAGCGCCAGAGCCCTCCAGCTTGCCCTGGCTCCTCGGCTATGAATGTGCAATCACCCAGAGCTACAGAGTGGGCACGTGGCATACATTGACAGTGACACTGCCAGCCTTTTGGGGAGCAATTTGGCTGAAACTGGGAAGACCATACATTTCAAATGCCCCGTGCCTGCCAAGGGACTGATTCTGTGCCCGGTTCAGCCAGTTTAACTTCCCCGAGCTGCTTTCAGGTAAGAGGGACGGGCTCGGGGTTTGCATACGACTCAGAAACCTGACATGGAGCAGAGAGAGCTCAGAGCCTTCCCGTGATCTGGAGTTAGTAAGAGCATTGGGGCAACAGTTTGGTTCCCCGTGCCTGGGGCCGACGAACAGACTCGGGCTGAGAGGAGATTGATGGGAACAGAGATGAAAAAGGCAGAGCTGGGCTAAGGACACTTCATCTTTGGATTTTACAGAGCCTTTTGGCACAGCTGGGGAAGTTCAAGAGAGAAAAGGACTTTGTGCCTCTGCGAAAACCGCAGAGAAAAGGAATTACACGGACAGAGAAAACTCAGCATCTCGGTTTGCACGGCAGGGCTAAGTGGGAAAAGTGGACAAACGGCACCAGGGTAAAACAGATTGGTCCTGACTCTCACTTTTCCCTACCTGAAATGGCATTAATCCGTGTCAGGACAATGGGAGCCTTATCTTGATTCCATCCCCCCTCGAGTCTCAGTCTCTCCTGTCCACCCCCTGACCGAGCGCAGCTCCCCGGCGCGTTGGATTGCAGTGTAACCTGTTCTGGCTCGGAAGAAGCGTGAGCAGGCAGAGAGAGGATTAAGGGCTTACCTTCGCTCCCTGCATACTGATTGAGCTTCGTATCATCTACAAGAAGAAAACAAAGGCAGAGAGAAATAAAGTCAGGAGCCTTCTCTGATATTCTACATGCTTCCCACCCGCTTTCATCCCCCCGGAACGGGGCTGCTGACAGAAGGTGCCCCTTGCAGAGCATTTCTGGGGCCAGTGATAGTTTTAAACGACAGAGTTTGGTGGAAACATGTGGTTTATTGTCTTCCCTCACAAAGGTGGCACCTGGAGCACAAGCATCTGAGGAGACCAGCCTCTAAATACGCTCAGCGTGCGAAGCGGACCGGGTGAGCGCTGGATGGAGCCCCAGCCCTGCTGGGTGTCCGACTACAGCCCGAAGGGGTGGGTGGGAAGTTCTGCTGTAGGTGTCTTGCAGCAGGGGCCAAACCCCAATTCCATCCTTCATCTCCTTGTGCTAGAACCAGGATCTCCTCAGGCCTGCCCTCGCGAGTCCAGCTGAAATCCCGAGCCAGGATTCCTCCCGCTTGGCTCGCGCTGGACCAGCCGGCCGGACACGTTCCCAAGCATCTCGGCAAGCGGATCCAGGGAGGGTTCAGAGGGGTGGGTCCCCTCCTTTGCTTTGCTCGTTCCTCCACCGTGCTCCTCCAGATGCGGTCTGCTGCCCGATGCAGCTGGCTGTTTGTTTCCTTCCAAGATTTCAAATTAACTTCATGCTTGAGACCATGTCAC
This sequence comes from Todiramphus chloris collaris, assembly GCA_025345505.1. Taxonomy (NCBI): domain Eukaryota; kingdom Metazoa; phylum Chordata; class Aves; order Coraciiformes; family Alcedinidae; genus Todiramphus; species Todiramphus chloris. The sequence continues at coordinate 2,603,296 of JANVCC010000065.1, read as the reverse complement.
AGAAAGCCTCTTGTTCTTTTCCCAGGGATTGGCAATGGGTTGGAAAATCATCCCCCTGGTGGGGTTGCACTCCCCCTCCTTTTAAGTGCTCCTTTCAAAGTCAACTCTGGCAGGCAGGCACTCCGTTCCTCCCCACCCCAACCCCTTCCCGTTGCTGAAGGACAATTACTAATGTTCCTTTCTATTTATTCTAATTAGCAGTTTGCGTTAGGGACTATTAAGCAGCAAAATTGAAGTGATACCTGCCGCTAGGATCGGAGGAGCCAGCCCCGTCTTAATAGGATTATCAAGCTTTAGAACACGGGGTGTCTCCAGGGAAACTCAGGTCCTGATGTGGAGCTTTCCTGTGCTGGGATGACACCGTTCCTGAGCCGAGGGCAATCACAAGCCTGCGCTGTGTTATTGCCAGTCTGAGAGCCCTGACCACCCTGAGGCACCAGCTAGGACCAAGCCCATTAAATGCACAAGCCCCTCTTTACGGTATTAACTTCTCCTATGATGCTGGGGAGTCTGTCCACCAGGGACTCGTTGCTTGTGTTGACCTTCACGAATGCATGAAAAGGCTGCGATGGAGCTGTAAAACTCTTCCCACCAGAGGATTACATCTCTCCCCCTTGCAACGTCACTCTGAGTCTCACCTCTTTGGCTGCTCCTTCTCCTTCCCCTGGCCTCCTCTTCCTACCCCTGTCATTCTGGGTTTTTTTGGATATGGGTTGGCTTTAGGAGGCATCAAAGACCTCTCCGGGGATAAGTGTGGAGGATGGGATGTCCCTGCCACAGCCCTTCACCCCACCTGCCCCTACCTTCTGTGGTAAGGCTGTCAAGGAAGAGCGAGGACGTGGAGGTGGTGACATCCTCAGCCAGCGGTGAGAAAGAGCTGTCAGGAGGTGCTGAATAGTGGTTGCCTTCTGCTAAATCCTCACAGGTCTTCTCATCTGACTGCAAAGAAAATGGGAGACCAGCTGCTTGTCCCAGCTCTCCTCCAGCAAGAGTGCCAGCGAGCCACTGGGGAGGACTGTGCCCCCCAAGCCCTTAGGGTTCAAACACTGGGGTGGAAGCAGAGGGCATGGTTCAGATGTTCTAGAAGTAGTATGTGAGGGGCATGACTTGGAGGCTGGAGAAGAGGAGGAAAAATTTGGGAACCGCTTAAGTAGGACAAATGACAATGATCGGGAGAGGTCCTACAGTCTGACCTTCTTGCATCACTGGGTGACCTTACTTAGGTCCTGTGACCTCCTTTTCCCTCACTCAACCCTCTCGGTTAGCAGGGAACAAAGCTGAGTTTTCAGTGGGGGGAAAAAAAATAAAAAAACTAAACAAAGCCAAAGCAGAAACAGATGTTTTGTTAGAGCCGATCTTCCCGAGACAAAGAAACTAGTTCATCCAATGTGGAGATAATTGTGCTAACAAGGACAAAAAAAAAAAAAAGAGGGAAAAAAAAAATCACAAGGGCTGATTTCTTCATGCTTGAGAGTGAGTAAGAGTCACGCTTCAGAAGGTGAAGAAAAAAATATCCCAGTGTGCTCAAATTGCACCATTTGGTAACTTAGAGAGGCTTCTGCACCATTACTGAATACCCAGCACCAGCCAACACAGAACCAAGATGCCAGCAAGGGAAGCACGGCCCTGGATGGACCACCTTTTAACTCTTCCAAGACAGGAATCCTCTCTATGTCCTGCTGTCGTGGGATGGGGACATCTAAAGGGGACACTCCGCCTGTTCCAGAGCAGCACGGGTTGAGTGGAGCTGAGTGGGAGGTTTTTTGAGCTTGGATATGGCTGTTGTTTTTATTGCAGAACATCATTCCTAGCAGAGGACCCAAGAGAAGTGCTGCTTCTTGCCACCTCACCTGCTGGCCACAGCCATAGGACAGCCACTCCTCACGGTACCGGTCAAAACCGCTGGAACATCTGCAGAGAAAAGCAGGGTGAGCATTCCACTCTTTGGTTTCCAAACAGTACAGCTGTTCTGGAAGGACCCAAACGTTCCTCTTTGCAGAGGAGGAAAAGGGTCACCACGGCTTCTCCGAGGGGAACGGAGAAGCAGAGAAATAGGAAAAATATAATATGGACTGAGTTTGAATTTCCATTCTCTGCACTCTGTGCCGGGGCAAGGCCATGATCTCCATGAGGGTTTGTTTTCTTTGGGTTGTTGGGTTTTTTTTCACCAGCAACATCTGCACAGGAAAAACACATTAAAGTCAGTCTAAACGGCATCTAGAACACCAGCTAGAGAAATCTCTGCAGAAACAGAGGGGATGAACCAGCCCTCTGACCTTTGGAAAGTCTCTGCGGATACCAAAAGATAACTCAGGGGTTCAGCTCATACAAGTGCTCATTTACCCAACCACCAACCAGTAAAAGAGGAGAAGCCACAAAGAACTTCAGGTCCTGCTGAGTCACCAAGGTCTCCGCTTGGCGCACAGTTCCTGTAACGATTATGGGCTCAGCAAAAAGAACAAGACAAACCCCCGTGTCCAGAAGAGAGCTACGAGGACTCCGGGGTGGAATCACTGAGCTGAACTCGGGATTGAAGTTCAGACCCTGGCAGCCACCCTGGCGAAAGGTCACGTTGGCTTTGCAGAACCAACCTGGCTGGAGAGCCAGCGAGATAGCGCTGGGCTTGCTCTCGCCCGCGGCTCCCACCACACTTGTTTTTTTTTAATTTTGTTTGTAACTGAAGCTCCTGGGGACCAAGCTACGGCTGCGGGGAGCGCGGCTCCCGGCCAACGCCGCGAGGAAGTCCCCACGCTGCAAGGGACAGGAGCAAACATCAGCCACAGCGACTTGGATTCTGGAAGAAGGCCCGGAGCTTGGCACGAGGATGACAAAGTTCTTGGGGTTTCGGCCCAAACGAGATCCCAGGCTAAGCCACCGTATCCCGGGCTTGGTTTCGCTACCAAAGCCACATCTGGTTTCACGCATCTCTCTCCGCTGCGAGAACATGATACCCTCCGATCTGAAGCCACCGCTGAGCAACTGTCACTGAAGAATGATGTTCCCCTGGCTCACGCTGGGTTCCAGCCCAGGAAGGGCCGTGAATCAACGCTGATTTACAGCGTCGCTTTGCTGATGGCTCCGGGTGAAGGTGCCCCAGGAGCAATGCTGGGAGAGCTCTTGCAGGAGGTGAGCGGGGAGGGGACCGGCTGATGTGTGTTCCTGGGAGAGCCGGGCATTTCCCAGGCGCGGTTGTCCCCGTGCCGCCCGCCAGGATCTGTGTTATTGGGTCCCCTCCCCTGCCACCAGCTCTAAATAAATATGCCAGCAAAACCTCATTAAACTCCCTCACGCTCCGTATCGCGCTGCTTGAGCTGCAGGAGAGCAGGGAGCAGGACTGCTGCACGGCTGGGGCTGCAGCGGGGCCAGCACCAGCCCCCTGCATCCTGTCCACCCCCTGGAAAAGCAGCTGCTGGTGCCCCCTGCCCTTGCTCTGCCCTGTCCCCAGCAGGGAGGGTTTATCCCCAGCTCTATAACCTACCCGGTGTCCTTCGGACGAGAGCCCGTCCCAGCCTCCCTGCCCTGCCTGCCTGGAATGGCAGCCTGAGCCAGGACAAGTTTCCACCCCGTTGGAGCTCATGGACAGAAAGCGGAGTCACGCGTCTGGTCTCAGCTTGTTCCAGCTGCTGAACTGGAACATTAGGACCAAGAACCCCAGCCTTGGGAAAAGTCTCTTCCAGCAGCTTGAAACCAGAGATCAGCTCACCTCTTAGCCGTGGCTGTGAGACGGAGAGCAGCACCCTGACTAAACCAAAGAGCAACCCACAGAGCCAGCAAAAAAAAACCAGGACAACCGAAAGACCCAGCAAAAAACCCCAGGACAACCAAAAGAGCCAGAGAAAAAACCCCAGGACAACCAAAAGAGCCAGAAAAAAAAACCCCAGGACAATCATAATAAAAACCCAGCAAGGCTGACAGGGGCCCCGGACGCGGAGCTGCGCTTGCTCTCCCAGCTCTAGAAATGTTAGGGAGAGAAGAGGTGGGAAGGAGCCCCATCCTACCTCTGCAGGACGTGACACCAGCTGCAGTTGAAGGTCAGCTCCGAGGTCACGCACATTTCGCAGCTCTGATGCTGGAGACAAGCTGGGAAAGAGAGAAGGGAGATGTCCCAGCGATCTGCCAGCAGCGCCACGGGCACTGGGGAGCCGCTGCTGAGAGCTGGTGGCCTGGGCAGAACCAGCCCATCAGCAGCTGAGCCTCTGACCCAACCTCTCTCTGCAGGGCAAGGCAGTGGCTTCCTGCAGGAGGGGACTCCATCTGTAGATGGATTCCCTTCCCTTCGGCTGGGAATCACAGCCCCCCTGATTCTGACCATTTCTTTTTTGTACAGAGGGTGTTTCTCAGAAGCTCACCGAGGTGGAATGACCCCAGAGCAGGGGGGAGCTGTACCCCTCCATCACGGCTCTGGATCCCACCCACCCTTCCAGCACCCACTGGACGTGCTTCTCCCAGCCGTGGCTTCCTCCTCTGCCTGCAAATAGGAGGTGGTTGCAGTTGCTGGGCGAAACCACGGGAGAGGAACCCTCTGGGGCACTGTGCCAGCCTGGCTGACTTACTGGGCAGTGGGGTGAACTCCACGGCTGACATGCTGGTGATCTTGCTGGTGTCCAGCTCCACACGATGGTATTCGTAGATGGTCCGACGGCGGGACTCTGAAACATGGAGCCTTGGCTTTAGCCCAGGCACAAACCCACCCTCTGAAGGGCTTTTACCCCACGCGTGACTCCCAGCATCCGCGGGGGAAGCGTGCGGGGCCGAGAGGCAAAGGTGGCCCCGGATCTTGGGGTGGTTCCCGTGGGAGAGGACAGCGTGCAGGAGCTGCCAGGCTGGAGGAGAAGCAACGCAGGGGGTGCTGGGGGGGAAGAGGGGGAGATGTCAGAGCCCAGCTCTCCTCTTCCCTGTTTTGCTAGGAGGAGCTTGGAGCTCTCCGTCCCCCTCTCCCCGACCAGAGACGCCCGGGATGGACGCGCTCCAGTCCTGCATCGCTCTAAACAAACACGAAGCTGCACAACACATTGCTGGGCAGTGACTCACGGGCCCGCCAGCCTCCCCCGTGCTCCACGCTCGCTCCCCAGGCTCCTGCCTTCCCACAGAAGCCTCCTCCTGCCCCCAGCCCTCAGGCTTTGCCCCCTTCCTTCTCTTCCCTCTCCATCCTGGAGGCTGGATGAGTCTAGCCCGGGTTCAGGCTTCTCCCAGATTTTCTCCCAGCGTCCGCCACTAATTCGCGTGCTGCCACCGGCCAAGATGCTTCTCTGGCATCACGTTTATCTGGGAGGCTTCTCAAACCTTCCAGCCCCTCGTGGCCCTGCCCTGAGCTCGGAGACCGGCGGATGAGCGGGGACCAAGCGCTCTCCCCTCCTACCCCCTCCTCTCCTTCCCTTCAAGCCTCGTTTCTCCACCTCGTGAGGGGTTTTTTTTGTGCACAGTTCTTGCGTTTCTTCTCCTCTCCCCAGTTCCTCTCACAGCCCCGGGGCGGGCAGGGGGTACAGGCAGGGGTCACGGGATGGAGGGCACTGGGCATGGTGGGGTGGGCACCAGCCAGCCTGGCTGGGTTTTGGCACAAACCATTGATAACTGGTACTAAACCAGGCCCAGATGGCAGCTCTGTAAACACCCAGGAGAAGCGATGGCACCGGGTGCCACACAGGGAGGTGGGAGCAGGGTTGGGCTCCTCCTGACAAGAAGGGGCCAGGAGAGGCTGGAAGAGCCTTTTGGGTGAGCTCACCCCATGCCAGGCGTGGAATAAGCACGTGGCCATGTATGTAGCTGCCAGCACGGGTGCAGGTCCCAGCCCTGCCCACAGCAGTGCCCGTGCCACGATAACGTGTTCGGGGACCATCCAAAGCAGCAGCCCCCTCGCCCAGCTGCGATGCCAGGGGAGCCCGGGCACCCCTGCGGGACCCGCTGCTTCCCAGCCCCAGCAGCTGCCCCCTCAGCCCCTCAGGCAGCGGCTCACCAGGCACATCGGGAGATGGGTTGAGGATCATGAAGGCATCTGAGAGTCCAGCTTTCACGGGGTGCTGGGTGGCACTGATCTGTAGGACGGGCACGGGGATCTGCAGCCGGGAAGAGAGGGTGTGATGGGTCCTGGGGGCTGCTGGGGAGCTCTGCAGTGCTTTGGTGGCACTGGGAACACCCAGACTCAGCACGTGAACGGTTACAACATCCAATCTCCTCCCGGACCCACAGGGATCCCCCGCGGGGCCCCTCCTGCTGTGCCCTCCCCAGCAGAACCATCTCCTACCTCCTTGTACCCAAAGACGATTCTCCCCGTGCTGTGCAGGGCCGCCTGGAAGGTGAAGCTGCCCATGTCCTCCTTCCCCTGGAGATAGACCTTGTCCCACTGCACCACAAAAACCGTCCCTTGGGGAGAGACCAGCGCAGATCAGTCCTCTCACTTCTCCTCCTTCCACATCCCAACAGCACGACTGGTTCCTGAGCAGCCCCACGAACAAGTTCCGACCAAACATCCCCACCCAAACCCTTCCAAGGTGCCCAACAGCCTCGGCTGCCCTGGGCTCCCCTTCCCCACAGCCTCACCCATCTCCAGCCCATCGCTCCGCAGAGTTGTACCAGGAAAGAGCAACAGCCACTGTGTCCTCCACGGGGCCCGGCCAGAGCAGGACTCACCGTTGTCCATGTACTGGACGGTGGAGTTGCGGGAGTAGCTGGGGTTGAAGTTGGCCATGAGGGGTGCGACGTACTGCGTGGCTGTGAGCATCCGGTGGATGACGTCCCCCATGAAGATGAAACCTGAGCGAGCAGAGGAGGGTGAAGCAGCTCACGCTCCCCTCCACCACCCTGGGCTGCTCCCTCCTTTCTGACCTCCCACCACCCTGCCCTGGCTCGCCCATCTCTTTTTTTGACCCCCCCCCAAACATCCCCTCCCAGATTTTCTCCAAGCCCAAGTGGCCTCCCTGCATCCCCTCCACCGCTGGAAGGGTTTGGGCTCCCTGGGGCTCAGGGCCGTGGGGTGAGGTTAGAGCCAGCACCAGAGCCATCTCCATCCCATCCCATCCCATCCCATCCCATCCCATCCCATCCCCACTCACCGCCCGTCGCGATCGTGACCTGCCGCAGGAGGTGGCCGTAGAAGGGGAAGTCAAAGGAGAGGACAATTCTCTGTGGGAGGAAGAAGGGTGAGAACTGCACTCAGCCATTGGAAAAATGTCTGCTGGGGGGACAGGTCTGTGCCCACTGTCTCTGTCCTGGCTTGGAGCAAGCTCCTGGTGCCAGTGCCTGGAGGGATGGGATGGGATGGGATGGGATGGGATGGGATGGGATAGGGGGGGCCCGCAGGTGCCTGATCCCCACAGCTCATCCCTTTCAGCCCTGGTCTGGGGGAGACCAAACACTTCCCAAGCCGTGGTGCCCACCCGGCTGCCAGGGGCTGTGGAGGGGATGCTGCTGCCCCGGGCGAGGTGCTGCCATCGATAAATCCCTGCTGGGAGAGGAGACTTGGGAGAACACCCCAGGCTGCTGGACTGCCCCGTGGGCTCACCGAGGCCTGTCGGTGCGTGTTGGAGAGGATGCCATGGATCTTCACTTGGCTCCTGTTGGCCGCTGCCATGTCGACCCACAGTCCCCTCAGGTGGGCATCCCCCGGCCCGTAGATCCGCGACACGTAGTAGCTGTGGTTGTCCTCCTGCAGCCAGGGAGGGGCAGGGTGACAGGGGACAGCGTTACCCAGCTTGCTCCGCGGGGATGAAAGCCCCAGGCACGGCTCAGAGCAGCCAGGACCTGACCTCGGCGCAAAGCAGAAACAAAACCGGCCCAGAAAAACCCCGCGTGAAGGCAGCGAAGGATGCTGAGCACTTGGAGAAGGTGCAGAGCAGACCCAGGAGAGCCATTGCGTGCAGAGAGGACGGGCTGGCTGGCGAAGGAGAGACGTGACTCACGAGAGAGTTGAGCAAAGCAGATGCAACCTTCCCGGGATGAAAACACCCTGCTCTAGAGCCAGGGGCTGGGAGCTACAGCTCAACTGACCACTAGAAGAGAAGCAAAACAACCGGAGACATGGAAGCCCAGAGGAGATGATTAACCTTGGAACAGGCAGCTCGGGGAAAGCGGCCGAGCCGCCAGCGTCGGCCGAGCGGGAGCGAGGGGCTGAGGATGGGGGCACAGTGGGGGCAGCGGGAGGTCTGCGGGGCACGGGCTGCTCTCCTGGGTGCCATCCCCGGGGCAGAAGGGATCAGATCCCCCTCTGCTTTTCTCACCCAGAGCAAGAAGGACCCCGGGCATCCCCCCGCAGCCTCCCCAAGGCCCGGGCAGCACCCCCAGGCTCCCCCAAGCCCCGGCAGACCCCCATGGACCACCCAGCAGCTCCTCCAAGAGCCATCTCAGACTGGTCAGGGACCCATCGAAGGACGCACGACCCCGCTGGGGACCTGCACACGCAGCTCTGTGGCACCAAACTGGGGACACGAGCAGAGCAGGCGATTTCCCAGGGTGCAGCCCACGGCACGTCGGCCTCTCCGACTGGTTTCGGCGTGCGGCCCAAGCTGGGATGAATCTGGGACCCCAGCTGGGAGCCGTCGCCTGTCAGGGGAGGTCAAGGCAGGGGGGGGACACGTGATGGGAAGCATCTTAATTTTCCTTGGGAAAGCTCCGCTGCTCCACACCAGCCCCTGCCTTGCTGCTTGTCTGCTGTGCTTCTGCCGCTCAGCCCCCTCTGACTCTTGGCCCCCCTGACCCCCAGCATCTTCCCCTCCCTCCCAGACCCTCTGCTTCCTGCTCCTGCCACCTCGGCTGCCCTCCAGACCCGCTCCCTGCACAGAGACCTGGGTGAGGGAGGCAGGGAAGGAACCATCAGCCCAGGATCGAATGTGTTTGATGGAAGGGATAAAAAAGAGAAAAGAAAGACCCCCCCCCCCCGGTTTGAACAACCCCACGTTATTCCCCTGAGAGCTCCTGCGGGTCTGCGGGAGGCAGGAGGAATAAAAAGGCATTGGAAAAATCCCACAAGATGTCAATTTTTCTGCTTCAGCAAAGTTCAGGGAGAGCTGTTGGGCTCCTCTGCCCCCTGCGTGAGCCCTGGCTCCAGGGAAAGCTTTCCTGGCTCTTCCCCACGGAAATTACAGCCCCTTCGTGCTCGGGGGGCCTGATGCAGCCCAGAGTCCTCCCTCCCCTATCGACGGGGAAACTGAGGCACGGGGAAGGCTGTATCCCAGCACACACCTCCCTGTCCAAAGGCTTTGGAAGCCCCCTGGGATGCAGGGATGGGGTAACAAATGACAAAACCTCCCGTGCCCTCATCCCCTCCATGTCCTCGCATCCCCAGCCCTGTTCCAAATAAACCATGAGGAAATAAGCCAGGCCGGGAGCGTGGAGGAGCTGGCTGCTGAGCTCCTGACCTCATCGCTGACTCATTAGGATGTCCTAATCCATCACCTTGCTTTGGTTACAGTAGGAATGGGCAGAGGGGATGTTTTGGACACATGAATACGTGGGGAGCACAGCTGCCCTGGGGCAGAGCTCGGGGAGGGGTGGTGGCAATGGCCAGCATCACACCCTTCCTCATCCTTCAGGTCCAGAGCTGCCCCTCTGCACCTCAAAGCTGGAACATTTGGGGGAGAAAAGAGGGGAAACCCCTTCAGACCCCAGGCTGGAGCCTCCCCAGGTGGGATCACACCTTCTGCTGCTCAGGCATGGTGAGAGGCAACAGAGGAGCAGCATCCCTGACCTTGGAAGTGGCCCCACTCTTGGGGCAGCTCCTTGCCGAGCCCCAGGAAATTGCTGCCTTTTCCTCCTGGGTACCACAAGTGGCATCACACCCTCCCTGCGGCTCCTCGGCATCCCCACATGCCATGGTGGCCATTAGTGGGTTTTTGGGATGGTTTGGGTTTGGGTTTTTTTTTTAAATGCTTCCACATCAGGGACTTTTCTGGTTTCTGGCCTCTCTCCAGCCCCGATGGTCAAGGAGCAAGGCCAAGGTGGAGCTCAAGCAGAGTGGAAACAGCCACAGCTTTCTTTCCCCCCCACAGCACATCTCTCCACCAGAACCCACCCCATCCCGGCGACCTCGGAGCTGGGCAAACTCCCCTGAGCTGCCAAGGGACACGCAGCCCTGCCACACATAACCGGGAGCTAATTGAGGGCGGGTAATTAGGCACAGCCAGGATGTGAGGACCCAGTGAGACATCTCAGGAGGTGAGGATGCTGCAGGAGCTCGTTAGCTGGCTGCTGCCTTCCCCAGCTCTTCCCACACAGCCCCCTCGTCCCAGCACAGTCCCAAGGACCTCAGCACCATCGGTCCCACTGCACACGTGGCATCGTGGCAAGCGAAGCATCCTCGGCTTTTCTAGACCAGGGTTGGCTCCGGGACCTGGCGGGGCTTGGAGCGATCCCCAGGGCTGGGAGCAATCCCTCTGCACTGGGCTGTAATTACCCTCCAGGCTGCTGGGATCCAGCCCCACACATGAATTCAGAGCCAGTGTTTTCACCAGCTCCCTGCCCAGCCTGGAAATAGCTCTCAGCGGTCAGGCACTGGCCTGATCCTGCCTCGGGGCAGGCGGAGGGTGAGCGGCGGGGGCTCCGACTCACCACGATCCGCGACTCGTTGGCTGGCAGCGTGTCGATGGCCAGGCTGCCCCCCACCAGGTCCTGGCTGATGCGGGTCCCCTCGGTCCCCGGTGAGATCTCCCGAGCTCTCCGTCGCCCTTCAGCCGCTGCCAGGCTCCCGGGCGGGCGTCCTGAGGGGGCACAGGGATGGGTCAGTGGGGTGCCACGCTGGGATGGCACCTGCCTGTGGGCTGGGATCAGCCCTCTCCCAGCTTCTGCTTTGGTGACACAACTTTGAGGGGGGGGGGGTCTCAGCCCTGACAGGCGGCATCGTTGCAATGATGGAGACACAGGGAAGGGCTTCTTGGGTCAGGGGTGGCTACAGGGTGCAGGGATGGGTGACAGGCACCTGCAGGCAGGGCAGGAGAGCTGTGATGAAGGGCTGAGAGGAGGCAAAACACCTACAACCCCCCCTGCCAGCTCAGCTCACACCCAGCACACGGGGAGGAGCACGAGGCCCTGAGGATGAGGAAGATGCTGCTTCAGCAACAGGGGCACCAGTGTGGACGTGTCCTCGATGTCCCCAGCCATCGGTCCCCTCCTGGTGCCGGGACAGACTCTGAGCATCCATCCCCAAAAGAAACGTGTCCCTCGTACCTTCCCGATACGTCTCCAGCCCCGGGGAGGGAGCGGAGGCTGGAAACACGGCACAGCGTTGAGGGGAGAGGATGAAAAAGCCATTTGGGACCAAATCTGCAGAGATTCGTGAGATTTCCTGGCAGCTCGGCACAGGCGGAGACAGCACACGCTCGCCCACGGGCAGGGACAGAGCCAGGACGTCTGTCCCCAGCGAGCGGGACAGTGAAAACAGCCGGTGGGGCCGTGGGCTGCTCCCGCACCCTTGGGAGAGGGCTCCTGCCTTCACCCCTGGGGAGAGGGAGCTAATTGCTGCCTAATGAGCTCCCGGTGTCTCCCCCAGAGCTGTCCCATGGGGCTGGTTTCTGTTCCCAGCACCTTCAGGAGGGGAAACTGAGGCAGGGGGGGAGCAGGACTGAGCTGGCAGGATGCACCCCACTGCCAACCGATGGGGAAAGGGGATGGGGTGGGGGGGGGTCACACTCCTTTCCTGGGGGGACCGGGGGTGGGTCCCCAGCCCTGCTGCTGGGAGCTCTGAGGTGCCCGCAGAGCCTGCTCAGCAGGCAGGGCTCTAACGAGCATCCTCCCCAAAATCTCCCCGGACAGCAGCACCCACAGCCAGGCCAGCACCAGCCGTGCCACAGGGTGCTACTTGGGTGGGTGCACCCCAGGACTGCTCCACAAGGCTTGGGGGGTGGGAGATCCGGGCACGCCGCGGTGCCAGTGCCTTCACTGGGAAGATGCTGGGGTGAGAAAGGGGGGGAGAGGGCGTCGAAGTGGGTCCCACACCGCGTGCCCAAGGTGGGGGGGGGGTTGCAAAGACACCCCCAAAGCACAGCCCGCCCCGGGGAGCACGCCGACGGCCCGGGGGATGCTCGGTACCTCCCGCTGCCCACGGCCACGCAGGACCGAGGACACGGCAAGCCCCGGTGGGGCAGGGGAGGGGGCACAGACCCCCGGGGCCGTGCACGGAGCTGCGCACCCGGGGTCTCCCCCCTCGGACCTCCCTCCCAGCCCCCGGAGCTCGCCCGCCGTCCCCCTCCGGCCCCCCTACCTGCGCCCAGCACCCCGCGCAGCAGGCAGAGCAGAATCAGGCCCACCCAGAGCATGGTGGGGGGCGGCGGGCCCCACTCGGCCCGGCTCTGCTCGGGGTGGGGGGCTCAGAGCCCCGCCATGGGCCGGCACCCCCGGGGAGCCGCGCACGGAGCCGGAGCAGGAGCGGGAGCGGGAGCGGAGCCGGGAGCCCGGGCGGGAACCGGGGGTGGGGCCGGAGGTGGGGCCGGGGGTGGGGATGGATGGGGATGGAGCCGGGGGTGGGGATGGAGCCGGCGGCAGGACTCCCGGACTCCCACCCTCCCACCCCGCGCTCGGGGGGCTCGGGCAGGGTCCCCCCGACCCGGGCAGGGCCCCCCCGACCCGGGCAGGGCTGGCGGCTGCCCCGAGCCTGTTCCATCCTTCCCCCGACCCGCTGGCTGGAGAGAAATCGATCTCCCCGTGTTGAGCCCCCGCCCAGACCCCCAGCAATACTGGGGGGGGATACTGGGGGTGGGGGGTCCCACCACTCTGCGGTACAGCCCGGGGTCGGTGGCCCCGCACCGAGCTGCGGGGTGGGGGGATATTGTTTGGCTGAAGCCACCAGCCCCGCGGGGGGTACGTGTGCCCCCCCAAACCAGCACGTCCAGCGACAAAGCAGCCACATGGCAATTGCAGCCATCATGTTCTGGGGGGGGGGGGGTCCAGCACCCCGTCTCTCTCCCCCCACCCCCGACCAGAAAACCCACTGGGGACGTGTCTCCGCAGCGCAAGTGTTCGTCTCCTTCCCAATCCCCCCAGTTTTTCCCTTAGCAGGTGACTGGGGATTTGGGGGATCCCAGGGTGGGGGTTCGGCTGGCACTGCAGAGCCCCCGGGAGCATCCCCGATGCTCCAGCCCCACGTTCAGCCGAGCTGGTTTCTGGATACGCCGTGATTTCGGTGGCGTTTTGAGGAAGAGGAGAGGGGGAGGCTCAGGCTGCACCCCCACCCCAGCCCCTCGGCCCCTGGCTCCCCGGGAGGTGGCTCAGCCCTGGGCGAGGAGGGCAGGGGCACCCCGGGTGACGTGGCAGGAGGAAGGTGCAAACACCCCCATCCCATGCCGGGGGCCTGGGGAGCAATGTCAGCCCCACCTCTCCCCCCAGCCAACCCTGCGCCCCAACCCCGTGTCGGAAGACGCGGGGTGCGGGAACGATGTGGGGCCCTCCGGCTGCTCTGAATTGAGGAAGCTGATGGGGGGGCCATGCTGTGGGGGTCCCTGATGGGGAAACGAATCCATCCTTCTGCAAGAGAGAAACACGGAGGGAACAGCGGGGGCTGCGGGGCACGACCTCCCCTCTCTGCCGAGGGGCTGGGGAGGGAAGAAAAGAGTGGGGGGGAGGAGGAGACACCCCCCTCCTCGAGGGGGGGGAAAAAAAAAAAAAAAAAAAAAAAAAAAAAGAGGGGGCACCCGGATTTGAACCGGGGACCTCTTGATCTGCAGTCAAATGCTCTACCACTGAGCTATACCCCCGGCGCTGGGCCTAGCTGGGAGCTGCTGGGATGACGCTGAGATCAGCGCTGCACAACAGGGCTCCAGTGCACACCTGCACGTGCCCCTTGCACACTCGTTACACGTTCATTGCACACACGCACACACACACACACACACACACAGCCCCCCCCATCTCACCAGCCTCCCCCTCGCTGCCTGCACAGAGGGAGAGGGGTTGGGGGCAGAGGCAGGATGTGCCCCCCACACTCATCCCAGGGCCTCAGCTGTCTTGGGGGGGCACTGACGTGGCACCATCACCCCCAAAACCTTTTCTTCGGAGAGCGGAATGGGGCCAAACCCGGAGTTTTCTGAGAGGCAGCCCCCAGTTTGTGCCTCCCAGCACAGGGCTCGGGGGGCGGGGGGAGTGCACGGACTCCCTAGAGCTGGGGGGACTGGGGGACCCCCAGTTTAGGGCAGCAGAGCTGCTGGGCGAGGCCTCTGTGACCTTGGGAGTGGGATTAGCTGGCGATGGCAGCGTCGGGGCGAGAGCCCAGCGGGAGACGGATGGCAGGGGGAACGGCCGAGATTGCACCCGAGGAGCGAGGTCAATATTTGCTCTCTAAGCTGCTGTGCAAATTTGCGGGCCCAGATCCGGACGTCCTGGCCCCGTGGCCTGCCCCGGGCACCAGCATCTCTGGGACTACAGGGAATAATGGGGTTTTGGGGTGCAAGCAGCCGCGGTGTTTTTCCAACCACCAGCCCAGGGCACCGCATCGCTGAGCTGCCCCATTGTCCCGTGTCACCCACCAGCCTCCCCACCTCCCTTTTCACAGATGGGGAAACTGAGGCACAAAGGGGAATCCCCCAGGGCAGTGGAGTCTCAAAGGGGGAAACCCAAAGGGGGGGGGGGGGGGTGTTATCCCTGCAGCCCAAAGAGGGGGAGACCCCGGTGCACCCCACTGCCAGCTAGCCACCAGCTTCCTGCCCTGGCTGCCCCTGGGGACAAAACCCAACCGGAGCCAGTCCGGCAACTGGAAACCAGTCCCGGGGTGACTCTTCCCGCTGCAAAGTGTATTGGAGAGGTCGGGGGGAGCACGGGGTGGCCCAGGCTAAGCCATCCCCCCCCCCCTCCCCGTGTGTTTGGGGTGGCGGCGGTGGCATTGTCTGGGGGATCGGCTCAGGGGGTCCGTTTGCCCAGCGCCGGTGCCAGCTCGGCCGGGAGATAAGGGCCGGGAGACGCAAACACCTCGTTAGCAAAGCCGTTAGGGAAGGTGCAAAGCCCGTCACCCCCCCCCCCCCCCCCCCCGGGGTGTGCACGGCGGGGGTGGGGAAATGTGGCATACACCGGAGGGGACAGACACACAGACACTAAACACAGGTCAAGATGCCAAGTGTGTGCCCACCGCTGCCCTTCCTGGGGGGGGGTCACCCCGTTTGCATCCATCTCTCTCCTTCCGCCCCCCCCCCTTCATCCCCCCTCCCGCTTCCCACCGCCCCAGGAAATCGGGGGAGCCCCAAATTTCCACAAATGGCACAAACCCGGGAACCGAACTGTGACACGGACCCGCTCGGTGCTTGGCAGGGTGCTGGCACCCACCGCCCCTCCGAGCTGTGGGTGAGGGGGGGACCCAGGGCACCCCAGACTGCACCCAGAGCCCGCTGCTGGAGCCGGCAAGGCGCCGGAGCCAGACTGCTCCGAGGGGGCCGTTTGCTTTGGGGCTGTTGCCCCCAGGGAGGGGGAGGCTGGCAATTATGGTAATCCCTTAACCCCTGATTGCCTCCTCCTTCCCCATTAGGTGGGCAAACAGTTTTAGCAGCGGGGGCTAAGATAGGCTGCGGGCTACATAAACCCAGCGCCCCCGGCCCGAGCACCCCAGTGCCACCCGCCAGCAGCACGATGCCGAAGTGCCCGGCCACCCTCTGCCTCGTCGCCTGGCTCCTGCCCGCAGCCTCCGGCCACCTCTGGGCCTGGATGTACTCCCTGCCCCAGCACCTGCCCGACCAGGCT
>JANVCC010000065.1:2535388-2559516 GCA_025345505.1 Todiramphus chloris collaris | reverse complement strand
GGGGACACACACACGGTGCTGGGAACCCGCTGGAGCCCTCCCAGCATCAGCCCCTCCGGTTCCCCCCACCCCTGCCCCCCCAATTTGTAGTGATAACAAACACGGGGTGGTTTTGTGTCCGTGTTTCTGTCCCCCCCCCCGCCACTATTTACTGTCAACCCCCTTCTCCAAACTGGATCCAGCTGGGGCAGACTGGGACAACCCCACTCTCATTACCTCTCCCATCTCCTATAAAAGCCGGGGGGGGGGACGAGGTTGTCCCTGTTTGCTGTCAACCTTGTGTGTGTGGGGGGGTGTTCCGTGTGTTCTCCCCCCACCCTGCTGCCTCCGGACACCCCCACCATGCTCTTCTGGCATGGCCAACCTGACCATTACTGGTCCAGTCCTGGGGAGATGTACCCCATCTCCGGCCCTGGGCTGCTCAGGTAACCCCCCTCCCCATCCTAAATTATATATTTGGGGAGGGAGGGGGAAACTGAGGCAGAGCAGAGTGCCCACCTTCCGAGGGGGTGGGTATTTCTCGCAGGGACCCCCCCGTGCTGCCCTACCTGAAGCAGGAGGAACCCAACGGCATCTCCACCTCGCAGCCCCCCTGCCCGGCTTTCCAGTATGTTCTCTGCGCCCCAACTTCTCCCGCCGTCCGGCACCACGAGGAGACCCTCACCTACCTCAACCAGGGTGAGCTGGGGACAACCCGGGGGGGTGGGACCCCCCCAGTTTTTGGGGGCTCAGCACCCATTTATGTCCCCCTCCCCTGCAGGGCAGTCCTACGAGATCCGCATGATGGGGAACCCCCGGATGGAGCTCGGCGGGGAGGGGAGGAGGATGCTCAAGGTGAGATGGGGGGGACACGGACCCCCCCCCCTGGACTGGGGCACACCATGGGGCAAAGCTCTGACCTTAAGTCCCAGCTCAGCCCTGGTCCAGCCCCCGTTCACCCCCAGCTCAGCCCTGGTCCAGCCCCCGTTCACCCCCAGTTCAGCCCCAGTCCAACTCCGAGCCGTGGCCTGATCCTGCCGCGCAGAGCGTGGTGCGGATCGCGTTCCACGACCGGCGGTTACAGTACTCGGAGCAGCAGCAGCTGGAGGGCTGGAGGTGGAGCCGCCCGGGTGATCGCATCCTCGACATCGGTGAGGGCTGGGGGGGGCCTAGGGCGGGAGGGGACTGGGGGGGGGGGGTCTGTGGGACCCGTGCTCACCCCCCTCCCGCAGACATCCCACTCTCCGTCGGCATCCTCGAGCCCCAGATCCACCCCACGCTGCTCAACACGGTGGAATTCCTCTGGGACCCATCGAGGCGGACGTCGGTCTTTGTGCAGGTGGGGGCCAGGGGGGTGGTGGGGGTCTTGGGGGGTCTGGGGGGGCCACGGCAACCACCCGCGACCCCTCTCCCCCCCCGGCCAGGTTCACTGCATCAGCACCGAGTTCACGCTGCGGAAGAACGGGGGGGAGAAAGGGGTCCCCTTCCGCATCCAGATCGATACCTTCGGGGTGGGGGGCAAGGGGGACCCCCCCGAGCACCTCCACTCTGCCAGCTGCCTCGTCAAGGTGTTCAAGGTATTGAGGGAGAGGGGGGGGACACACAGGTGACTCCAGGGTGACCAGGACCCCCCCTCCCCCTGCCTGGAGAATCCTGCTCTGCACATGGGGTGGGATCCCGGGGATGCTCGGGGAGGGGATGGGGGGCTGGGGGGCTGTACCGGGATCTGAGCACCCCAGGGGTTTGGGTGCACTGGGGTCTGGGTGCCCGGGGATCCAGGGTCGGTGTCGCGGTGGTGGTCCTGGGGGCTCAGCCCCCCACCCCCCCGCAGCCGAAGGGGGCCGATAGGAAGCAGAAAACGGACCGGGAGAAGGTGGAGAAGCAGCCGGCGCCGGAGCGGGAGAAATTCCAGCCGGCCTACGAGAGCACGGTGCTGGCCGAGGTGGGACCCGGCCCTGGCAGCCCCCCCCCCGTGTGCCAGGGTGGCCCCCGGGACCTCGCCCCCTTTGATCCCCCTCCCTCCATCCTCAGTGCGCCCCGTGGCCGGATGCGCTGGGTGCGCCCCACAGCCCCCCGGGCACCCCGGGGCTGCCGTCTCCGCACCCCTTCAAGCTGCTGAGCCCCGAGAGGTAAGCGGGGGCCCTCCAGAGCCTTCCCCCTCCCCTCCCTCCCCTCCCCTGCTCAGCCCCGGCCCCGCTCCCCGCAGGATGTGCCCATCTCCTGCCTGCGCTGCCGAGAGCCCTGCGGAGGGTCCTGGAGAGGTGAGGGTGCCATCGGTGCAGCGTCTGCACCCTTGAACCACCCCCCCCGGCCCTGGCTCCCCAGGAGAGGCTGGGTGGGCTCAGAACGCGCCCACCCGGTTCACGCCCTGCCTGAGGGTCCAACTCCTGCAGGTGCTGAGCCCCTGCGCATCCCCCCTGGAGACGCAGCAGTGGCTGCACAAGCGACGCTTCTCTGCCTACGCCCGCGTCTTTGCCAGCTTCGCGGGTGAGGCTGCGGGCAGTGCCAGGAGGGAGGGGGTGCGTGGGGGAGGCAGAGGCAGCCCCTGCGGCTCTGACCCCCCTGAGACCCCCGTCCCGCAGGTGCCGACCTGCTGAAGCTCTCCCGCAGGGACCTGATCCAGATCTGCGGGGCTCCCGATGGCATCCGCCTCTGCAACGCGCTGACGGGCAGGTGGGCTCGGGGGATCCGTGGGGTCCTGTGGCCCCTCTGTCTGGGGACCCCTGGGACCCTCTGCAGGGACCCTGTGCCCCCCACCAGACCCCTCTCTGTCTCCGCAGGTGCCCGCGGCCCCGGCTGACCCTCTACGTGTCGCGGGATCCCACCGGCGGGGCCGAGGGTGCGGAGGATGGATGCTCAGGTAGGTGGGTGGGCACGGGGGGAGTGTGAGGATGGAGGGTCCGTGCTCAGTGCCCTGTCCCCAGGGCTGTACCAGGAGCTGCACCTGGAGGAGCTGACGGTGGCTGAGCTGACCGGGAAGCTGGCGGAGATGCTGGGGCTGCCCGTGGGCCAGATCCTGCAGGTGTCCCGGCAGGGACCCTCTGGCATCCACATCCTCGTCAGTGACACGGTAAGGACCAGGGGGTGCCCCTGGTGGTGCCAGACACTGCAGCCATCCTTGTCCCTCAGGGTCCTCAACCTGCTCCCAGCAAGGCTCAGCCCCTCTGGGTGCCCCTCGTTGTAGTGGGTCAAGGATCTGGGCTCTGGGATGGTACAGGAACCCCCAGCCCAGACCCCTCACCTTGCTCCGTGGCCCTGCAGATGCTCAGGAACCTCCTGGACGAGATGTGCTTCGTGGTGGCCGTTGGCAAAGGTAAGATGGTGGCCAGGAGCTGCGTCAGGGGACAATGGCCCCATCTGAGCCATGTCTTTGGGCAGCGCCCGGCCCGGAGGGGTACCACCTCGTGCTGCGGTAGGACCTGGCTCCGGGAGCTGCATCACCCCTGGGAAGGGAGATCTCTCAGAGCTGGGATGGAGAGAGGAGCCCGAGGCTGGCACCATCCCCTCCGAACGCAGCTTGCTCTCCCTCCATCCCTGCCAGGCTCACCCAGCACCTCGTGCCGAGAGGAAGGGTCCCATCCCACCTCCCCTCCATCCCCTTCTCCCTGCGTCCCCTTCGCCTCGTCCCCGTTTCCTATTAAAGGACGGAGGGAACCAGCCTGAGCTTGGCCTCGTCCCTGCTGGGGTTTGGGCCGTGGGTCCCCAGCCCGGGTCCTGCACCCACTGTGGGCTGGGTTGGGGAGCGGGGGTGGGCACGGGGACAGCCCCTCGCCCCAGTGAGCCCCAGGCAGCTGCTGGGGCAGTGAGAGGAAGCCCGGGCAGAGCAGGTCCTGGCTCACCCCACGGGGATGGAGCTGGCAGTGGCACAGAGCCCAGGGCAGCCCCAGCTGGCAGAGCCCAGGAAAGCCTCAGGTCTGTGGATTATTTTTACCACCGAGTCCTTCCCCTGAGCATCGTCTGGTGCTGCTGGCAGGGCGGGCAGAGCTGGGTGCTGGAGCGAGATGGGGAGGAAACGAGTTGCAGGGAGAAGGACAAGTTTGGGATAAACAAAGGTGGTGGCCCCAGAGGTGAAGGACAGAGCCTGAGAGGAGCTGGAGGAGGTGGCCAGAGCAGGGGGGCACTGGGACATCCCATGGACCGGGGCTGAGATCAGGGTGTTGGCATCACAGGGTGGGGGCAGAGACCACTGGTGGGTGCTGGGGGAGGAGGAGGAAGGAGCTGGAGCTCAGCCCCTTTCCCAACCATTTCCTCAGCACTGGACCCTCGCTGCCCCATGGAGCTCGTGTGTGGTGGGTCACAGAGACAAGGGACAGCTTAGCTACATACATATATATATATATGTGTATATATATATGTATATATATATTTACTTTTAGTGATTGGCATTATGTGCACACAGTGTCAAGGAAAGCACAGATATAATAGCATTAAAATAGTATTTTACAGATCTATATATATATATATATATATATATATAAAAAAATCCAGGGAGTGCATAGGGCTGAGCAGGCAGTGGGAGCCCAACTGAGCTTAAAAACAAAAAACACATTAAAAGACCAAGGAGGCCACTTTGCCCCCTTGGCACGGGGGGTGTGGGCACAGCAGACCCCACTCCCCAGCCCTACAGCTGGAGGGTGAGAACACGGAAGGCTCGGGGGGACCATAGAGGAGGGGGAAGGATCCTGGAGAAACCCCAGGTGAGCTCAGAGGAGGGGGAAGGATCCTGGAGAAACCCCAGGTGAGCTCAGATACCCCTTGAGGGCTGGGGAAGGTGGGGTGCTGACAGAGGGGGGCATTTTCAGGGACCCCCCCCCCCCCAGCAGCTTGGGTGCCCTGGAGCTGGCAGAGCCTGGCTCACGGCTGCTGAGAGCAGGGGAGATATTGGAGATATTTCCTCCTCTCTTAAATAAAATAAATCCCCAAAGCTCAACGAAGGCCAAGGGTGGCAGGGGGTGTTGCCACCTCCAGCCAAGGGTGGCAGGGGGCGGGTGCTGGCTGCAGCAGGGCCAGCAGTACCAGTGGCACCCAGTCCCACCCAGCCACCATCCTACTGCCAGAGCCACAGGGTGCCACCAGGGGACAGAGGGCACGTCACCAGTGATGGGAACCTGTGCTGAGATGTCTCCTGGGGACACCGGGCTAGGCTGGCTGCTCAGGAAGGGTCCCCAGAAGGAGCTGGGAAGGCCCAGCCCAGGCTGCCCGAGCAGGGACTGAGGCTGCGAGGGGAACAGGAAAGCGACTTCTCCCTTACACACCAGGGGTGTTTTTGGCCCTGAGTAACTCCCTGAGCTGCAGCCCAGGGACCTTGGCACCCGTGAGCAGAGCTGGGCACCTCTGCCAGGCTGCAGCAGAGAACAGCAGCTGGGGCCAGGGGGCTCTGCTGCCAGGAAACCAAGCAAAAGAGGAAAAACCAAACCCAACACCACCTAAAGCAATCCCTCAATGCTGCACCAGAAGAGGCTGAGATGTTTTAAAGCTGAGTTTCAGGGCATATCCCCACCCCGGGACACTGCAGTGAAGACCCTTGTCACCCTGAGCTCCCCATCCCAGCAAGGAAAAAAACCCCAACCCACCCCAAAACCCGTGCCATACCATGGGCCTGCCATGGACACAGAGAGTAGCATTAAATAAAAGGAATTGACAGTGTCCAGAAGAGGAATCTGTTAAAGGGTTTTGCTTTCTGCAATGGCTGGGGCCGTGCCACGCTGGCCCCAACCTCACCCCGTTTGGGAGCAGGGATAGAAGAGCTGCCACGTCTCAGAAAGAGCAGAAAAGCCTCATTTTTGGTTGCACTGGATCTCCCCCCAGCAGCGCCAGTCCCCATCTCAGGCTCTTCCCCCTGCAAGGTCCCTTCTCTGTACCCACCCTGCCTGTGAACGCCAGGGCAGCTCCAAGGGGGCTCGGTGCCCAAGGGTGCCAAGCAACTCGGGTGACAGCAAAACGCTGCTTCTGGAGGTGGCAACGCCTGCCCCAGCCTCTGCTCCACGCCCGGGGGACCTGAAGGGGCATCCTGGGGTCCCAGGGCACTCGCTGCCAGCTCCGGGGAGGGCAAGGAGAGGGCCAGGGGCTCACACCCAGACCTGACCCACCGGGTCCAGAGGCAGGGGAAGGTGCATTTGGCACAAGCGGGAGCTCTCGGGTTGTCGGTCAGGGCTTGTTCCTGATGGAACCTTCCAGCAGAGCCACCGTTTTGCATCACTTACCCCTCAAAAGGCCAGGACAAAGATGTTCCTCTGAACGACGGGTCCCGAGCTTCAGAGCTCCATGTCCCCTCTGTAGCCACCAGACCAAACCCAGGGCCAGGGCTCAGCCCGGCGCCCGGTGCCGCTCCAGCCCGGCAGAAGGGTTTGTTTTGCTTCCCCCAAAGGTATTCCTCCAGCAAGACACGGCTTGGAAAATGGTGTTTATTGGTATTTATAAATACAAACATAAGGAAGAGTCCATTTGAAGACGGATAATTGACTTAAAAGGACACTGTCAAGTAGTTTGAGCTACCTTAATGCTGCCACCCTGTTTGGTGGGGGGGGGGAAGCCAACAACCAACCAAAAAAAAGAAACCCCAAACAACAAAATAAAACGCTTTGGGTTCTGTCGTTCTGAGTGAAAAACTCTTGAAAACTCTGCTCCATTACAAAGAAATCCATCGGCCAACCACCCCCTGGCACACAAAGCCCTCCCAGCTCTCCCCTGCCCCAGCACCAGCGATCGCCCGGCCCATGACCCCGGGAAGCACCTTTCTCTTCTGCCACCCTGGGAAAAGAAATAACCTCGGAGGAAAGAGTCCTGCAAATGAAATCCAGGAACATGCTCATGGCTGGGGGATGGAGAGAATCCACAGCGCTGAGGAGGAGCTGAATAAATAGGTGGGATTAAAAGCGATCGATGGGCCGGGGATTGGCAGTGTCCTTTGGAAGCCGGCGTGCCAGGCTCCCTCCCAGCAGACCCTGTGCCTGCTCTCCGGGCAGAGGGGATGGGGGAGTTCAGCTGTAGCTGGAAG
Organism: Todiramphus chloris collaris; assembly: GCA_025345505.1. NCBI lineage: Eukaryota > Metazoa > Chordata > Aves > Coraciiformes > Alcedinidae > Todiramphus > Todiramphus chloris. The sequence continues at coordinate 2,552,540 of JANVCC010000065.1, read as the reverse complement.
GGGACACAAAGCGACCCTTTGGACCATCGGACAGCTCAGTGGGAGGGCAGGAGGCAACAGCCCCTCCTCGAAGCAAACCCACCAGTGAAAAAAATCAAGCCCTGAGACCCTGAAAGAGCCGCTCCTCGTCCAGGATCAAGGGGAAGCCTCAGCCCTGGCTCCTGCAGACCTTGTCCTGCTGGGAGCCACCCACGGACCCGGGCTCCTCCACCCCAGGGTGCAGGCACAGCGCGATCGCTCGCGCGGCTCCCGCAAACCCGGCAGAGTTTGGCCCAGTTCTGCCCCACCAAACCCTTTGGCATCTGCCCATCTGTTCCCTGCTGCATCTGGAACTGCCAGCATCGAGGAGCTGGAGCTGACAGAGCTGGGCCGGGCTGCCCACGCTCCTCTGGAGCCAATTCTGCCTGAAATGCCTCAATGCCAGGCTCTCTGAACCCGCCCCGCAGGGGGGGAAGGGCTGTCAGGCTGCAACCCCGCCTTGGCTGGGCCGGTTCCTTCTCCAGGGCAGGACACTTACCTGTGGGAGATGCAAAAGTCACACTCGAAAACCGTGAGGACACTGGAGGGCTTTTCCCTCCCCGAGGTGTCGCTTCTCCATCAGGGCGACAAGCGGAAAGGTTCTGCTTTGCTTTCTCCTGGGGGCAGGATGAAGGGTCGGGGGGACGGGGCAGGAGGAGCAGGGCACTCAGTCACTGAGACAGACCAGAGCTTCCCCCCAACCCCCCCAGGACTCCGCTCACTGCGATAAAACCCAAAGTGCCATGGGGACCCAGTTGCTGCTGAAGCCAGGCCAGCGGCCGAGAGGAGCAGTGCAGCTCCCGTGCCAGTGCGAGCCCCTCTCGATGGGTCAGGACAGGCTCAGGCCTTCTGCTGGCAAAAAGGACTTGATAATAATTTAAATTTCTGATTTGTGACTTCCGTGTGGAAACTCTCAGAAAAAAAAAAATAATTCAGTGAATTAGAAATCTGTAAGAAAAAAAAAGGGGCAAAAAAAATAATAAAGCAGGGGGTAGAGAGGGTAAATTTCTGAGCCTGACATTACAGATCTCAAGCTCTACCACGACAATCTAGGAAGCCTCGGAGCTGGGTGCTACAGAACACAGAAGAAGAGATGAACCTCCAACGTGAGCATGCTCAGGGTGGTCAGCAGGGAACGGGGCGCAGAGAAGCGCAAGGAAATCACAGCTCCACATCTGCTGCTTCACTCCCTCACTGAAAAACGGACACAGAACTTGGGATTTGCAGGTTTAGGTTTTTTTTTTTCTGGTTTTTTTTTTTTGATTTTTCTTCTGGACAACGGATGCAGGGTTAAAGCACGTTCCTCTCCTCTCCCCCTCTCCCCATTTCCAAGGATTTCAGTTACTATTCCGACCTCCACAACAGCGAGAGTCCTTCTGGGTTCGCAAAACCCTCCCCTCCTCCCGGCAAGGATTTCATCTGAGCATGCCCAGCAGGAATGGTTCAGAATTAGACCGATCCCACCTATGGAAAAAGCCAAGGCGGCTCCAGCTCCCGCTCCGCAGAGTCCGTGGGCTGGCGGGAGCGGGTGTGTGTGTTGGGGGGGGGGGGGATGTACGCGGTGGATGGGTGGCTACAGGGGCCTGGCACCGCAGCCCTGCTCGCTGCCCCTCGCAAATGACACTGGTATCGTTTTCCTTGGAGACACTGGTGCCCACCGTAACTCTACAAGTGTAATTAAATACTCAGTTTGCCCGGGCGCCGGCGGGCCGGTGTCATAGGATGATGCAGCATCTGCAGAAGCGTTGCCTGCTGCCTCCGACCGACGGAGGGGGAGTCACGGGAGCGAAGTAGGCGTGGACTTTAATATTGGGTAAGTGGGTCTGAAAAACAAACACAACGTCGTCAAGTGACCGAGGGCAGTGGCAGGAGCAAGAGTCAAGAGAGAAGCTGGAACGGGCCACGCGCAAAAAACGGAGTTGAACTCTTAGCTGAGCGGCAGGATTTTGCAACAGGACAAGGAACTGGCCTCGAGTTGCCCCAGGACAGGTTCAGGTTGGAGCTGAGGAACAATTTCTTTCCCTTGGGGGTTGTCCAGGGCTGTCCCAAGCTGCCCAGGGCAGTGCTGGAGTCCCCGTGATCCCTGGAGGGGTTTTGGAGCTGTGGTGCTGAGGGCCAGGGGGCAGTGGTGCCCTGGCAGAGCTGGGGGATGGTTGGACTCCAGCAGCTCAAAGGTCTCTGCCAAGCACGATTCTGTGACTCTGTGATTCTCCCCCAGCCCTCGCATGCTGGGGCTCCTCTGTTCTCTCTGCCACCACTCCATGGATGCAGCAATTATCCCGTTATCTCTCTTCCCTACCAGTTCAACCCCATCCCACCTCTGAGTCCCCAACAGCTCTTAAACCCAGGGGTGATGCTTCTCACAGCACATTTCAGAAGAAGCACCATAGGATGAGGAACCTGAAACCTCAGCCCTCCCTCCTCCCCACCAAGGGGCTCGAGTCACAACCTCAGCAGGGTTTTAATTTCTTTTTCTCTTACCCTGAGTCTCTTGATCCCTGCCCGTGTGATCTGCTGACAGTCATACAGTTCTATCCTCTCCAAGCTGTGGCAGCTCTTCAGGTGCTCCAGGGAGGCGTCCGTGATCAGAGGGCAGTTGTCCAACTCGATCACCTCTAAGCGGTCGTGGGCACAGGCACCGTTGCCCAAGTGTCGAATCCCGTCGTCCGTGATCAGCTCACAGTGGGACAAACTCTGCACCCAAACACAGCACGTTAGCAGCCTCTGCCAGCAGCCAGCAGAAGCCAGCACCCTGCCCGGGGGACACTGTGGGACAAGAGAGAAGGTGACCCACATCTCAAGAGGTTTGGACTGGTTTGCCACACTGGTCTTGGACAGGTCTCTCGGCTGGCACTGGAGCCACTGCTGCGCTCCAGGCTGGAGGCACTGGGCTCTGTGGGCCTTCAAGGGGGGAAACTCACAGCTGAAGCACAAGGGGAGAGGCAGCTGCTGAAAGAGGAGACTCACAGGGCCAGGAGATGGGCCAGGAATGGAGTAAATAACTCTGCCAGGGAAGAAACCACCTTTGTGAAATCCATGGCCTTACACATCCCAGGAAGGACCCTGTCACCAGGTGGGAGAACCAGCAGTGTCACCTACACGGTGCATTTTGGGGAGGGCTGTGTTTCAGAAGCTCTTGAGGAAGAAGCAGAGCTGGAGGCAGGGGACAGCATCAAGCTGTCACTTTGCTGAGGGGCACAGGAGAACCCACTGACTGCGCCCCCCAACCTCCCAGGCAGGGATGGGCTTTTCCCCGGGGCCGCAGAGGAGACCAGGCGTGCTGAGGACAGCCAGAGGCTGGTACCAGCAGAACCCAGTGTCCTACAAGCCCCTCTCAGACACCCCGGGTGCCTGGGGTACGATTGATGCCGGTGGTAGGGGAGGGACAATAGGTTCTGCAGGGTCAGGTCTCTGGCTGAACTCTTCCAAGCTCTCGCAACATGTCTCTGAAGTCAGAGAGACAAATCCCTGCAGGCAGCGCTTGAAACCCCTTTGTTTATAGGAAGAAAAAGCTGAAAGTCTCTCTTAAAACACTCACCAGAACCTGAAGCCGTGGACAGTGTATGGAGAGCTGGATTAAGGTACTGTCTGTGATCTGGAGATAAAGAGAAAAAGCCCTTTCAGTGCCGCGTGCTTTGCACGAGGACTTCCCCCCCACTTTTCCCTAATCCACGACAGTGTTTCCTCCCCACAGATGCTCTCCTGAGCCCCTCAAGAACTCATCTCCTGCGTGATTTCAGATGTGCAGATTCTTCTGCTCCCTTACAGAAACCAACTGATGTCCTTGGAGGACTGTCAGGGCCCTTGGAGGACTGTCAGGGCAGAGGAACTGCTGGTTTTTTGAACTTCCATAAGTAGCTCTTGTGAAATAAGCTCACAATTAAGAGAAGAAAGCGAGGAAAGCTCTTTACCACCACCACCACCACAGCTCCTAAACGTTTGTCTCAAAGCACAAGAGGTGTTCCAACCCCTTGGTAGATTGTCAGGTTGTTCCTCTCTGTTCTTCAGGAAGAGAGACTCAACACTTGGCTCTCTAATCTAAGCACATTCAGAAGGGAGCTTGCTGGGTGTCTTTGTTCAATGCAGTCAGGCCAAGGACACAGCCTGATTTTTCCTCTTCCTTTTTTGGGTTAACTTTAAATCGCTTCCTGTCTGGACTACTGTCATTTCCTCCTGCACTGGCCTGGATTTCTGCCCTGTAAACATCAGGAAGGACAGAATCCCAGGGCCGTGCTGTTCTCATGGCAGGAAGCACAACCCCGTTATCCGCACTGTGTCTGAATTGAGCTCAAACCTGTCCTTGGGGTTAAGAGACTTTCCACGGGACCTTGAGTGAATTCAGCTACTCCCCCTCAAAATGCTACTTTGCAGCAGTCAAGGGTCACGATTCACACATCTACTCCACGACCTCCAGGACACATCTACCACTGTTAGAAGGTTTTTTGTTAGTTCCAGCAGCCATCGTCACTACAGGATCCAAACAAAGGACCCAACTATGAAAGCAGTATTTTCATATCCAAAGGCATCCCATCTCCTTTGCTTAGGATTCCAAATCAAGCTCTTATTTAGTGACAATCTACTGCTCCTTCTCCACCTCTCCACCCTGCCGTGCCTGTGCTGAAAGAGAAACAGTCCGAGGTGGCATCTCCTACCTGGACACACTCCTCCAGGTCCATTTTTTCAAGCTCGTGGCAGTTCTGGGAACAAACAAACCAAAGACACAAGCTGAGTGCCAACAGAAAAGCAGTGAATACAAACACGACCCCAAGAGGCGGTTCTTTTTAAAAGGGAAGGGTTTTCTCCATGAAATGTTGTGACTGGAAGGAACGCTCGCTGCTTCTTCCTGAACAGCACCAAGGATAGTGAGGAGATTTAGCGACTTCACCCATTCCGAGGCACAGAGGGTTGGTTTTTCTCATAGTAAAGGCAGTGAAATTTAGGGTCACTTGCACACAACGCAGATGAATCGAGAAAAACAAACAGTAAACTTTACAACTCCCAAGCATTTGACATTTCATGCAGTTGGATGCATGCTCTCCTAGAGGTGCAGGTGAAGACCATGCCAAAGGTTACACACAGCCTCATTTCTGTGACTTATCTCCCACTCAAACGTCGAGACCCAAAGCATTACAAAAAAATAATCTATGTTGAAGAGAAAGCAGCTGTTTGGTGGAATCTCTCACGAAGAGAAAACAAAGACAGGGGATGAAGAAGTGGGAGCGAGCACTTACCCGTGCTAGAGTGGTAAAGCCCACGTCTGTTAGCTGAGAACACCTTGCAACTTCTAATATTCTGCACAGAAAGAATCGATAATAACCATGGTGGAGTCAGTTTGCTTTTCAGAGAGTGTTTTGTGAAAACCTTCCAGCAACCCAGAGAAGTTTGATGTGGTTTCTGAGAGGAGTCTTTGCACGGAGCACCCACCCCTCGATACCTGAGCGTAGGTCACAGGGAAAGGAAAAGAAGCAGCCAGGTGAAAAGGGAACTCCCAGGGTCAGCCTCGTCCCCACGGCGAGGCGGGGAGGCCAAATCCCACAGATGCTGGACTGAGGTGCTCTTAAAAAAAAAACCAAACCCAACAGAACTTCCTCGCTGGATACTGCACAGTCTCCCCGGGTGATGTCCTCTGGTTTCCAGCCCACACACAGATCTCATCCTGAGAAAGGGTCTAAATACACAACAACCTGGCAGGTGAGCCTCAGAGAATCAACATCTAATGCTACGACTGAGGAGTCTGAAGTCTTCCAAGAGGTGAAGTGGCTTCTGTGTCAAGAGATAAGCTTCTGGCAGCCGGTTACTGCAGCTCGACAGAGGTTTCCTCCACAGCTTTAACATTTATCCACCTTTACAGGAAGCCAACTTGGCCAAAGTGCCTCACGCACTTCACTGGATGGAGCTTAGGGCTGTAAAGCTGCAGCCAAAGCTGAACAGAAACACAGAAACCATTTGGAACTGTAACTATTTTACCTTCCTCTTTCTCAACTGGTTTCCATACACTTGTATGCTGCACTTTGCACCCCTAAATGTTTAAATGAGCTATCAAAGAAAACAGCTATGGTTTGTTTTCCCCTGGAAAACAGCTATTTGATGCCATTTAATCCAGGCCACTCAGCTGTTACAGGTGTCAGAGACTAAAACTGGCTCTTCTTTCTGCACCTGGCCATTCTCTGCATTAGAGGGAAGTCTTCCTGAGGAAACCTGATAAAAACAAAAAAAGGCTTAACAAAATAGTGATAATAATAAAAAAACCCAAATTAACAAGCACCTGCAGAGATGTCTCTGGAAGGCCACTCTGTCAGGCAGCCTGCACAAATCCCATCTACTCCAAACTCATCACGAAAACCCCGCTTGCATCACATGTCGAGAGGGAACAATGTCGTTTACACACGTGTTTTCAGCTGCCAGCACAAAGGTAACCTAACCTCCACTGCTTTTCATCAGAGAACAAAAGCAGCTGCACAAGGGTGTAAGAGGAGCCTGCTGCTGAGCGAGTCTCCGCGGCACGGAGCTCTCCTACCGCCGCTTCGCTCACCCCGGGCCAGAACCCACCAGTGTGGGGACAACCACCATCATCCCGCAGCAAACGCCTGGAAAAAGCTCAGTGAGGAAAAAAAAATGCCCTTTCAGGGAAAGCCTCAGGAGTCTAAAGGGGCTCAGACGTCGACACGACCGCGTCACCGAGATCAACGCGCTCTACACGCGACGGTGGCTTGGAGCTCGGGGAACTCGGCGGTGGCAACTTACCTAAGCCGCGGGCAGTTCTGTCCCAGGGCGTTCAGGATGGCATCTGTAATGTTAGAGCAGCCTGAGGCACACAAGGATTGTAACTTGTGGCATCCTCTGCATATTGTAATGAGACCATCATCTGTTATTTGCTACAAGAAAAACAATAACAACATCACGAGCCATAACGACGGAGGTGAAGGTGCAAGGCGCTGCATATTTTCCTTCTCAGACTTTCCAAGCAGGCACTTAACTCAGGCCAAGTTATGCTTTCTTTCAACCCAAAAAAACGCACTCAAATATTTCACTGGAGCAGCAGACACAGGATAAGCCACGTTAAGAGTGACTTGTAAACATTCAGAAAGTGATTCCACATGCAGGGAAATGTTTCTGGGCCGGGCCACATGAGCCACGGGGGAAGGCACGGCAGCCTCCCGTTGCAACCCTCGCTACTGGAGACCTGCTTGGCTGAAACTCAAGACAAGAAAGCACCTGACGGCCAGAGTTACCCACAACCACAGGGTTGTTTGCACAAAGAGCCTTTTAAAAATACACTTCAGTGGTTTGGGACCAAAAGGTGAACCCGCAGCTCCCCCCCGGAGCCTTGCCCACTCGCCTGGAAAGGGAAGAGACCATCCGGTCGCGCCCGGCGTCAGCCTAACCGCGCCACGGTACGCGCACGGAGCCCATTCCCTTTTGGGGTTTGGCACAAATATACATTTTTGGCACTGCAGGGTAACTGGTTTGGAGCCCTTCTGCTCAGGGAACGGCACTCGGTTTGGTTTGAGAGCAGAGGAGCTGCCCGGCTGGATCACAAACACTCCAGCCCGATGGAAGGAATTTTTCCGACTAGCCCTGGCAATGAGTTTGGAAGCCCCATGGGCAGAGCAAAAAAGACAAACAATCCTGACACAGTAATTGCTACGACACCCATTGGGGGGCTTATTCAACATTACTGAATGCCACAAAAAAGCTGGTTTTCATCAGCTACCTTTACAAGTCCTGCAGATTCCCAAGTGCCCTCCCTGCACAGATGAGGTGTTTTGGGGATTGGGCACATTCTGCACGGTTCTGAGCAGAGATAGCCTCTAAGCACACGAGGATGGCTGAGCTGGGAGATCACAGGAAGCTTTACTTACTAAGCACGTTTGAAGGTTTAACGTCACCAGTTCGGGACAGTGTGCACCAATGTATTTCAGAGCTTCATCCTCGAGCTGGAAAGAAAAAGTTGAGAGGCTGAAGCAAGCTGTGGATAGCTGAAGAGACTGTCAAAATCAAGCTTGGAGAAGAAGAAAAGCATCTGTGGTTTGGATACCTATGGGGAGGAGGGCAAGGCACCAAAACCACAAAGCACACAACAAGAAGTGCGTGTCTTTGGTTTTTTTTACCACCCAGGAACAGAGTTCAAAGAACCAGGACACTAAGTTACTGATTTAAGGAAAAGCTGATCCGATCAAAGACGCGTGGCTAGAGCAGCAAGCAGGGCAATCAGCAGCTATTTACAGGAATTAAGGAAATGCTTCACCAGCCAGGGCCTGTAAGTAGCCTGGTTTTTATGTTGCAATACTGGAACCAAAGGAAAGAGAGTCTTGTTTCAGCGTGAGGAGCACAAACACGTCCAGGTTGCTTTCTGATGATAAACAGCCTGCTGTTCTTAAATCTATAAGAACAGATGGCACGTAATTGATCACAAGGATGTATTGCCATCAATATTGCTCACAACTCCATATATTACTAGCAACTCAAGCTGTTTCTATGACCCGAATTCTCAGAATAGGCTGCGATTGTTCTAGCTTTGATCAGGACATTTTTACAGCCGTGAGTACACCCATCTCACGTATTAAAGACCCAACAGAGGTATAAATTTAGAAAACCTATTGGCTGCAGCCCTTCCAGCTGGGCTTTCCTGGCACACGGGGTATTACTGCTCCGGGCACAGCACCAGGGTATTAGTGCTCTGCCATCGGAATCGCCTCTCAGGGCTTTGTGTCCCTGCGCAGGAGAAATAGGCTTTTTTTGCAAGATAAAAAAACCATATAGAACTGTTTATCTACAGACAGCAGATCAAAATAGCACTTACTGACTCATACCTAAGGAATCCCTACCCCTGAGAAGAAAAGCAAAGCCCAAACAAATAAGTTGGGAGACGAGGACGTCGCAGATCAAGAGATGGTTCTCCAGATCTACCTTGAGGCTTTGAAACTCTCAGGAGTCTCTGGATCACAGATTTCAGCTCCCGCAGGGTCAGTTTTACTCTTTTCCAAGGAGAAGATTCTGGGATGCACATTTGCTCCTTCCTGGCCTGTCTGCATTTAAAACACCCCAGCCCACTTGGGTAAAAAGCTAAGAATGAGTCCCCACGTTCTCTGCGAAACAGCTCTGCACGTGGCTCGTTGAGAGAGTAACGCTCAAGGCTGATGCTTTCCAGTTCACAACTGATACAACTCCTTAGTGAAGTGGTAATAGAGGGAAGTATTTAAGGTATTAAACTTTACAACTATTTGCCAGGTAAAAGGATTAAAGGATGTTAGTCTAAATAACAAAAAAAAATTAACGAGGGGGCAAAAAAACCCCACCCCTCTCCCAGAGCACTGCTTCTGTATTCCAAAGTACGAGCATCACAGTCTCTGCAGCCTCTTCAAAATACACCACTGGACCTCGAGAGCTCTAGGATACACTCGAGGGAACAGTGCCGTGCTCCTGCAGGCTCCAGAGTCTCCTCAAGGAGTCTCCTCCACGGCGATTCCCTTTGACTAATGCAAAGATCCAAAGGACCCGCAGCGGAAATTCCGTGGCCAGCGCGGCCGAAAGCACCATCAAACCTTCTGAGCTCTGCTGAGCATGCAGGAACGGGCCAGTCTAGCCACGGGTAAGTCATCTCCTCTTGAAAAAACAGTTTGCTCAACGTGTTTCCAACGGGGAAAGAAAAGAAGAATGATTCTACAGCTAGACAGGCAATTTGCTCGCTGCCCCGCTAGTCGTGCTGAGCTCAAAGCTATTAAGAATCTCAATAAAAGCAGTTAATCTCCAGCAGACAGATTGTGAGTAATTTCAGTAACAGTCCACCTCTGGAAACAGAAAAATCCACATCACTTTATCCCTGTGCTTTCAGTTACAGCAGAAATAAGCTGGCTGGGAGGATTGGGTCCGGGCAGAGCGGTACCTGCGTGCAGCCCTTCAGGAACAGGGCTTTGAGTCCCCCGCAGCCTCTCACCAGAGCCTGGATGCCATCCTTGGTCACTTGGTCACACCAGGAGATATTCAGCTGTTCCAGCAGCGGGCATCCCTCGCTTGGGAGGTGAAAGGAAAAGCAGATGGAAATTTTGTTTTGGAAAGAAATTGCGTTTTCTAGGAATTTGCCATTTCTGGAAGCCACGCCTGCCCAGGTGCACCCAGGGCAGGGGGATCCGTACCAGCACAGCACCCACACACCTCAGGGGGAATGTTCTGTCAAACATCACCTCTGGGTGTGAAAAGCTCTCCCCAGACGGCCTCAGGAGCTCTAAAGCAGGGTGTGGGAGCAGCAGGGTAAAATACCACCCCTTTATCTCACTGTGAGCACCTCTCAGCTGCTGTGCAAGGACAGACACACTGGGCTTTCTCCGTCTGAATTCAACCAAATCGCCCTCAACGAGAACCAAAGGGTGGATTTCTGCTGTGCTGCTTCTCTTTCCAGGTGTAACTCTGCATTTGCTGCCAGCAGGAGCAACACTCCAGTGTAATTTGTAATTAGGAATTAGATCTACATGCTGTCGTGTCTTCTAAGATACCTGCAGCACAGATTTCACGGTGTGAAATGAGAGATGAGGATGAAGACCCTCAAGGGAAACAAAAACCAGGCTCAAAGTATTTTAATGGAGACACGAAAATAATTTAATCATTCATTTGTTCTTTCAAATCTGTGTTTTCTTCTGGTGTCTAGATTCACCCTCCAGTATTTTCTTCCCCCTGACACTGCTTCCTGTATTTTTTTCTATTCCACTAGAATTTTTTTACAATTTCTTAATAGCTGGGCCTTAATTTTTACTTTTAGTGGTTCTTTTTGCCTCCTTTCCTCTGTCCCAATATCTTCCCACCATGTTTGTCCCTTCCTGTTCTAGACTATTTGGCAACTCCATCTAGCAGTTCTAAGAGACAAACAGTCACGTGCTGGTGTTCACCTCCTGGCTCTGCAAACAATGGCAAAGTACACAATGGTACACGCAGGGTGAAGAAATTGATGTTGGCAAATGAGCATTTTAAAGAGGCAGTCTAAGACTTTCTTCTCCTCCTAAATCCCTCCTCCAAGACGTTATCAGAATATAATTCTTCTTCTCCTGCTAATAAGCATCAGGATGGGTACCAACAAGGCCGAGGGCAGCTTTTACTGAGCCCTCCTCCTCTGTCCCATCAAACCAGGGGCCACAACGTTGTGAATGCTGAGCTCTGCTGGAATTCTACCCCCAGTTACACCTCGGCTGGTGCCAGTCTGCTCCCAGACCCGCGGGGCAACGGTGGGGGTCACGTCACCCGCTATCAAGCGGCAGAAGCCAGCGGCGTTGGCTCCTACCTCAGCGCCTTCAGGGACAGGTTGGTTATGGAGGTGCAGGAGGCCAAGTCGAGGTGCCTGAGTTTCGAGCAGAACTTGCTGAGGCTGGTGCAGGTGCTGAAAGACAGCGGCAGGAGACGCGCTCAGGCAAGAGGCTGATTCCCAGCCCCGTTGGTTTCAGGCGACGCGCGCTGCGGCGTCGACCCGCGCGCAAGCCCCTTAAAGACAGGGAGGAGGATCTAACGTGGGGCCCAAGAACTCTACTCACGCATCTGTGATCTTGGTACAGCCGTTGAGGTTCAACACTTCGATGTTTCTGCAGTTCTGTGCAAATGTCCTTGGTTGGAGGGAAAACAGGGTGTTCTTTCAGGCAATGGATGCTTTACAGCATTTGTTTTTACCAGAACACGTCGAGTAAAATGGTCTCCAACCCAATAAGCAAACAAAAGAAATGATTTATGTTGCCCTGTATCTTGCCTTGGGATGCCCCAGGCTGAAGGCAAACGCCTGTAACTCGGTGCCAGCGACGCCTTTGCCCGTAGCAGCAGCTGGCACAGTTCTAATGAGAACTGGGAGAAATGGCTACTGGGTGAAGTTTCAGATGGAGAAATTAAAAAGCCTCCTCCGTTCCCACTCTCGATGTTTTCAGTTAGACAGCCAGGCTAAAGAGCTGTTCATAAATGACCCCAAACCCCCCGTGGGTGCAGCCAGGATCCCAGAGGGTGAGGGAAAGGAGCTGTGGTGCTACCTTAACGCGTTGTCCCCCACTCCCAGGCAGCCTCGCAGGCTCAGCTTCCGCAGGAAACCTCCGCATCGCTTCGAGATGTTCTCGACTACTCGGCCCTGTCGGAGACAGAAAGGATGGCATCAAAACCTCCACATCACCCGACCGCTCAACAGCTTGAGCTCAACATTTTGCAGTTTAGTGACAAGTTTAAGTTTGTTATTCTAGGCAAAACAGGGCTAAGAAAACAGAAATGCCACGATAATCATCTAAGGCAGGGAGGGGTGGGGGGTGGGGAATTATTCAGCTTCTGAAGATGGAGAGATAAGGAACAGTGACCTAAAGCCACTCAGGCTAATGACTGAGGAATTTCCTCCAGTTCAAAGGTCCTGGACATGGGTACCAACTACCCCAGAAGGCCGAGAGCTACACCACGGGCAGTAAGGTTTGGAGATAAGCACAGGGATAAATGGATACACTAAAACTTCTGTTCAAAAGAGAGATGAGGCAGAGCCAGCCCACACGTTTGATTCTCAGGGGAAAAGGGACGCAAACGCTTGTGTCCAAGAGATCTGGAAAAAGGCATTCTTCATTTCAGATTTGCCATCAGCGGAAGCCTCCGAAGGCCCCGCTACGAGCAAGGGTTTACTCAGCGAGTTCTCACTGTAAATGAAGTGGAAAAGCATTGAGAGACTATTTCTGTCTGCATCCAGAAATGCAAACACCTTCCCCTCTGCTTTACTCTAGGTGGCTGTTCGTCACAGAACGGGGGGAAATCACTCTGCTCTCCAAGCACCAGCTGGCAGGTAAGACCTCTCCGATGAAGAAGATATTCTTCTAGAAGCTTTTGCCAAACAACTATCAAGCATCAGGCTAGGTACAGTGTAATACTGAAAAAAAAAAGGACATCAGCCTATCTAGAGCTCTGCAAGAGCTTCTGGGGACAGCTGTCCCTTGCTCTCAGGGTGCTGCTGGATGAAGCGCTGCCCGGGCTGAAGCTCGAGGGACACAGCCCCGGGGAAGGGCTGGGAAGTCCACAAGGGGCTGTGTGTTCTTGCAATTCTTCCAGCAAGCCTCTGAACACATTTGTCTAGGGAATTTCTATCAACTGAGGGATTTACATTCCTTTAAAGTCAACAACATTCAGGAGGTTAGAAAGTCGAGCAGGTACTGCTGGGTGAGGTACAAGCTAGTCAAGCATTTGGTTTTCAAAGGGGAAGTCTGTGCTTATGCAAGAACACGTGTTTGATGTATAGAGCGGTGCTGGAGAACAAAGAGACATTAAACCCATGCAAAACCCACTGGAGAGTGAGAAAAGCCTTGTTTGTATTCACAGAGCTCCTGCCTCTCTCCTCCTACCCAGACCAAGGACAGCAGCAAGGGACAGAAGCTCGGTCCTGCCACCTCCAGAGACCAGGCACCATGGAGGACTCTGCTCCACCTCTAAGAAAGTCAATCACTATGAGTCCAGAACTTTCAAGACATGCTGAGAGATCAAGAATTTATTTATTACTGAGAAAAAAATCCCCCAAAAAATCACACCCTTTACTTCCTTCCAGAAGTTTCCAACCCCTGCTCACCTGCAGCAGTCCCAGTTCCCCAGGCCTGTCCTCTATCCCTGCTCTCAGCCAGCAGAAAGAGATCATTTTAACCCTTTCCTCCACAAACAACATCTCTATTTCCCTCCAGCTCCCACAAGGTGTGAACCTTCCATCCCCTGGTTTATGGCTACAATGACGCACTCCCCGTCTCCAACGTGTTTTAAAGAGGATACAACATTCTGATAAGAAACTCGAGTTTCCCCTTCATCCCTTTTCCTAAGGAACACAATTTTCTTCTCAAGAGCAGCACAACAGCATCCGCTCCCCTCGGTGCCGAGCCGTCCGCAGCCAACGGATCCAGAGCAGCTACAGAGAAGCGTTCCCAAAGTTGTGCCTTTTAGGAGCAATTCTGACCTCATCCCCCTGCACCACCTTTAGTTAAATTCTGATTTTTGATGTGAAAGATGGACAGGAGAGGATGGACACGCTGCAGGCCAGGGTTTAAGTCAGCAGCACATCGACGCTTCTCTGAGTGCAGAGCATCACTCCTGCTACCCAGAAGCAGCCGTTTTCCCCAAGGATAAACCTGATTTTACTGATTTCTGTTTTCAGCACATGCACAAAACCACCTTTTCTTCTACTGCTACCTTTACATCTTGATCCAGATAGAGAATTCTGTCCATTTTCAAAAGCTGAATGGATTGCCAAGACTTTAAAGACTCCCCGAAGCTAAGAAGAACTGAAATTAATGATTTCTGTCTCCAGGGAAGGCAAAAAGGGTTACGCTGGGAGTATTAATCCATTCTAGGCTGTAATTACATTTTAACAAGAAAAATGGGTTTGTATGTCACTTAATTATACCTCAATATCCCTCTGGAAATCAAACAGGTCAATTCGCTGCCAGTTACTGCCATCCAGGGCCAGAACATTCCATGCCTTTATTGGGGGAAAAAATGTAAATGGGTTGTTAATATGAAAAAAGACAAAAACCCCAAACCCGCCAGCGGGGACCTGGTTCCATTCTGTTCCTTTCAGAAACACCACTCTGTCTCGGATGGAAAAGCAACAAGTGATTACAGCCAACGAGGAAAGAGGTGCAGTTACCAGGGTTGCTTGCCAGGACCAGGTCCCCTCCCCTACACGTCACACCGGTCACCAGTCCCCAGAGAGGCAGAGCCCACGGTGCCCGGCCAGCGGCATCTCCTCCCAGACGGGGTCGGGGGCGCTGAGCCTGGGATGGAGGCGGTGCTGGAGCGTGGGCATCTTCACCGGCCTGGCTGGAAGTTAATCCCCTCTGCAGCTAAACCAGCGTCTTTAGAGGATGTTGGTGAGGCCACCACGAAGATGAGGACACCAGGACATGGGCGAGTCCCAGGGCAGCCCCTCCGCCAGGCGTCTACGCTGACGAGAGAAGCGGAGCTACTCGGAGGGCACGGAGGACTGCGGGGTGAGGTGTCCGAGGCAGTTCCACGGCTCGGTTGCTGCATCCCACGGATGGAGAGATTCAAAGCTTTGGAAGCTGCCCAGACAGTGCCCAGCTCCTACCCGAGAGCCACGTGCCGCTGCCGGAGCGACGGCGTTTACCGCCCCTCATCTCAGGGCTTGGCTTTTGGGTTGCTTTTGTTTGGTTTTTTTTTTTTTAAACAAATGAACAATAACAAAAATTCTCATGTGGTTCATGCTACAAACGAGAACCTGTAACTGCGAGTTAGTAATTCTGCCCTTAATGAATCAAAAAGTTGACTGCACGGCACCACACTTGGGGTTTTAATTACAAATTACTACGTAAACAACTAGATCTTCTAACAGCCGTGAGCCCAGCACTAGGGGGGTGTGTGCATGGGCACAAGGGTAGGTTTTTACACTCCATCTCTTACAAGCACTAAGCTCCATCTCCTTCAAGGTACCAGTTCTCGTGTGAGACTTCGAGCAGCCAACAGAACTGTCGGCGCTGAGTGATTTCCTGCACTTTAAGTCTCGTTGCTGGTGTTTGGTTTAAGGTCCAGTTAACACCATGAGAAAAAGAAACAGCTCTGGTGGAAAAGAAATGCACCAGTGGATGCAAGTTATCAGTCTGCGGTGTAGGGAACGCTACATCCAGGCTCTTGGCAGCTCTGCACACACACTGTAGTCCTTTACAACACGTGCTGTGTGCCAGGTAATGACTACGAGGTTCTCTAATGCCTGTGCAACCAGGAGCAAGTGACAACACTGGGAGTACACCCTGACACTGGGCAGTAGCTTTGAGAGCCCCTTTTGGTCAATATTGTTCTGCTGGAGAAGGGAATTTCAGCTGGAAGATCTTTCACTGTGTCATTCAGAGAAACGTGGGATGATAACTGTAGTGCTTAGACAGCCAGCAGGATATTTTTTAATGCAACTGGAAATGTTTAAGCATAGCCTTTTTTATTCTTATGTACTCTGAATAATTAAATGAGCTACGGTTCAAGTTTGAAGCCGAGGTCGACGAGTTTTGTCCAGGTGGCACCCAGAGCCAGCTCTGCCAGGACAGTGAACACACCGCTACCAACACCCTCCTGTGCAACCACCTTCCCACTCGTGCTGCAGTGACACTTCCTCTGCCTGTCTCACCAGACACCAGCGGGATAAAGTATCTGAACAGACCTGGTAGCTCTGGAGAACTGGATCTGCAAGTGGAGGCAGTTTCCCAAGTGAATAATCCAAGCTGGATTTTGTTAGCTAAGCCCACAAAACTATGAGATTCCCTAAAGGGAAAAAAAACCAGCTCCAAACAAAACACTCAGGTTTTAGTTCTGTGCTCACTTCATAGAATTCCAGGTTGGAAGGGACCTCAAGGATCATACCTCCAACTCGACCCAAGGGGGAAAGTCAACTGTCACTGACTGAGCAACATCTTTGTGAGTCACAATTCCTCTATCTCCACCAGAACCCAGAAGATGCCATCGTAGCCTCACCCATCCCAGTTTGGTATTTGCACCAGTGTAGGCCTCCAGTAGAAACCCAGGAAGACTGGAGAGCTCCTGGGCTCAGCCACATCCCCTTTAGAACCCACACAGTGCCTGGGATGCTGGCAAAACATATTCAAGCTTTGAGTCCTCCCTCCCTGGTGCCATCGGAGGTTTCTGGTATCGCAGTGTTAACTCGGGGCACTAAATAACAACAGTTGAGTTGCACAGAGCTCCCCTGGTACAACCCTCCCAGTTTGACATGCTAGGGAAGGGTGGAGGAAGATGACTGTCACCCCAATCCAACTGTTAAGAGAGACCAGCGTGGAGGAAGGTTCTTACCCTGGAAACTTGAGCGCAACGACACAGAGTGACCACATCCAAGAAAGAGAAAATTCTGTAATGGAAAGAAAAGATCTTTTAGTGGTTATCTACATTTCAGACAAAGAGAACAGGGTAAAACAAAGGGCGGGGGGAAGGAGGAAAAAAAAAAAGGACTGGAGACAGCAAAACTTCTTTGTAATTCCACTGAAAGCTGCCCTGTGAAAAGAAGCGCAGACCTGGCAGTTCACAAACAAAAGCAAAACAGAGCCCGAGCCGCTGCGGAAAATTCACCTCGCACCTTGCAGCGTTCACTGACAGCAAAACTGAACTGGCCCTTCTCTCACCAGCAGCTTTTGGGTACTGACAG
>JANVCC010000065.1:2514333-2533409 GCA_025345505.1 Todiramphus chloris collaris | reverse complement strand
CCTCCCTGGGCAGCCCATTCCAATCTCTCCCCCACCTCCCTGGGCAGCCCATTCCAATATTTCACTACTCTTTCCATGAAGAATTTTTTCCCAGTGTCCAGTCTAAACCTGCCTTGTTTCAGCTTGAGGCTGTTCCCTCTGGTAAGGAGTTTAGTTCAAGATACTTCTCATCTGTTCCTCGTGAGATTAGATTCCCAGTGACACGCTGAGATCCCTCCAGTTCAATGTCATTAATTTCTGCGTGGATTTGAGCACTGAGGGTTTATTTAGCACAACGTGGATGTACAATACAAGGAAAGCCTGGGGAAATGACAGAAGCTGGGGAAAATTCTTACTTTCACCCTAGATTCCCATCGTAGGAGCAAAAAACCACCAAACTCCCTGGGAACAGCAGCTAGGTCAAGAACTACGCAAGCTTTTCTATATTTTCATTAAAATTGCTTTCTCCGTGGAAATCCCAGGCTATTAATAACCATCTCATCCCCCCATCAGGCCTATTAGCTCTTGGTAAAATTCTTTTCCACTTCCTGCTCCTACCTCCCCAGTCTACCCAGCTGGTAAGGGGGTGTTAACACCAAACTGGCCCCTCTCACCCTCACGGTTAAAACATCACTGAGCTGTGCCCGAAATTCCCTCAATCCAAACCGGAGACTTTGGCTCTGAGAAGCTTAAGAGCATTTCCCAGTGTTTTCTCAGCTGCTCTTGCAGAATATTAGCAATGACTCAGCAGAACTGGGCTGCAGAAACTACTCTTCCAGCAGCAATTCCCTCCTCTGTTGTGCATTTCGGTCATTCCAGAACTGGCTCCAAGCACAGACCGGGCAGAGCGGCAGGAGCGCAGCTCAAGTTTTGCAGGCACAATGTCCCAAGACAAGCATTTGAACGTGGCTCAGAGGACAGGCTTTTCTTTTTGTCTCCAAAGAGCTGCTGGGGAACATTAAAACCTCTCCCAAACCCTCCCCCCCAAACAAGCTAAGCAATGATAGAGCGGTCGTCGTCTTCCAGCAGTACAGCTCTTAAATGCTGGGTCTCTTTTTGGCAGCCTGCAGAGCACAGAATGGAGCTAAGGTCATCTGTGTGTTCACTGGGAATAACACAGCCTGGCTAATGCTCTCGAGCTCAGAACTGGACACGAGAACCATGAAGCATACTGGCCTGCCAGGAAATGTGGATGCAGCTTAGCTGGTCAGCTCCAGATACCCTCCCAACAACAGAGGAACACTGGGGAGGGGTGATCCTCCTGGGAACCCTCTGAAAATAACCTGTTGCTCTGCTCAGGTTTGGTTTGTCTGGTGAAAGAAAGCAGGGAAGAGTAAAGTGCAGCAGGCTGAGCGGTGCTGCTCGAGTACTGGTTTTCCTGCCTCTGCCTTCTCAGATCGAAAGGCAGATCGCTGGGATATTCTCACATCCCGACGCAGGACTCCTGCTTTGCTCACAGCTGCCTGCTCTACTCTTACGTTGCTCTTTTTACTCTTCAGAGATAAGAGTAAGGAAATAATCCACACCAAAAAGTTTATCATCAACCAGTGATCGCAGGCGAAGGCAGACTGAGGGCTCCAGACAAGAAGGGAACCGGGACCGCAGCGGATTAAAGAGCTTCACTGCGTGGGCACTGCCCGTGCTCAGGACTCTGCCCGTGCTCAGGACCCTGCCCGTGCTCAGGACCCTGCCTGAGCAATTCAGCCGAAACCCGCTGAGATCAGAGCACTTTTCAGGTGTCAGCCTCTTAATCCACTCAGGGTTTTCTCGTACTCCTCACTTTCCCACTGTCACTCTAACGAGATTAGGGTCAAGACTCTAATGACATCCCTGGACGCTGTGGGCTCCGGGGTGAGTTAGCTTAGACCTTTAGCTTGCTAAAATTACCAGCACCAACTCACGGCAGTGCCCATCATCCCAGTTAAACTCTGCTCCGTGCTCGCCGACGGGCCGGCCCAGGGAGACAGGGCAACTTGGCTGCCACCTCCCCCGTCCCCGACACGCGCTGTCACCGCCTCATCCCCAGCAGAACTCGAGGTCCTGAGGAATAAAGCAACGTGGGGCTTGAGGGTCAGCAGGCAGAGCCCACGGCAGCTCCTGGCCGCGCCGGGCCCGGGCGAGCGGCACCAAGTAAAAGCCGCTTAGGCCAGGAGGGAACTGAAAACTGCTTGACCTGCCCGTGAACCAAGAAGGAAAAGATGAACTCCCGCAGCCCGGTCCCCTTCACCCTGCCCAGCGTAAGCTGTTTAGAGGCCCCACGTCACGCTGAGAGGAAACCTCCTTTGGGAGCCCAGCAGAGCCCACCGCTGCCACGGAGAGCCCGGCCCGGGGCTGGAGGGTGGCTTGGGGACAAGAAGTGACAGGCAGGCAGCCCTCGGAGAGCAGCCCCCTTCTCAACGGGGCATGGCAGAGGGACGCGGGGAGCTGATGCCCCTTCTGAGGAAGCCACCACAGCCGGAGCTGCTGGGCACCGCTCGGGGACCGTTCGGAGTTGCCAGGCCAGAGGGAAGGAGGATGGTGAATGGAACTCGGCTTTGGTCTGGCTCGTTTTTACCTGGGCATGGGTGTACCCATGGGTGAGCTGCTGGAAACTCAGCTGGCAGGAGGCAGAGCTGAAGCAGGGAGGGCAGTGTCGGGACAAGGATTTGTGACCCATCGGCCGATCTCGCTGTCCCCGTGCTGCAGGACAGCTTTGTTTAGAGTCCTGCTCCCAGGATGTTGGGACATCACCGGTCCCAACACCACCTAGGGCAGAACGTGACGTGTCTGCTGAGTCACGGGCACGTTCTGAGGGAGAGGTCTCTGAGGAGAGCCCTCCAGAGCACTTCACACCTCCAGGCCATCCTCCCAGACCACAGCGTTTCTGGAGTTGCACGTTTGCGGACCTTGGGGTGTGGCAAAGGCTGCTCTGGGTTCACTGCTTTTACATCCTCCCACTCTTTCTTTTGCCCGAGTGCAGCTTTCTACGTCGCAGCCACACACGAGACATCAATGCCACCCGCAGAAGGAACAAGCCAGAGAACAAGACACCACACAGCAGCTCTGCCTCGACACAAAATTCTTTGTCTCGTAGACAGCGACACTCATTTACGGGAGACTCCTGCAGATAAACACATCCCAGTCTCTCTTTCAAAGGCTGCTCTGTCAATCCACACTAATTAATTTTCACAGTATGCTAACAGGGAATTCCAACTCTCACAACCATCACTTATGAACATTTATAAACTCAGCTCCACAAGACCCCCGGCACCTGCTCTGCTCTACAGCACGTTAGGACTGCTGGTGCTCTCACGACACGCGACAAAAACCACGTGTACCGGGCTCAACCCACACTGAGCAAGGAGGGCACTAGAAACCAGACCTCTTGCTTTTGGGTGAATAATACTGGAGTGAAAGGAAGTGAATCAGGCTGGAGACAGCAGTGCAGAGAGTAAGGGAGGCCGTGCAGTCAAAAGAAAAGACAGACAGACTTTCCCCCCGCCGCCCCGATTCCTTTTGTTTCACAAGGGAGCTAGAAGCAGTCTCCTCTGTCAGAGCTCCTCTCCCCAGGCCTTCCCTTGCCCTCGAGTCTTGCCAGTACTACAGTTTCCTACAGCTTAAGAATTGGGTTTGTCTTCAGAATTCAAGCTGCCACCTGCAGCTGCCTTCGTTTACAGCCTAAACTCCTGATGCCGAAGACCGAGGTCCGGCCGCGCTACCCAACCTTCACGAGGTCTGCCCGTGTGCGTGGAAAGGCAGGAGGAGGAGAGAGCAGAGCTGTCTGCAGAGATCCACAAAGCCTCCTCTGTTTGATCTCTGCCAACAGGACCATCCTGCCAGGTGCTGAACATCTGCCTCTTACCGACGAGGAGCAGGACAAAGTCTGCTGGAGTGTAACTGGAGCAGAAGAATTAACCGGGATTGTTTTTTACACCCAACCCTTTGAGAGGCACAATCCTGTTCTGCCCATCACCTCCTGCTTGCCGTTTATTTTTCATTAAGGACTTGTTTAGTCCCATGGTTCCTCCATCTACCAATCAGGCAACCAGCAAATTAATTGAGCATTTTAAAAACCAAAAACCTAATAATATTGAGCAGAAACCGCTGCTGATGCAGACCTTTGATCTGCTTCTCTTTGTCGACAGCTTTACAAGCGACCCCACATCCCAGCTCGTGATTTATGAGCAAAAATCAGCTCCTGGCTGCCAAGAACAGCACACGACAGGGTCCCCGAGCTCACAAGCTGAAGGAGTCTTACCGAAGCAGCAGCTCTTTGGGAAGTTTCTTGTTGATCGCAGCTTCGTCGTTGTTTGAGAACATCTGTAAAACAAAAACAATTTGAACGATTGAGCCGTATATTCTCATCAAGGGAACAGAGCCTCCTGTTAACCTGCTGGTTAACGGGGCCATTTCAAGAGACATCCTGCCCAATAAACGCCCCAACTTCACGCTCAAGCTTTCCAACTCCCAGAACCCAGCTGGAGAGAATATTTCACAGAACACGGTTGAAAAGCCGGCCCAAGAACGCTCTGCGGATTAAAAGATGAAACATAAACCTGAGGTTTTTCCATTTCCCTATTACGTGGTAATCGAGGTGTACCTGTCAGCTGGCACTGACTGTAGGAGGGTACCACCAAAGCACAGGCAGGACAAGAGCAGGGCGGAACTACGCGTAGATGGGCTGGAGGGGAGGGCTCCTGAGCAGCCACAGCATCCAAGGAACGGGGCTGGAAGAGGAGGGCAGGCCTGGCTTCCAGGACAGAAGAGGCAGCAGAGTGCTGGTGAGCAGCAGCCTGATGGAGCAGTGGGACAGTGCCCGTAGCGTTCCCGCAGCAAACGCCTGGAGAGCAGCTCAGAGATGCTCAGGGACAAACAGTTTGGGTTTGGGGTTTTTTTTAAATCCTGAAGCATGGCTTAAAGGGAGATGTGAGCTGTTTACGGGGAGATGTGAGCTGTTTAAAGGGAGACGTGGTCTTTGGTGCTGCATCAGGAGGAGAAATGATTCTGGGAATCCACCGTGTCCTCCAAGGCAAGAAGTCAGAGCTGTTTGTTGTATCCCACACGAACTCTTATCACGGTGGCCAACGATTGACGAAGCTGAAATGGGCTTTGGGACCAGCTAAAATAACCCCACCACCTGTAAGAACAACACAAACTGCTCTTTCCAAATGAGCCCCACGAAAGGAATCCGAGAGAGTTCCTACCTCACGGAAAGGGTAGTGAGAGATTGGAATGGGCTGCCCAGGGAGGGGGGGGAGAGATTGGAATGGGCTGCCCAGGGAGGTGGTGAGAGATTGGAATGGGCTGCCCAGGGAGGGGGTTGAGTTGCCATCTCTGGATGTGTTTCAGCATCGCTCAGATGTGGTGTTGGGGGAGACGGTCCAGGGGTGAACTTGTAGAGTAGGGCTAATGGTTGGACACAATGATCCCAGGGGTCTTTTCCAACCTGAGTGATTCTGAAACACAGAGGGCAAAGCTTCCTGTGTTTCTGGAGAAGCATCTACACGTATTAAAAGACTTGGTATTGCCTTGCCATGGTGAAAACAAACAAACAGCCAACTGACCGACCTCCACCCGCTCGTGCCTGTGGGAGGAATGATTAGAGATCTGGGAGCTGAGCCTGCCAAGCAGCGATGCCTCTGTCCATTTAGAAGCATCCTTTCAACACTTCCGACAGCAGAGCAGGGAACAAGGAGAATGACCTTTAATTTCATTAATAAAGTTTCTCTTTAATCTCCTGGAATAACTAAGAGCTGATTTTCCTGAGCCACACACCCGCTAAAAAAACTGCTGCTGGAAACGACAGCCTGAAAAAAAGCTGATTGTGATCAGCCTGAATCAGTTCAGTTGTATGTAGGCAAAGCAAATAAACCCGGCCTCAGCAAGGACACGTACACGGCAGAGGATCAGATTAAGAGTTAAAAAAGGAAAGTAAGACCTTGGTGGCTTAGGAAGCTGCACACAGCGCTCGCCGAGAGACAGCAGCTTCTGCGGGCAGCGCACGTCCTGCACCCGAGCAGCAACCCAGCCCCAGCGCCCACCAGCACTGCCAACAGAGCAATGCCCCCCTGGCAAGAGGAGGCTCCAGCCAATGCTTTTAGAGCCAGTCCAACTCGAAAGCTGTGATTCTAAATCACAGCGTGCTTCTTAATTATCTGAAGATGCCGAAGCACGGCACCGAAGTAGGACACGAGCTCCCCAGCATCCTCTCCCAGAATGTCACACAGCAGAGAAGTGTTGTTTTCCCCCCACAGACACTTTTAGCACTTCCCACCAGCAGATATCACAAGTTAGCAAGTCCTAAACGGTCCACTAGACAGGCAACCGCTCAGCCCCTTCTGTGGATAATTAAAATGGAAGTTTTGCCTTTTCCCCAGCTCACACAAATGGCTGTGAAGTCTGTTCTGGGGCAGGAGAGCATCTCCTCCAGTCCGGGACCACATTCAGACTGGGTCACACGTGGTACCCGATGCCTGGCAGGTAACTGCTGAGTATGTGGGGATGTCACTGGGGCTGTGACAGGAGCCAAGGCACGTGCACGTTCTGGGACTGGAGCATCTCACTCGATGGCTCAGCTGATCAGCTGGGAAATTGAGGACATTCTGGAGAAAGCTCTAATGAAGGAGAAATGCAGAGGAATTAATTCATGGGAAAAGGAAACTATGATTTTTTCTTCCTCCTGATACCAGAACAATGGTGATCAGGCAAATCTCTCCTCCTTCCCATGATTGTCCAGGCCAGGATTTTACATCTGAACCAGCATCCTCCACCCCCTGCACAAAAAAAGGTCGAGAGAAATTAAAGGAGCAAATCAGAGAGCGGCAGAAGACTTCCGAAAAGGAACCAGACGCGAGGAGAGCAGGCAAGGGGCAGGAAGTATTAAAATAGAGATTCCAGGAGCAGCCAGCCGGCCTTTTCTGTCTCATCTGTGTTGGCAACAAGGCTCTGTCTGAATTCAGTTTTCCTGTGAGAACGCTGCCTCCTGATTCAGAGCAGTTCGCTGCGTCTGACAGGGCACCCCGAGGGGTTTGGTTCTGGCCACAGTTTGCCAGAGGAGCTGGCAGAGAGGACAAGGACCATCCAACCCTCAGCCATCTGCAGGAACTCGCTCATTGTCCCCTAAATTGAAGGTCTCTTTCCTGCACTCTCCCACACCAACTGAGAGCCTGGAGACTGTAAGAAGACAGGAATCTGGTGCTTCCCAGGAGGGGTCTGCGGGTGCCACTGCTCCTCTCTCACTGTCACCCAGCAGTGGGCAAACCAAGCAGCTTTATGAGACCCAACAGACAAAAGCCATCAGAAGATGCAGTCCTTGCAGCCTTACACCGGAGCCGCTTAGCCCGACGTGCCACCGTCCGCTTGCTGGAACAACTCCTCCCTCTCCTTCCAGAACACTGAGGTTTTGCTCCGGTCCCGCAGCAGTCGGGGAGAGCTCCCTGAGGGGCTCAGAAACCCCTTTCCCCACTCTCAGCCTGGAAGACAGAGCTGCTGCTGAGGCGTGGTCGTGGCAGCCGTTTCGTTGCAGGGCACGGCCACCCAAAGTGGGTCACGGGGCTGACACGGGCACGGGACCCAGATGCCAGCGCTCTGCAGCCGAGTGCGCGACGGGTGACGGTGTATAATTACGAGTGTCCCCTGCACGAGGAACACCTCCGGGCGTACCGGGCTCGTCACAGATGCAAAGAGGGCTGTGAACAACAGTTGATGCAAGCTCGAAGTGAAGCAACCCTCAGCAGGCACGCGTTGGCCAAGGGAGAATAAAAAAGCAGAGCAGTTGTGTCATCAGCGCAGCCACTCATTTAGCCTCGCGTCGGCACGGGCCAGGCTTCAAAAGCCACACAAGCAGAGGGACTCGTCTGGGTCCTCTCCTTCAGGTCTGGTGCCACACGGGCTGCCCTGCCCAGCACCAATGGAGACGGTGGGTATTTGGGGTGTAAATGTCCCCATGGGGGACTGATTCAGCTGCTGTGGTCAAGGGCAGGCTGGGCAACGTCTGCCCGCCAGGCTACAAGAGCGCACGTCACTGGCAAACGCATGGCCAACACCAACAGCTCCTGCCCCACCCTCACTATACATTCTCCTATATTTTCTAAGCTTCCACCTGAGAAAAAGTTGCCTTATTAACGTGGAGGCCTCAGTGTCTGGTGGAGGGATTGGTTCCACACCAGCAAAAGCTTCTCCAGCGAGAAGTTCTGAGGAACCCGTTTATTCAGCGGGTTCCGCAGAACTCAAATCTCTGCTTCCAGAACAGTTCCACTCCAGTTCCCCAGAAAGTCACGCTGGCACCAACTTGTCTTTCTTCCAGAGAACTGGAAAAACTCCACGGAGCTGCTAGGGACCCAGCCCTGGGCAGGCTCTTGGCCCTGGAGCTGTTCTGCAGCCTGGGCTGGCAGGGAAGGGGGGGGACAAGGCTTTCCTGTAAGTGTCACATCTGGCCCTGGTTTGGGGTTTATTGTTGGGAAGGGCTCGAGGGGCGTTCCTACAGGGAACAGCAGTTTTGTTTTTCACTTTTTGTGTGTGTGTGTTGGAAAACATACACTTGAGAGGCTTCTAAAGGAGTTATTTCAATGTTTACAGCTTACTGGGAGTAACCAGGAATATTAACGCACAGAATAAAAAGTGCATTTATTTCACATCACCCTAAGTGCTCAGAACCACTCTCCCTAAGCAATTCTTAGGTTGCTGGCTGTGTTTTTAGGAGAACAACGGCTTACTCAGATTTTCCACTAGAAGAGCAGCAGGGACTTTTTTCAGTAAAAAGTGCAGTTTAGACACGAAGACCCCCCCCCAGCCCACCCTGCCTGTGTGACAGCACAGGCTGAAAACCACCATCCCTCTCCACAGCACTCTGTTCCACAGAATTCTGTCCAGGGAGCAGGCAAAGGAGAGCATCAACCCACAGGGAAACGCGGGTGCTCTACGGCTCCAACGCACAAACTCCATTCACATGCTCCAAAGAGGCTTCAACGGTGCAACTTCAGGACCTGAACCTACCAAGGTCCTGTGACTACATCCCAGCGACCCCAAAATCCTGCTGTGGCAACAAACACGAGGATATTCACAAGCAGAAAGCTTCGAGGTTGATCCCAAGGCCTCGGTGCCTGTCAGTCTGGCTGGGTGCAGAGCTTGTTACTGCATAAAATATGTTCTGGGCACCGGGGAGGAAAGGAGCATCGCTCCTCTCCCTGCTCTTACCTGGGCAGGGGTCTGTGAGAGCTCTGGAAAAGTCCTGAAGAACCAAGGTTAATAAATAGCGTGTTCAGTTGGATGAGAAACACTCTACCATCAACAGAAGAGGAGATCAACTGCCCGTGTTTGCACTCGAGGCAGGCTGAAGGCGGGCGAGCGGGATACAGCCGCCGAGGCATTGGCCGGGCTGGATGTATTTACAGCACGAGGCTGCATCTGGCCCCAGGAAGGGAAGGGAAGGGGGATGGTTGGTCTGAAAAAAAGAAAAATCCCACGAGGTTTAACTTTAGAAGCAGCGGTGCCAAAGCCCACGACCGAGCACGCGGCGGCGGCCGAGACGCAGACTTGGGACTCGAACGCTTTTCTTCCAGAGCGGCAAATTCAAAGCTCGCTGGAGGAAAAGGGATGAAGCTTCCTTGGAGCTCTTTGGCACGAGTGGCTCCAGGGCTGCCACAGCACCCAAACCAGTCGGTACACCGAGACCCGGCCTTATCCACCTTAATGGGCAGCCAAGGGGAAAATAAGACGAGGTCTGGCTGCCCAGCCCATGAAGAAGCAGACTGGAAATCCAGAGCTGCCCAAAAGCACGAAGGAAATGCAGTGAGCAGTGCCAGGGATGGGGGCACGAGCAGCTTGGGGGAAGGAGAAGGAAGAAAGAAGCTGGACACCTATTCTCAGTACAGGAAAAACCCAACAGCAGACCCCCATCCGCACAGGGAAACGAGAACTATGAACCTTTCTTCGAGTACAAACCCAACCAAGCGTTTCACGTCTCTGTGTTAAGCAAACTTCACAGAAAATAAGCAATGCAGAAATAAAAAGCAGATCTTCTTAAAGAGCCACGAAACATTGGTGGATAGGACACTTCAAAGCACTGCAACTTGTTTTACTTGTGTGCGAGACAAACTCCTCGGAGCAGCCTGATAGAAAAGGGAAGGGGTAACTGTGTGCTGAGGATGGGATTGTAGCTGCTCTCTAGAGCTCCCCGTCCTCGGCCCTCAAGCAGATGCTGGCCAGGCCCTCCCCAGCCACTCAGCACCACAGGAAATGAAGCAATTAAAAGCAAGACAGAAAACAGGCTGTGATTATTAGCGAGTAAATAACGCGTTCTGGAAACCAGATTTAAGGGAGGTGAGGTGGGGGGGGGCAACAGTTGCTGTCCTAATGGAAGGATCACATCCATAGCTGGTGTATTTTCTCAGTTCACATCCCCATCCCATCGGCATCATCAAGGTGCTTTGGAGATCAACCTGCAGAGACCTGAAAGGGTCTTTTGCTGCTGCAAAGTGAAAGAAATGAATCCTAGAATGGTCAGGGTTGGAAGGGATCTTAAAGCTCACCCAGTTCCAACACCTCCCACTAGAGCAGGTTGCTCACAGCCCCAGCCAGCCTGGGCTTAAACACTTCCAAGGATGGGGCTTCCACCACCTCTCTGGGCAACCTGGGCCAGTGTCTCACCAACCTGGGCCAGTGTCTCCCCAATCTCCTGGGGAAGGAATTCTTCCTACTGTCTGTGCAAATGTATTTTCAAAGAGTTTAAACGCTGATGAGGGAGGGCTGCCCTGCGAGGTGTTCTTCAGCTGTACAGCCACTGGCTCACACCCAAAAAATCCAGTATTTCTGGTAGTATTTGTATCCCTTTTATCTGCCACGGTCCACACGGAGGAGATGAAGGAGGAGATGAACAAGCCCAGGACAGGGTGACTGAATCCAGACAAGCCACACGTCAAACCGAGCTCACAGCACCGACTCCAGCCTAGTGAAAAAAGCTGAGCACAACACACAAACCAAGAAAAACACGGAATGAATCCTGCATTTCCTCTGGAAAAACTCTGTGAAGCCTTGAACCTCCTCCTTACAAACACTGTCAGCGCAACCGACAGCTCGCCTCTCGTTCCGCTTGGGCTGGAAAGCAAATTCTGCCAGCGTTACAGGGCCGAGATCCTCGAGCTGTCTGTCCCTGCCCTGCTCCCAGTGCTGTCGTCCCCAGCGCAGGGCTGGAGGGGAGCAGGAGTCTGAGCAGGCTGAGCTGCCTTCCTGGAGGCCAAGGGGGAAAAAAAAGCATAATAATAAAATATGACACTGCAGAGAGAAGTCACACAGAAGTGACAGTGAAGTACAAGCTCTTTGGAGGACACGACACGCAGCAGAAAGCTGTTTACATCCACGAGCAGCTCAGACTGGCTGAATTTTCCTTCTAGCCTTTAGTACCCAGGGGCTTTTCTTTTTTTTTCCCCTTCTTAAAAAAAAAAAAAAACCCTTCCAGTTTAATGTGTGTTAAAGCACCATGGAAAATGGCCGGCTGGGGACTTGCCGACCGCTGCGACAAGCTCCATCCATTGCTTGCTGCTGTGACACTCCAGTATCTGCCCACAGCAGTGGTGGCAGAGGAGCTGGGGAAGGAGAAGGATCTGGGGAAGGGGGGAAGGAGAAGGATCTGGGGACCATCCCTGCCACGCTGCGAGACCCCGGGCATCCTGACCCAGCCCATCTCACAACCCAAGCCCTGCTCTGTACTTAGTACCAGAGACAAAACAGACCCTGGTGAAAAGGCTTATTATAGGCTTGATATTCCTAAAAAAAACCCCTCCATAGGTAATGCACTTCACAGGCACCATCAAATCCCTTCTTCTTGTTGAAAAAGCTTCCATTTCTACCGGCGATCGAGAGCTGGGGCAGAGCTGCGCTGTCCTCTGCGGCCTGGCTCTAGTCTGCATTCAGAAACAAAGGTAAATAAATAACCCTCTGAAGTTATTGTCCTTTTTTTTTTATCCCCCTACTTTTTTCCTTCAGCACGAGGCCACACGCCAGGCGAGCAGTGAACCCCCCCAGAACTGAAGGCAGCCACGAGGAACCACAGCGGAACTCAGGAACCCCCCGGGTGCTCCACGTGCAGATCCACGAAGCCGCGCTGCTGCAGTCAAGAAGTTCAACTTCTAAGTCAGATGCGGTAGATGAGATCCTAGAAAAGCACTTCTGGAGAAGAGAAGGCTCCAGGGAGACCTTCTTGTGGCCTCCAGTATCTGAAGGGGACTACAAGAAAGCTGGGCAGGGACTTGTTAGGCTGTGGGGCAGGGATAGGACTGGAGGGGATGGATCAAAACTAGAGAGAGGGCGATTCAGGTTGGACAGTAGGGAGAATTTCTTCCCCAGGAGGGTGGTGAGACACTGGCCCAGGGTGGGGAGACACTGGCCCAGGTTGCCCAGAGAGGTGGTGGAAACCCCATCCTTGGAAGTGTTGAAGCCCAGGCTGGCTGGGGCTCTGAGCACCCTGCTCTAGTGGGAGGTGTCTGCCCATGGCAGGGGGGTTGGCACTGGGTGAGCTTTAACATCCCTTCCAACCCTGACCATTCTATGATTTCTGATTTGAGAAGTATCATTCCAACGGGAAGTATCCCCCGTGCTCTGCTCCTGTTTGGGTACACCCCAGAAGCTGCTCCCAGCCACCAAAAGGGGCTCATCCCTATGCTTTTTGTTCATCTGTTTGATTCTTCCATCCTGCTCGTGGCTCTGCAACAGTTTCCCACAAACAAAGCACCTCACAGCTGCACCCAAAAGCTCACCGGGCTCATTTTTAAACTGCAATTCAAACAAAAACCAGACACCCCCCAGCACGAGCCCTTCCCAGCTCCCCAGTGACCCGGCCTCTCCCGGCTGGCACACGGAAGCGGCTTCCAGCGGGGCAGAGCCTGGTGACAGATTGGGGAGGCAGAAGCTTGCACTTAATCGGCTTTGCCTTTACCCGAAGTTGTATCTGGTGCTGAATGAAACCGGCAGCGGTCGCTGAAGCGCCGGGGTCAGGGCGAGCTGGTGGTACTGGGGAAGTGGCCAGAACCCCCGTTCTGGACGAGAAGCCAAACCATCACCAACGCCAGGCCCAGAGCTGGTTTGGGACTCTGCTTTTTTTTTTTTAGCTCCCTTAAAAACCTCCGTATCCTACGAGTGCTCATCGGGGAGTTCCGTGGCCTGTTCTATAGATACTCGATTTAAAGTGATGCTGCTTTCTCTCACACACCCTGCGAGGTTTTAAGTACACACCATTGCCCAGAAAAGCAACATCCAGCACCGACAACGGGCTATAAATAAGACAAAGACTTCCTGACTTTGCAGGGACACAGCCTATGGCTATGAACTGTGCCCTAAAATACCCACTATCACTAGGTTTTTTTTCTTTTTAGAAGCTCACTTTAGCACAAGTCTACTTTTATTGGACTTAAAGAAAATAAACCAACCAAACCCAAAACCAGAGTCACGCTTTGATGTTTTCCGGCTAAAACTGAGCCTCCTCCAGCTCTCCAAGAACATTTCAAGGCCCATCACAAGTCAAAGGAGCTTCTTTGAGAAACACATTTCTTACAGCTCCACCCCATCCCACACCCTATGGTTCTACATTACTGGTAATAGCTTTCTCCCCACTGCTGGGGCTGTGTTCAGCTGTTACCCAAGGGATGACGGTGGTGTTCCTGAACATAAAGCACATACTGGATGGTATATACTTGGAAATAAAGCCAAATGATGGTGCCTCCAAGAAAGCCCCAGCCAAGAGGAGGTGTGAAGGGCACTGGGTAAGTTTGCCACGCACAAAAGGACAGCTGATCTGAAAGCAAACCTGAGGGACCAGCCCAGCACAGGCAACCACTCCGCACGGCCGCGGTCACTGGTTTCCCACCCTAGCAGCGAGGCTGAACCGCTCACCGCGGGGACCTTCACAACCCTCTCGAGGCAAATGGAACCCCCAGCAAGGTGATCCAACCGGGAAAACAATCATTATTGGATCTATCCCAGGCCCCAGTTATTAATAGGGTCTAAACCAAACCGAGGCATACCTGAGCACACAGGCTCCAACTCCCTTTCCTGTTACACAACCCGCGATGCGGGACGGGACGCACGCGGCTGTCGCCCGCTGCTCTGACTGGCAGCTCCAGGCAGAACCCACTCGGGGAACCCCTGGTTTGGCTCCATCTCCTCAGTCACCCACGAGAAAAGCCCGACCGGTGCCGTGCACAACCAGCGAGTCCCGAGCTGGCGCGGGCCCCGTGAGGAAACGCACGCGTTCTGGCTTTTCTGCTTCTCTTTCCTGATGAAATGGCTCTCTGACAGGGCTGACATTTCCACTGTTGCCCAACCTGAGGGCACAGCTCCTTGCAGAGGAAGAAGAGACTCCCATCTGGGGGAAATAAAAGAACCCAACAAACCAATGAAAGTTTGCAACACCGGCTCCATCCCCGAGGTGACACGGGCTAAGGTCAAAGCGCACGCGTAATCCAGCGCCTTCAAAGCTGTTGCTCTGCCCGATTACAGCAGGGATGTGCCCAGGGCTGCCTCCAAAGCCCCCAGAGTGAAAGAGCTGGGAGACAGGAACCTCCCCCAGCCCCAACTTAGCAGAAAGATGCAAAAGCGAAGTGATCAGAAGCGGTTTCTGAAACACCTTTTCTCTACCCATCGATGTTACAATGAACTTGCTCCCCCAAACACCACGACCTTTGGCTTTTGGCAGCTTGGGCGTTCAGCACCCACAGAGCAAAATAAGACAGCTAGGAAGAGAAATGCAGAGCAGCCAAGATTCCCCTCCTTGCTTCTCCCTCCAACAAAGAGCTGCCTGCCTGTTTAACCCTCCCCAGTCTCCCCTCGGCGCAGGTCAAGCACCTTTTGCTCAGCCAGTTTGAGTTTCGCTTCCAAGGCTCCCAGAATTTCTCTTTCCTCTGCTAGAGGACAGAGCCCAGCTACAGGAGTGGGAAACACGTTACTGTTGACACCTCTTAACATTCAAACCACCACTTTGCACACAACAAAGCATGCGTTTCATTATTCACCTGCCAAAAAAGTATCGCACAAGAGCGGCACGAGGTAACATCAAAATAAAAAGCATTGAGTGGAGATGAGGGGAAGTGAAGGAGAGCAGGGCAAACCCATCAGACCCCACACCCCACAAATATGGGGGCTGGGTTTTTTTATTTTGACAGTGGTTTGTGTTACTTCTGAGCCACGTTATCAGGAAACCTGTGAAAACTGTTTGGATACACCTGCATCACCTCCAGTCTCCAGAGTTCCATCCCCCCGACGTGTCCTCCCATGTGCACAACCTCCACCGCCCGCAACAGCAGAGCTGGAACTGGGAGGACAGAAGGGAGCCCAGGGAAGGGAACGAAGCCAACCCCAACGGGGCAGCTCTGAATGCTTAACGTCAGACAGCCCTGGAACATGGAAACAGCACTCGTGAGCCAGGAGCCCAGCCTCGAAAAATGGGATTAGGCTGATTGAGATGATTCAACTCAGCTTTCTGAGCACAGACAGGATTAATTATTAGAAGGCAACTCAATTTTGAAGCATTTTAAGTTACTCGTTTTGCCATCAGCTTACCTCTTTTCATGGCTTCTCTAAATTCCAGCAAGACCTAGGAATTAGAGGCCATTAGAAGAGCTCAGAAGAGTCAGAACTCCCCTCACACCGAGGATCCTGAGCCCAAGGATGAGAGAAGTGCTGTGAAATACACTGACTGATGCCTCTCTCTGGCTGAAGGTGCTTGTGCACACGCTCGTTCCTCACCCATCCCTGGTGCTCAGGTTTTATTTACTGGGACAAACTGCCCCATAAAGGAAAACTTTCCAGCCAGCCTCAGCTGCGGCTCCTGGGAGGTTCTGAACCTCCCTGAGGAAGCTGGGAAGGATGGTGCTTTTTCAGCGGCGGTGTTTTTGTTTAAGGATGTAGAGGAGATTACACGTATTGCTCACAGGAAAGAAAAGCAACTATAATTATTTAAGGCTGACGACGTGGCTCAGTGGAAGACAAGATGCTGCTGAGCAAGAGAGCCCTGCACGGGGTCGGGGAAAGCTTCACAGCCAGGGGTCTGGTGATGCTGAGGGTGTCTGGAACTGGCCCGCAGCCACCCCAGTGCCCAGAGAGCTGCTGTTTCCTAGACAACATTGCCCCTGGTTGCAGAGAGGTGGGTCTGTGCCCCATCGCCTCTTTCAGCTCCGCACGTGCCCCCTGGCAAGCAGAGACCAGCTCAGAACAGCAGGCAGCTCAGGGGAGCTCTGCTCTGGAAGATGATGTTGATGGTTTGGTGATGAGCAAGGATGTAAAAGCAAGCCCGAGACACTCAGTCTCCAGATGACAGCCCAGGCCAGGAGAGCGTGGATGGAACACCGAAAAAGGAATGAGATCCTGGCCTTCGGAGGGTAAACGAGCCCTCAAAGAGCAGAGCACCAGTCAGTCACAAGCACCAGGAGATGACATCCTCTCCTCTCTGCCATTATTTAGTCGTAGTTCATTGGGAATCAGGGTTAGGTATGTCAGGAAGCAGAGAAACCCCAAACATGAGCCGGGATTGTGATCTGTCAGGGCATGTTCCACATTAAACCGACACCACAGAAAATTAGGAGTCAATCTGGGTAATGTTTTCCCTTTTTGTTTGCTTTGCTCCAGCAAGTGGTTATTTTCTCTGTGGTGGCCACACCTCCTATAAAGGGACTTATTTAAAATTGGCTCGTTTGGCTGGGATTTCTTTTTTATTTAAAGGAAAGAGTTCCACTCTTCCTGGAGCAGACGGCTGGCTGCACATACAAACCAGAAACCCGGGCACAAGTCAAATTTAAGAAGCTTAACCCATATTCCATTACCATATTTTATTACTACAGTAAGAAGAAATTATTATTAAATACAACCTAGATTGGATTTTTAAAATTACCCACCAACAATAGCTCAGGAATCTGTTTATGTGGCTTAACAAAAGACAATAAACCGAGTCTGAAAACCCAAACCAGACTCCCCCTCAGTAATTCACTTGTTATTTAAAGCCCAAACCAGACACAATATACGTTAGTCACAAGGCTGAATCAAGCTGCTTTCTCTCCCAGAAAAGACTCCAGATCTTCAAAGGCCCCACTCAATATCCTCAGTAGGGGAGGCCACGGCAGCAGGCAGCTCTGGATCGATCCCGAGGGGTGGGAAGGCAGAGAAGGGATCCCCAGATGTTTGCCCCTGCGCTGCCTGCACCCACCTTCCAAGATTCACCAGCTTTGAGCAGCAGCTCCTGGTCCCGACACGCTTTGGCATCATCGTCCTTACGTCACACTAAACACGACCTGTGGTTCTAAAAGGCACATTCTCTCCAGGGAGTGGGACGATGACTTTGAAGGCAGAAACCTCACAAAATGTTTTCTAGAAAGCACAGCTGGATTTCTACCCAAACCTCCCCTCTGGAAAATGCCTCTGGGTAGAGGTGCGGACGCACCGACAGCTCCGAAGCTTTTCGGACCAAAACAGCCTCACTAGAAAGCCACATATTTAAAGCAAAGGTTCTAAACTCAGCCCTTCCAGGATATATAGGTGAGTGGGTCAGAGATAATCAATGCCAGAGCTCGTAAAACCGTGCCCTCGATTTACTGTCCCAAACACATCCAAGAAACAAGACAGAGCTCAAAGGAACTTCTTGTAGCTGCCAGCACAAGCCCCTCATTAACACACCAACTTCTCCTGGACAAGAGCAGAGAAAAATAAAGCAATTCAAACCTCAAACACTCCTTGAGCATTTTGCTCATTACCAACTTGTCTGTTTTACTCTAGGAAGAAAGTAACACAAAATTCCAGCAAACCCCCCAACACGTACACAAACCAAAGCTCTTTCCCACTCTTCTCCCACAACAAACTGCGTTAGTCCCGTTCGGCACAACTCCGATGGGAAGCTCTCCCAATATTGGGATGAACTCTCATGCTTGGAGACAAAGACCAAGCAAGGAGAAAAAAAGGTCGTTGGCCGCACGAGAAGACGTTTCCCCACAGCAGATCGCTGCCCGCGTGGGTTTGGCTGTTACTCTGCTCAGTAAGCAGCCACTCTGCAGGAATTGGAAACAACAACAACAAAAGCAGCTCCCTGAACAAAAAGTAATAAAAAAAACCCCATAAAAATCCGTGCAGCCAAGAACAGACTAGAAGGGTAAAAACAATAACCCCGGGTCAAACACGTTACACACGAGTCTTCTCTTTCTGAGCTCCCAGGTTCAGTTCAGTGGTTTTTGTCACTGGGATGCTGCAGAAACAGGGATGTTATGAGATGTTATGAGACCTTTTAACCTGAAACCCTTCCAAACGGACACACTGCTACTTACCCACAGCGGCTGCAAGGGATTTGAGAGAGGAAGAAAATAATTCCATCTGCAGTATCACAAAACCATTCTTTTCTGCACCTCTCTCAACTCCAGGGCCAGTTTCCCAGGGAATTCAGTGCTGATTTCTGTGAAACCAGACACTCTGCAGCTCACCATTAACCAGCATTTTCCCCACCACCCTTCCTAGCCCCTCTCCAGAGTGGGGACAGGGAAGGAACACGATCACATCTTTACCGTTCCGGGCTCTTTTCCTCCCATGTTGTCCTCCCCGCACAACAGCAGCCGGGCAGTCGGGAGAAGGACCGGGCTGGTATTTTTATCCTCACAACAGCTTCTCGGAGCGATGAAAAGTAACCCCCGTCGGTACTGCCGCTGCTCCCCCCCGCCCCGGTACCCCCTCCTCCCCCCCGGGCAGACAGCTGTTCCAACAATGCAGGGCCGGGAGCAGCTCTTGCTCCACAGCCTGCTTTGTGCAACGGGCTTTGAATAGATCTTATTGTTTACCCTCTGCTCCTTCCGTCCTCTCCATCCCCCACCTCCCCGTAAGCAAATTTTTTCCCTGGTTACTGCCCAAAAAACGACGCACCGGGGCCACCTTCCCCCCCCCCCGCCCCAAGCCCAACCCAGCCCCTCTCGTTTTCCAGCTCCATTCCCACCTCTCCTGATCCATCAGGAACTTCGCTGCCACCCCCAGCAACACGTTGGCACCAGCCCTGCTCCAACCTCCCCCCCCAGAGCTCTCCCAGGGGGGTTCCATCTGAAGGGGGAAGGCGCAAACACCCCCCAAAGGCGCGGGCACCCCCTCAAGAGAGCGGGGGGGGG
>JANVCC010000065.1:2491461-2508518 GCA_025345505.1 Todiramphus chloris collaris | reverse complement strand
CCCCCCCCCCCCCCCAAAGTTACACGAGTCCACTCAGAAGGAATGACCCCAAAGTTGGGGGGCGGGGGGGTTTCCAATGTACAAAAGAAGCCAATTTCCAGCCAGGTATTTACATCACACCCCCGGAGGAGAGAACCATTTCCTTTGCACCTCCCTGTTCACTGCACCGCCTGAGATTAACAGGTTTTGGCTTTTATTTATTTCACACTTTTTTTTTTTATATATATATTTCCAATACTGAAAGATGTAAAATAATCATCGAGAATAAGCAAAAATACCTTAAAAATAAAACATTTTGTCAGAGACCCGAGTGGTTACACGTCAAAACACCATGTCCGTCAACTCTCATCACCTCGACAGGCAGCACCCGGCTCCTCTCTCTCTCTCTCATGATTTACATCACAGGATGGGGAAGGGGCCCGCGCACCAAAACGGGGCAAAAAAACTTTAAACTGGGACTCAGCCTCCCACAGCGAAGTGGGAGCGGGGCCGGGAGGAGACGCTGCTCCCCCGAGTTCAGCATAAAGGGCAACGATGCCTTCTGCAGGAGTTCAAGGTATCCAGCTTTGGTCTTGGGGAGAGGAAACGCGTGCAGCTTTTTTCCTTTAAAACTCATTTTTCTGTGAATTCTGAAGCCGAGAGGCGTTTCCTTCCTATTTCTACCGTGTCACCCCTGTAAAAAGGGACTCAAATTAAAAAGTCCAGCAAAAAGTCGTGCGAAATCCCCAGCCCCGCTTCAACTCGACGAGCGCTTCTTCCCGAAGGCCGGCGGTGCCTTTGCGCAACCCCGACGGGATCCGAGGGCTTCAGGTAAAACAAAATAAATTAAAACAGGAGGGAAAAAAGAAAAAAAGAAGAGGCAGCACGAACCCAGCCGACAACCCGCGGGAGCCTGAACGGCGTCCGTTCCGAGGTGCAGCTGCTGCAGCCGGGTCTCGAGATAAATTCATCCGGTGCCGTGTTTCTTACGTCCTCTTCAGACACCCCAGAGTCACCCGAGTCCGATGCTGCGTGAGATAATGTCATTTGCTCCAGGTTTAGACTTTATTGACCGTTTTCCTATCATCTCAGCACATGAAGATGGGGGCACTGGGGAGAGGGGAGGAGCTACGGCGTGCAGAGCACGAGGAGACAAGGGGGGGGAAAGACAAGAAGGGAGAGTTCTCCAGAGGCTGTGTGGGGCTGGGGGGTGGGGGGTTGGAGAAATTAACTCCCCAGGAGCCCTGGAATTAAGCTGAAGGCAGGAGGAAGAGGTGAAAAACCCCTACAATTAACTGCATATTTGTCACCCTACTGAAAAGACATCGGCCTTCTACATGAGCCTGAAAAGAAAGAGGCTGGGGTATCCCTGGGGTCACGCTGCTGGCAGGAGGGGGAATCTCTGGTTTAAAAGAAACCTAAATCCTTGAATTTTCAGAGTGTGTCCCCACACTCCAAGTGTCTCCTCATTCCCACAGGGGCAGTCTTGGCCTCCAGGAATCACCAGCAAAATCCAATGGGAGGGGGATTCTGCCTGGTCCGTAATTCAACAGCAGACGTGCGCGCAGAACTCCTTTCCTCTTCGGTGAACCTGATTTCGCTGCCTTTAAAAATAAAATGCTCTTCCCAGTCTCTTTTTCCTTTCAGGCACCACAAGATAAGACCACAGAGGATGCCTGAGTCATGCTCTTAATTCCAGCCAAAGCGGGGAAATCCATCTTTTAAGGGAATCACCGCTTCTGCCGCAGCTCCGCTCCCAGCTGAACCAGTCAGGGGCTGTTTCTCCAGCAGTGCCCCGGTAACACCTCCCAGGAAAACAAAGGAAACAAAGGAAACCAAAGGAAACCCTGGAGGGCTCAGAAGCAGAGGCTGGTGGTGAAAACAAGGCCCATTGCCTCGGTGATGCAGACGAGCTGCTCTGCCGCTACTGGCGGCCGCGTTCCTCGTGGAGCGGATGTGTTCGCGGGACGGCGATGCAGGCGGCTTCTACAGCCCCCTGCTTTCCAGCCACGGTGCTGGGGGATTTGGGGGAAGCTGCCTGCTGGGCTAACGAGGAAGCAAGGCTTGGATGAAGACCACGGAGTCCTTTCTCAGATTTGCTCCAACGCGTGCCAGAACTGCACCGACTTCACTGAAGCTACGGTGGCTGCCTGTGTGCAGAGCTGCCCCACTCCATGAGCTCTGCCCCACTCCACGAGCTCTGCCCCAGCTCCCCAGTCCCTCTGGCCTTTGAATCATACCATTAAAATAGAGATTGTGTGCAAACAAACAGCACAGGGCATCCAGACCCGGATGTAAATAAAAGGGCAAGCAGACACAGCCTCCTTCCCTGCTGCACCCCTGACTACGCCACGATACCCATCGGAACACAGCGCCCAGCTCCCAGTGAAGGGAGAGGAGGCTCCTCAGCACTGGGCATTCAATGAGGAAATATAAATTAAAATACTTTGTTTTCTTCCAATGACTCTTTTAAAAAAAAAAAAAAAAAACAAACCAAAACAGAATAAAAACCAATCATAAAACACACCCTAAAATTAAGTTTAAAACTTCCTAAATAGAAAAGCAACTGATTCTGGATGGGAAGAGGGGCCAAGGACTCGCCCAGAAGAGCCTGCACTCCCGTCGGCACCACTCTGGGGTCTGCTCCCACTCCCACCCAGCTTTACACCCACTGGCTCTGGCAGGGCCATTAATACTCGAAGGAATTCAGCAGGAGTGCGAGTGTCGATGGGCTGAAGGCTACAGCCAGGAACACGCTTGCCCAGCGAGCTGCTGGCCTCACACTTTCTGGTCAGACTTTGGAGATCCTTGGAAATACTTTTTGTTTGGTTGGGTTTTTTTTCCCCCCTCTTCAAACACACCCCGTAACAATCAGCCTGGTGGGTTTGCAATGCATGGTTCCTTTCCATCTCTAGAACCCGCAGGTCCTACGTACAGCTCATCAAGACGCTAAGAAAATTAATTGCCAATTAGAGCAACATCCATCAGATCGTCATCTTCTTCCCCGATCAGGAACTCGGGGCTAGCCCGGGACGGCCGCTCGGCCGAGAGGATGGAGCTGCTCGCCATGGAGAGCGACTGCTCAGCCGAGATCGGGGACTTGGACCAGCTCTCCGGCTTCATGCCGTGAGATTTCTTCTTGTCTCGGTCTTTATCCCGATCCCGGTCTCTGTCCCGGTCTTTGTCTTTGACTTTTTTCTTCTCTTTTTTGTGCTTCTTGTGTTTTTCGGAGCTGTATTCGGGCAGAGGCCTGATGCCATCGTCGGAGCTGGGGCTGTTCTGGTAGGACTTCTCCGCTATGGAAGAGCCCGACTCGCTCTCGCTGTCGATGTTCTGGGGAGTGTAGGCTGGGGACTTACTGTGGCTGGGAGAGCAGCGCTCGTGTTTTGGAGTGGATCCGCTGATGAGAGGGGACCCGTAGCTTTTGGAAGAAGCCATCTGAGGCCTTAAGCTGTCCCCACCTCCTTCCCCAGGCTTCTGCAAAGTTACTTTGGCTTTAATACTCGGGGAACCACCATCGTGTTTGCTGATGATAATTTTGGCCACTCCAGTGCTTCCTACGTTTTTGGAATCTGAAGTCTTCTTGGAAGAGTCGACAGATCCCCCAGAAACAGAGACTTTAGATTTCTCTTTGTCACTCTTCTCACGTTTGCCCTGGAACTCACCTCCAGACATGTTGTGCTTGGAGGACATAGTATGGCTTGAGGAATTGGAACTTGGCCCCATTTGTCCATCCATCGGGTCATCTCCACCAGGCCCGCTAGTGACAACCCCGTGTTTCAGTTTGTCTATGACTGCAGTCAGAGATGGCTTCTTGTTTCTGCTCGGAGACTTGCCTTTGGAGCTTCCATGCTGGTTTTGAGATGAAGACATGGAAGACCCACTAGATGAAAAGGAAGATGAAGATGCTGTTGAAGAATTAGATGAAGGAGGTGGTTTCTGTGACATAGACCCAGAGGATCCCATTCCTGAAGACGATTTCATACTTGAGCTTGATCCGGTCCCAGACATATGGGAGCCTCCAGAACCTGAACTGATGGGTGACTTTGCTTTAGATGATGGGGGAGTACCTGGGACAGGTTTCATGGGAGAAGCAAGCTTGTCAGAACCTCCCGAGGGTCTGGAATGAGATGGAGAGATGTTTGGTTTACTCATGGAAGGGTTCATAAGCGACGATGGCTTTCCTTGAGGTTTCATCTTGGTGCTTCCAGAGCCGCTGCTGAGGCCGTGCTTGGTGATGGGGGAGGATCCCGGTTTTCCCACCGACTGGGCCGAGCTCTTGGACTGACCTGAACTTGAGCTGCCTTGGCCCGAGTAGAGGCTGCTGCTCATCTTCGAGCCAGAAGACCCTTCCGATTTGCTGCTTTTAATTTTGCCTGAGGTTGAAGAGGAAGAAGAAGAGGAGGAGGAGGAAGAATGGCTATGATGGCTTTTGCTGCTGGAGGAGGTGACAGAGCCACTACTCGTATACTGGCCATGTGAAGACGGTTTGCCAACAGTCACCGTTCCTTTTGGGATCTGAATGGTTATTTTTGGAATAGGAGGAGTAGCTACACCGGGAGGAGTCTGAGATCTGCCTGAACTGCCAGGAGATTTGGACCCGCCCGTGCTGGCCGGCGGTGTGAAAGGCCTGTTTGACGAGCTGTGCGACGGGGATTTCCCATCCGTCTCCTGCTTCTTCCGCTTTGGAAGTTTCTCTTTACTCTTGCCATCGCTGGATGGCGTCCGGCTGCGCTTCCCCGGCTTCCCATCCAGCCCGCCCCCTGCCAGGCTACTCCCCGAGCCATTGCCTTCCTTCACCCGTTTCTGAGACTTTTCTTTTCCTAAATCCCCGGTGTTGAGCAAAGGGCTCTGACCTCCGCTGTGATGCTCCATGATGTCAGAGGACCCCAGCGCTTTGCTCGCAGCTGCAATAATACTAAAATCTACCGTATCGGACTGGTTGCTCCCCTTGAATTTATTTTCCCCCCCGTCGGCCCCCAAGACTTGCACCCCCAAGGTACTTAGAGCCTGGGATGTGTAGCCCTTGAAATCATCAGCGTCTCTGCTCTGACTGCTCTCATCAAAGTACTCCTCCCCAAAGCCACTCTGACTCTGACTGTTCAGCAAGTCGGGGTTGAAATCTACTCCGTCTGGAAAAAAATGGTTCGATGAGTCGCTGTTGGGGCTGACAGCAGCGTCTGCTATCAGGTCTGCTGGGTCTGTGTAGGGGTTCTCACTATTGTTCGTCTGAAAAACATCGGGGTCAAAGAGGGCACTTTGTGAATGTCCTGAACTAGAAGAGTCTCTCACTGGAGTACCAATGGGTGGACAGTCCTCATTAGTGGTGGGGAGCTTGGAAGCCTCCTCTGCTATATCCGAAAGGATATCAGTGACATCGGCTCCAATGCTGTCCGAACTAGAGAGGCGAACCATCCTCTGAATACTGGGCTGCGAGTGAGGTATAGGCTGCGGGTATGTCGTAGGAGGAGTGCTGCATTGGCTGGGTGCTGGAGTAATATGAGGGGTGTCCAGGGTGTCTGCAGTCATGTTGACATCAAAAATGGGGTTCTGGGAGTCAACATCCATTGAAAAGAGCTCCCTCTGGAAATCATCCTCAGTCTGATGCTTGGGCTTGTCGGCCGGCATGCGGGATTTTTTTTTCTTTTGCTTATTCCCCCCAGGGCCCACTTCCATTCTGGGGGAGCCAGAGGAAGAGTTCTGCCTTTCGAGAGGGCTGCTCCCATACAGAGTGGAGAAATCCTGAGGGGGATTCTCTTTAAGAAGGTTCATGAGCATGGGGTGGTTCTTGGTGTTGCTTGCTGGTGAGGATACTGGTGGTGGTGTGTGATGGGGAGGGGTTGGACTTGAGCCAATGGTAGACCCCACATTCCCTGTGATCTGCAACAAACTAGTGAGAATAGGGTTCTGAGACACTTTGCTGAAGTCCTCCCCATGGCCCACTGAGTCATGCCTCTCTTTCATGCTTATGCTCATGTTAAACAAAGTAGTGATGGGCCCCCCAGGAAAAGTGTTTGTTGGGGTAGTGGTACCACTCATTGGGTTGCTGCCTGTGGTCATGCCATACCCTGGGCTGCTGGCTGGGGGAAGGTTTTTCTTCACCATATCTTCTACTGTCTCTGCAATGAGGGACAAGGCTGGTGTGTCTGCTTGAATCGTTTCTGCTTTCCTACGAATTGCTCTCATGGTGACAGGAATGGACATACACCTGCAGGACACAAGACAAGGGGGTTAGAGAGAGTTCTGCTGCCCGCCAGCAACATCCACTGAAGAGCTTTTGACAGCTGCACCAGACGTAAGGCAAGAAATGAGGCTCCTGGGCACAAGAGAGCAACAGGTCCAGGCACTGTAAATGCCGTGCCGTTCTCCTTGTATTTATACTTCTCCCACAACATATTTACACTTCTCCCAACACGTATTTACTCTTCTCCCACCATGCTTATCTATCCACGAGACAACTGCGCCTTAACGGATTGCCCTGCAATCAGAAAGGCAGAATGAATCAATTAACTCTAATAACTATCGCTTGCTCCTTGGGAGGAGAGACCAACCTCCTTTCAGGGATGATAATACCACCTTCTACTCAAGGACAAGCCTGTAACATTTGGAAAGCAAACCCAGCTGTTCTCACTTGAAGGGCCTGTGCCCTGCCCCGGGAACATTCCGCTGTGCTACGAACGGCGGCTGGGGCGGAGAAGCCTCGATAAAGGGTCTGTGTGACAAGGCACAGGGGAGCTATTCCACGATTTACAAGACTTAGAAAGCCACCAACCACAGGGGAAGGGGTGAGAGGGCAGGCACTTGGGACACACACTCAAAGAAAGTAGCTACGGTTCAGTGTCTGGAATGGAACTTTCAGTAGGGCTCTGAGCTTTCCTCTCTTCCCAACAACCACTGACAAAACTCAGCCACAGACACAGCAGCTCTACAGACACTCGGAGAAGTGGGAGACAGACGCAGAGTACACCGACACGTGGTGGCACAAAAAAATCCCTGCTTACCTCTGAACAACTTTGGCAATGAAATCATCGGTACAGATAAGAGCATCGGAGAGCCCTTTGTAGAGCTTACAGTTCACATGGGTGGAGTCCTGCACATCCATCACCACTGAAAGAGAGGTGTTTGGAAGAGGTCAAAATTGTGGTTACTGTGGAAGAAAACCCCACCAGCCTTCCCAGGAACACACTCAGGCTGTTACCAAGTCCACTTACCACACACCAGGGAGTCATTCACAGGGTGCTGAAAGGAGACACTGAAACAGGAGTCAGAGAGAGGGCAAACTTCAAACTGCAGGATCCCAGGAGAATCTGAAAGACATGGGAACTGTTAAATTAGGGAACACAAGAGAACCAGAGGCACCAGATAAATACCCTCCCAGAGAAGGAAAAGACAAAAAGGACAAAAAAAGGAATAAAAATATAACGGAAAAAATAAAAGGAAGGCGGTGTGGGCCTCATGTCTACACCTGGGAACATCAAGCAGGGGTTCTTTCCCCACATTATATTCCCCTTGCCTCTGCACCCACCTTCTTTTAAAACTGTTCTCTTGACGCAGCTGCCGATCAGGGTGTTGTACGCGACCTGGTGTCTGATCAGACTGAGGATGAGAGGAACCCGCCCAGGGTGCTGGAAGGCGATTTTACTAATCAGGGTTCCTTGAAGGCTTCTTCCATCTGGGAGAGGAGCATCTTTGTTCAGAAAGTAACAGTGCTGCTGCCCTGGAAGAGCCTGACAAACAATTTCTGCTTTACTCCAGCTACTGCCAGGTACAAGGCAGTAACAGGACATCTAGGAAGGAAAGAGCAGGGCCCAGATCCAAGTGACATCAAAAGACCTCTCTGGCTGAAAACGACAAACACCGAAGCACTTTCCTTTCAATCTGGACAAACAAAACACGATTCAGTTCCTCAGAAGTAGTTCTGCTGATAGTAGTCACTGTCCCCACTAGAGCAGTTTCACACCCCTTCTGAGGGAAAGAGAAATCCTCTGCAGTTAACAGGAGACTGTCACTGACAAATTTAAGAATTTAAAGAGGGTTTCTCCCCCAGTGATGCGATTGATTCAGCCCCACGTTACAGTCTGAACAAGAGGGACAGAAGTGGGAAGGCTCAGTCCTGCTCCTCTGCAGTCGTGCCTGCAGCTGCACTTCACCAGCAACGGGCTTTTCATTACCTAATTTTCCTAATCCCTGTGGTCACGTCAGTATCCGAGTGCTTGCACAGCACGGGTTTTTTTCCCCCCGTGAAAAAAGGTGCATCAATTTTCTTTACCCTACTTGAAAGATGCAGATGAAAAGCCCCCAAGTGCTGATCTGTGAGCATCCCACCCCGGTTCCAACGCCGCACTTACTGCGTAGAAGCGCATGTTGTGGTTCAAAGGCAGAGGATCGGCCTCCTTGGACAACTCAAACTGTGTGATCAACTCATACAAGGGTACAAACGTCGGCGGGGTGTCGAACAACGGGATACCTGTGGGAAGGAGATGGCACAGCATGATGGCACCGGGGAGCCAGGAACTGCTGCTGGGCAGAGAAGGTCTAGTAAAGGAAAATTAGCCAGATTTTACTGAGAATAGCACGAAAGCCTGAGCAACTTTTCCAGCACACAGTAAAAACTAGCGGTGGTTTATTACTAAACACATAAGGAGTAT
The DNA here is from genome assembly GCA_025345505.1 of Todiramphus chloris collaris. Classification (NCBI taxonomy): domain Eukaryota; kingdom Metazoa; phylum Chordata; class Aves; order Coraciiformes; family Alcedinidae; genus Todiramphus; species Todiramphus chloris. Next base: position 2,499,891 of record JANVCC010000065.1, on the reverse strand, counting down.
CTGCTTGACAGGTCTGGGACCCACCTGTGCAGCCCTGAAGTTTCTGAATGAAAGCTCGAGACACAGGAATGGGACGAGGGAATTTCAGGAAGAAACAAGCTGGTAAGTCCACACTGTTGGCACTGGTGATTGACGAGAAAGATGGGGTGCTGAAACAGTGGGGTGAGACAAGATCTTATTAGATGCAGGGCTTGACTGGCTGCTGCTGTGAGCTCCAGGCATCCCATTTACTGTCTGCTCAAAGACAAGCAGATTTTTGTACCTTCTTGAAAATTAAGGCACTGCTCAAAGCCCACCATGTGCCTGGAATACCTGTTTCTTGGCTCAAAGACAGCCCCTAAGTGCTTTATATAACGCCGTGACATCACACAGCCATCTCCCCACTCTGACTTCAGCAGAGGATTGAATGGTGACTCTGCATCTTGGACCAGGCTGCTGGGGAAGGCCCATCAGACGTGTCCTTCACTCACCCTTTGCTGTCCACTGGGTGAGAGCCCATGATCAGCGGTGCAATTGGAAGTTTATACATAGCCATGGTTCCCTCAACCGTTACCGACACGTTCATACCCAAAGAGCGAGGAACTGCAAGAGAAGGCAAGAAAAAAACAACATAAGCTGTTGAAAAAAAAAAACCCCACAACCAACCCAAGCAAGCTTTAGGGAAAGATCTGAACATCCTGGAGGCAGTTTCCAGCGTTCACCTTTATCACTAAATGGACCACAACCAAACTGGTTACGCTACCTAATGCCCCATCATTCTCTTGCAACGTAGATCAATTGTGTAATTCTTAAAATATATTCCAAACACTTTTGGAGCAAGCTCTTTATAAAGCAAGACAAATAATGACTTTGGAGAATTTCACTCTCTTCTTTTCCAAGACCAGCCTCAATTTTAACTGGTGCTTGGTTTCGTTATCTTAGCGGGATGTCCACGTACACACATCAAAAATAATCTTCCCATAAGGTGGCAGAGACACAAGTATTCCCACAATAAAATAAATCCCATGTTAATGATGAAATTCACCCTGCTGATAACAGCTCTGCCTGCAGCCTGTCACCCATCACCCTGGGGCCAGTTCAAACTCCAGGGTCAAGAAAATGATCCAGTGAGCCACCATCTACACATGAGCTTCCTGAACCCACGTTCTCTGCAAGCCAACCTACGATTTTCCTGCGTTACAGGGAGACAGACTGCTGGGATTCTGCTTTCTTCTCTCCCCAAGCACCAGCTTCTAAAGCTGACCTACCATTGTTCTCGTGCAGAATAACGGGGGCTCCGGTGCCATCTTCAAATAAATCATAGGGTGAGACATAATACTTGAGATTCATCAGGAGTCCTGTGGGAGAGAAGCTTTTGAACAGGCATCCTGATGATACCAGTTCACCCAGTCGTTATTCACCCCTGTGACCCAGCACAGGCTGTGCAGAGCTGCGAGTGCTCCCGGAAAGGGTCATCCCGTGCTGTTGAAGACACAGCCATGGCCCTCTGCCATCAACCCACCTCGTGTGGCTTTGCACAGCAAAACCAGCTCTGGGGATCACGTGGGGACTTGCAAATACTCAGCCTCCTCACCCCTTTCGCAGTTCAATTTGCACTTTCCATTCCTGCCATCGGTTAATATGAAACCAACATCCCCAAAGGGGACCCCAGACAAAGGAACTGTTGTTCTTTTCTAGCTGTTGATCACAGGTACCTCCGCTCCTGGGGGTGAGATAGCCAACACTGCCATGAAGGATCTTGTCAAGGGGGTTTGCGTTGGTGGCTTGCCTGCAAGAGAGGCCAGCACAGGTCTGAAACAAGCCAGAGTGGTACCCAAAGCCAAAAGCCATGTGCTGCTGGCAGATTTTAGCTCAATATACACAGTTCTCAGGCAGAGGTGGTGATCGTCAACTGCACAGTTACAGGCAAAACAGAAGCTACTCTACAGCACAGATGGTTTCTCCGCTGAGTCTACAGCAGTGGGAGGTGGCCAAAGGTTCCTCAAGTTCTTCCTGCAAGCCACGTTACTACTAATCCAGCTAGTTACAAACTTTTTAGCTTCCAGACTTCTTTTTTCGGTTGAATTCTGCACTTACAAAGGAATTGCTCAGAAAGCTCTAAGCAATTTTTCTCTCTCTAAATAAATATAAATATAAATATAAATATAAATATAAATATAAATATAAATATAAATATGTATCTCATTTCCCTTCCAAAGCCTCAGCATTTGCACTTCTTAGCAAGAACATCAGAGTCCACAGGAGCTGATGTGACACCTCCTGGACAAACAGCACTTGGCATGATCAGAATCAGCCAACAAGATGCAGCATTATTAAAAAAAATATAATCAAACCACTCACAAAACCCAACAAACTACACAGATGTCCTTACCAGTACATCCCTGCCATCTTTGAGAGATCCAGTTCCAAGGACTGCAGAGCTAAGTACATTTTAGTTTTAAGTTTGCTGTGGAGGGGGAAAATAACAACAAAACAACGTAAGAAAACTGGAAAGGAACTGTGCGGTGAAATCCAACAGCAGCACTTGCCACCAGACTGACCATTTAGAAATGATAACTCTTCATTCTGCATTCCCACTCCCCACCAAATCCTCCCCACCCGCTGTGGGCACACGCAGAGCACGCAGCAGGATCACACACAATCAAAGTGTAAGCACTGAATTAAAAGCTTGTAGATTTATTTGATTTCATGCATGTGACTGTAAATAAACACAACACACATTCTAGACTTACTTGTCTCCTGGTAACTTATACAGGTTCACGAGCCCTCTTAGATGCTTAGAAAATTCATCAAAATTTTTCTCTCTGAAGAGGGGGAAGAAGGAACAGGTGTTCAGAGTCACAAAAGATGAGGCTTTGTTTAAAAAAGTCCATTAATACAGACAAAGAGTCACTTAAGAAAAGACTTTTGCTACAGGAAAGCTACAAAACGCGATCTTCGCTGGTTCTGAGGAGTGTTGTGCTGTGGCTGCCAAGATAGAGTGCACGACAGCCAGAATCAGCAGTACCTGGATCAAATCCAGACAACCCCCTGGAGAAGCAGGGGAGAAGGAACAGGTACGAAACATTCTGCATTTCCAGACATAAAACGGGATCAGATCATGAGTGTAAAAGAGAAGCCTGTCAGAAAACAACACGAACTCTTGTTGCTCACCTCAGGTGTTGCACCAATTCTGGACAACTCTGAAAAAGAAAAGAACACAGGATGATTAATTGATTGATTGCAGCAATTTCAGCCTTTGTGCAGCACAGCAACTGTAAAATATTAGGACAGTGACATTTCTGAGCATCAGCTTTTCACAGGAAGCAACACAGCACGCTCTGGGTTTACACATTGCTCCAGTTCTAGTTCTGCTCGTCAACTGCCTCTGGGAGATACTTGAGCAATTTCCTCTTAAGTGACTGATTCGGAATAAACTCTTTAAACTGTGAAGTCTTCAGGTGAAAACCTCTGATCTTACACAGAGATGTTACAAGCAGTCTCCTTTCAGAGGAGTGGCCAGGCCCGTGTAAGGAACAAGTTCAAACTCTCATAAACGTGCAGAAGGGAAGCAAACCCATTTTCTTTCAGCATTCCATGAGTCAGTATTTTCCATTCACGGATCTAACTTTTCTAAGCTTTATTTCCCTATCCTTCCTCCGGAATTAAAATTCTCAGAAACTTGGTGGTAACGTCCTCAAATAACATTGCCAGTGATAAAACCACTCAAAGACAGACCACCAGTAAAGCAGTCCTCACACACAAACGCTGCATCTCTCAGATCAGATCAACCCATGGAGGCTTTTCCATTCCCCCAGAACAAGCAGCAGAGGCACAACACAAGATCTAAGGGAACACTCAGTATCATTTAACAAACCACAAAACAAAAGCAGGGGCAAACCAGCAGTTTGAACCCCAGAAGGGTGTTCCCCTCGTCTTCAGCAGCACATACCACAGGGTTCTCTCCGTGGTGAGCCACCTTGACGTCACACAGCAGCCCGGTGGGATCTAACTGCACTTCCACGTAAAACATGTCTGAAGTGATGTAACACTCGGTGCCGTTGGCGCTCAGGTGAGACCCCAGGCTGCCGTAACAAAACAAATCAGAACACAAGTGGCCGTGAGACGTGCACGAGACCTGACAAAAGCACGAGGCGTAGAGATGTACGGGGAAAGCCTCTGTCAGACACGAAGGAGGAGACTCACCCGTTTTGTCTGGCTATAGACTCTAAGCGATCTGTCATAGCGGGCAGGGAAGATACTAGATGGAGAGAGCAAAAAAAGACCAAACCAAGGCTTAGTGAAACGATTCGACATCTCCCCAGGAATAGAGCATCAGCATTAAACCCAAAGTCAACTAGTTCCTCTCCCCCCACGCCTGCCCACACCTTCAACATGTGTTGCCCGTGCTCAGAACACGAGTGGAGAGGTTTGCACACAGGAAACCAAACGTTCTCACAACTACAAAGAGAGAACGGGATCTTTTTTTGCCACACGTGGAATTCAGATCTGGGCCTTTCCGGTAAACCCAAGGGAGGCAACCTAGAGTGGCACTGCCTGGCACCCGGAGAGGAGAAGCACCCCGATGTAAACGTGGGCTAGGCACCCGCTGAACCGTGCCAGCAGCAACCTCGCCCGCGTCGACAAGCTGCCGGGTTTCCCCGGCACGGTGCCGCTCGGCAGTTGGCGAAGAGCAGGCACCCAAGGCACCCACCTTTTAACGCCTTCTGCAGAGTCTCCAAACAGCTCACCAGGTGCTGATGCCCCCCCGAGTTCATCACCACTCGCTTTTCCTTCGGCAGAGAGAAGAAAAAACGACCTTTTTGGTATCGCTTGGGAAGAGGGAACGAGCGCAACTTTTGTGCGGTCAAGTGAGGTTTATTTCGGTAATTAAAAGCAGATTAGATTTCATCCCCAAATTACATCCTCATTTTGATTCCTGCAGGAGAACGGGATGGGGTTTGGAAGCAGGTGATGAAGGCAGGCATGGAATTGATTTATTTTCTTTTAAGCAACTCGCTCATCTGGAGGAACAGACTGTAGCAACTCTTTAATAGGCCTAAGCTAAGAGTTATATGAGAAACGACGGAGAAATAACGAGACGGGCAAACTTTTAGCACCACAACATATGCAGAAGGCTTTGATGTAGCTCTCTCCTGCCTCCTGCTCCTCCTTCCCCTCGCCCATATTTCAAACCCACGTTTGACTAAACCAGCATCGAGGTTTGAATATCACGGAACAAGGAGCAAATTAGTTGACAGAGCACAACATCCTGAAGCGGCCGGCGGCAGAACGGTTTGGGCTCCTCAGCACCAGCTGAAAGCACAAGTCTGGCCCTTTTCCTGGTGCTCAGCCGACAGCCACCCCACATCAGTGGGGCTGGAGAGGGGGAGGCTGTAATCAGGGAAGGCAGAGGCCACGAACAGGCAGCACCCCCTCCCCTGCACCCCACGGGGCATGAGCACTGGCACGCCCCAACCGCTCTGGCCCAGGAGGAAGTCAAGCTTTGAACAAAAGGTTAAAGCACCTTGAAGAGATCTAACACGCCGACGACAAAGTTATTACCAAGGAGACTTCAGAAACCCCCCTGCTGAGACCCCACCAGTTCTCACCATGACTTGACGGACTAACTTCATGGTTTCTGTCCAAGGCCTGTTCTGGTTGTACTTGGCGTGAAGTCTTTCTAAGAGGGTACTCATCTTATTCAGCTTCTCTGTTTCTGTAACACAAACCACAGGGGAATATTCAGAACAGAGGGGGAGATGATATTTGGTGTTTTACAAAGAGAACAGCCCGGCAGTTGCAATGAAAACACTTTCCACTTTTAAGTTAAACATGACATCAGAAAACTTACTTAGTTTATTTACCCCTCTGACCTACACCTGAGGGGGAGATAAATGTTAAGGATCTATCACAAGCTATCAAAACTTAAAGGACCATAAAATGCCTACGGGCCTGTTGGGCAAAGCCCAGCTCCTGTTCTGCGTGGACTGAAAATGCTGTGGCCCCATCAGGTTCAGTTCTGGCATGACAGGAAGATACTGGGGCACTGTCTGGAGATACAATGGCCAGGTCTAGAGAGGAAGCTTCCCTGGGACAGGAGAAGAAAGAAGCAAGGTCAAAGAAGTGAGGTTAAGCTTTGCTTCCTGAATCCCCCTTCACTGTTCACTCTTCCAACTACCCAGCCTCTTGTACAATAAAGATCTTTGTGGACTTTTCCACCACCAAAACCCTCAGCCAAATTGGTCTGATTGCCAGTTATCACAGATTCTACGATCAGACCCACTCTGAAGTCACACCAGCTTGAAACCCCTCGGTGCTGTTCTGGAGCAATGGCACAGCTCCATGGGCTGCTAGATAAGGAAGCAGTGGATAACTGGAGGGTCCACGGGTCTCTACCAACCCAGAACCTGTTCAGCCTTTACAAAGCACCTCTAACATCCCCCAGGCTGCCACCTGGTTCTACAGGCTCACTTCTGTATCTTTTAGAAAGTTCCCCTGTTACAAAACATCTCCCTGCCCAGAGAGAACTTGGAATACAGGATCAGTGACCAGACCAAAAGCAACTGTTACACAGCTTAGCTAAAACAGTTGCAAGATGAAATGGTTCATTTTTTCCCCCCACGATCTAGGTGGACACAGGCACGAAGAGAACACGGGTTTCGAGAGGACTCTAATTTTGTCTTTCCTTTTTTGCTAAGAGACGGATTTATCTACGCGTGCATTTGCCAAAAAAACCCCAGCGGCCATCACTGCCAAAACAAACCCGGGCACTGGCATCAGCGGGGCCAAGGCAAACAAGAGCTCTACGACACTTTAACTGCCACGACTCCCAACCCTGAAAGCCCCGACCTGGAAGATTTCAAGGGTTTGTTTTCATTACTGATGCCTCTGCAGCTCACAAACCTAACGCTCCTGGTAAGACACAAAGAGATGTTCGCTAGACATTTTCAGACACTTTACACCTCTGGGCTACCTTCAGTTACAGAAGGGTTGAGGCTGGAGGGAGGTGCAGAGGTCACCCAGCCCAAGCACAAGCAGGACCACCTACAACCGGCCGTCCAGGTGGCTTCTGAGCATCCCTAAGGGCGGGGGTTCCCCCACCTCCCCGGGCACCTTCCCAGCGAAAAGGAGTTTCCTGCCCCGGTCTGTGCCCGCGGCCCCCGGGTCAGACCCGAACCGAGCCGGGCTCCCCCCGCCAACACCCGCCCTCCCGGGAACCGGGGCACGTCGCCGAGATCCCGTTCAGCGCAGAGAGCGTTCCGCCAGATCCCCGACAGGTTCAGAGAACATTCGCCTTGATTTCCTCCAAAACGGGGCCGCGCCGCCGCCAGCGCCAACAGCCGGAGGCCCGGCCGGGCAGCGACTGACGGCACCGGAGAACGCCCGGCACGGTGCCACCGGCCGTGGGACCCTCGCCCTCCCACTGCCACCTTCCGAGAAGATCCCTCGGGTCTGACCCGGAGACAGCCCGTCTCCTGACGGGCCCGGCGGGAAGCCCCCGGCACCGGCCGCGCCCCTCTACCGGCCACTCACCCTCGGCGCCGCCCGGAGCCGCCTTCATGCCGCAGGCGGGGAGGGGCCAGCGGCCCCGCGAGCGGACCCCACCGCCGGCCTCACGTCGTGCCGGGGTTGGGGGGGGGAGAATGAGCCGCGGCCGGGGCCGCTCCGCGCCGGCCTCACACGGCGGCGGCCGCCTCCGCCATCCCTCCGGCCGCGGCTTTGCGCTGCGGGGCGCGCGGCGCTCCCCAGGTCTCGCGAGAGCGACGCCGCATCTCGCGAGAGTTGGGTTGAGGGGCGGGAGCGGGGGGGGGGGGGGGGTGTGAGCCACGCGTGACGCGCGGGGGGGGGCGGGGCGTACGGCCGCGAGGCTCCGCCCACCTCTCCTCCCCTCCCCGGCCTCCTTCAAGCGCTGTGGCGCGGAGCTTGCGCCCGGTACCGGCCGCCTTCGGCCCCCAGCGTCACGGGGGGGGGGAAGCAGCGGGAGGGCCGAGGACAACGACCCGGGAGGAGAACGAGAGCGGCTGGGGGCGAGGGGAGAGCCGGGGCCGTCTCCGCGGCGCTGAGGGAGAAGGCGCTTGGTCCGCCGCCCCAATAAAGAAGCGGTTGAAGGGCCGAGGAGGGGTGCGTGCGGGCGCCGCATCCCCACAGAGTTCGACTGGAAGCCCCCGGCGACCGCGCGCACGCAGCTGGAGCCCGGGTCTCGCGAGAGGGACGCAGGAGACGCGCGCGCGCGCGCTACTCCACTCCCCCCTCCCGGACCCGTCACCTTCTTCCCTCCCCGATCCCGTCGGCCCCGCGAAGTCTCGCGGGAGCGGCGGCCCAGCCGGCGGGGCGGAGGGCGGCGGCGATCTCGCGAGAGGCGGGCGGTTCTCGCGAGAGTTGTCGGGTGCCCCCCTTGGACGCGGAGCCGTTTCGCTTTGGGAAGTGAGCTTGGGGGGGGGGGGGGGG
>JANVCC010000065.1:2459961-2491361 GCA_025345505.1 Todiramphus chloris collaris | reverse complement strand
GGCCGGGCCGGAGCGGGAGGGGTAGCGGGCGGCGGTCGAGTCCCGGTGGGCCTTCCGGCTGAGGGATCCGCGCGGGGCCCGGGCTGACCGGTGCTGAGGGGGTGGGGAGGGATCGCGGGCCCAGGCCCCGCCTTCCCGGGGCGCCCCCGCGGCGGCGCTGCCCTCCGGGCCTGGGCCCCTCGGATGAGGCGGTGAGGCCGGGGCCCTTCCCGGTTCCTGCTCCCTCCCTCCCCGCCTTCCGCCTCCTCCGGGGCCTCGCGGGGCCGCGCTCCCTGCCCCGCTCCCCATGTAGGAGGGGGTGTTGGCGGCAGGGAGGGCCGAGGCCGGGGTGAATGGTGCGAGGAGCGGGGCGCTGAGGAAGTTTGAAGTTTGGGGGTTTTGGAGGATCGCCCCCCTCCCCTCTCTCGAGCACAGTGGAGGAGGAATGCCAAATCCGGAGAGACATGGGGGCAAGAAGGATGGGGGCGGCGGGGGGTCCTCGCAGCACGCGCCTGGCAGCGGGAGTTCGAACAGCAAGGAGAGGCACCGGCTGGCCTCCAGGCACAAGAGGCATAAGTCCAGGCACTCCAAGGAGTCACCGCTGGCAGCCCAGGAGACGGCGGCACCCTTGGGTGCGATGATCAAGCCGCTGGTGGAGTACGATGACATCAGTTCGGATTCGGATACTTTCTCGGATGATGTGGCCCTCAAGCTGGACAGGAGAGAGAACGAGGAGAGGAGAGCGGACAGGAGCGAGAGGACACAGAAGCACCGGCACCACCAGCACAAGCGCATTCGTGAGCTGATGAAGAGCAAACAGGCAGAAAAAGAGAGGAAGCTGGAGAAGAGCCTGGAGGCATCCAGCAGATCAGGGTCTACCAAGGAGAGAGTATCGGGATCCTCCAAGAGACTCCTTGAGAGCGAGGAGCACCCCAAGTCACTGTCCTCCAAGAGCAGCAACAAGGAGTCCCGGTCAGCCAAAGCGCACAAGGAGAAATCCAGGAAGGACCGAGAGCTCAAGTCCAGCCACAAAGAGCGCAGTAAAAGCCATCGGAAAAGGGATGCTCCAAAAAGTTACAAAACAATTGACAGCCCGAAGCGAAAATCCCGAAGTCCTCACAGAAAATGGAACGACAGCCCTAAATTGGACGACAGCCCCTCAGGAGCCTCCTACATCCAGGAGTACGATCTCAGCCCTCCCCGCTCTCACACGTCCAGCAACTACGATCCCTACAGGAAGAGCCCCGGCGGCTCCTCACGCCGACAGTCCATCAGCCCACCCTACAAGGAGCCCGTGGCCTACCAGTCGAACACTCGCTCTCCCAGCCCGTACAGCCGGCGGCAGAGATCCATCAGCCCCTACAACAGGAGACGCTCCTCGAGCTACGAGCGGGGCAGCGGGTCGTACGGCGGGAGGTCGCCGAGCCCTTACGGCCGCCGGCGCTCCAGCAGCCCTTTCGCCGCCAAGCGCTCCGTCAGCCGAAGCCCCATCGCCAGGTGCGTGTTCTCCGCCTTGCCTTCCGCGCCCCGGGGAACTGGGAAGCATCCCGGGGTGGTTCTGGGAGAGGTTAACCCCCCCCTCCCCCCCCCTTCCCTCCTCTTCGTTAGGACCCAGGTCAGTGGCCGCCTGAATCGGTGGTTTGCGTGGAATTGCTTCGGTTGGGTTCATGGCGGTTCCCTTTCAAACGGTGTTCACACTTTGGGAAACACCTCCCTGGCGGGCGGGCGGGCGGCAGCGTCCATGTTGTCTGTCGGCAGAGAGGCCCGGGGCTGACCCAGCTCCTGGGATTGAATTACAGCCACCTCTGGAGGTGGCCCCTGCAGAAGGGCCTGGGCTCCTGGACAGGGTTGTGCTCGGAAGGGAGCCGGGGCCCTTCAGCTCTCCCCGCGGGATCTGAGGCGCTTCCTTGGCCCGGTTCAGCCAGGCAGGAGGTTTTCACCGATGATCTGTTTACCGTGTGGATTCTTGCTCACACTTTTCAGGAGGGTGGCTTGGTTTCGAGTGCATTTCCTACTTTCTGAACTGACCTGTCTTTTCTTTCTCCTTGAATTAGAGGTGACCACACGTAAACTCCATCTTTCGAGCCTAAACTTTTTTTTTTCTCAGTACAAGAGTTTCTGGCTTCCAGTCTGAAATTGGGGCATTCTGGAAGGGCGAGTAGGAACCAGCTGTATTCTGGCTTAACTATAATTTTCTCTTTTTTTTTTTCAATCAGTAACCTTGCTACAGAAGGATACTATTATTTGAAGGTAGTTCTGTGTGTTTTATTTCAGATGTTTGTTAATCATCCTGGTCTATGCACGAATACATAGTCTAATGTTGATTGACTGATTGATTTTCCTAGCTTCAGTTTATGTTAAGTGAGTTTCTAATTGTCACCATGGGTGCTGGGGAGCTTTGCTTGTAGCTCCATGGCAATTAAGATGTGACCTGGAATGTAATCACTATAGAAATACTCTGTGCTGGGTTAGCTGGGCTGCATCCCATGGTCCAAACAGGAGCTGCGAGCGAGGAGGCTGCTTCCAGAGCATGTTTATGGGATCAGCAGTTCCCAAAGTACTTGGGGGGGGGGGGCTTTTGGAATTCAGCCTTTGTTACCAGGGCTCCTCTCTTAACATGAGGAATACTGTTTGTCTTAGTGCCCTTGCACTTGCTCTGAGAGAGGTGTGTGGGTTTTAGCACCCTGGAAGATACTGCAGCAAATCTCCTTACTCTGCTGTGATTTCACACGGTGAAAGTTCCCTTCAGGCTGTTTCTCCTCTGCCCTGTTTTCTCCAAGTACACTCGAGGGGTTTTGAGGGACAGCCCTTGAAGTTTTTCCTCCTCCCTCCCTTGATCCATTTGCCCTGGTGGCCCTGCTTGTGCGTGTTACGTGCCAGTGCTTTTGCAACGCAGTAGTAGAAAGTGTGTGTTGTACTTCATGATACCGTTGTGTGTGATGTCCACGTTCAACCCTAACCAGGGAGAAGCCACGTGGTAGTGGTGGTGGTGTGTGACGAGGCAGGTTTTCCGCTCAGGTTACTCCGGTCCCTGGGTGTACCTGAAGCAGTTCTCTTTCTGTAAATGGCTCGTTGCTTCCAACTTGAAACATCGACCTGTTATCTTTTCTTCATCTTAATCGTGGGTGCAACTTTGAAGCACTTTGTGCTGCTTTTCTGAACTTCTTTACCCACATAAGAAACTTTTTAAGGGCATCTTTGACTCGCTGACAAAATGCTAGACCCCCAAACCAAAACAGATTCCAAAGGTTACTTACTGTTTACGTTCAGCTCGTACTGAATTCTTTGAATCTCTGACTTCCATTGATAACCTGTTTTACTCTTCTCTCTCTCCTGAGCTGGTAACTCGCTGCCTGGGTGACGCAGCCTTTTAAAGCAGAGCAAAACCCACGGATTATGCCTTCAGAAAACATCCACCTGAAGGATTTCTAGCAAAAGGCCAATTTAATGTGGTTTCCAGCTATTAAGCAAATTGTAAGTCATATTCCACTCTTGCTTCACTGAGCTCGCAGCCTGTAGGCTGAGGCACTGGGTAGAAGTTGGTGGTCAAACAGCTGCTCCAGCAGCCCAAGGTGGGGCTGCCCCAGAGCCCACCTGAGGAAGGGGATGGGCTGAGCCTTCCCCTCCAGCATTGGTTGAGACCCCGCAGATGAGGGTGTAAATGGGGGCAGCTGACTCAGCACCAGAGCAGCCGGGGCAGCGCCTGCGTGAGCTCTTCCTTTGGTTCCCGTCGAGGGACAGGAAGGGTTTGGGAGAGAAAAACATCATTAACTGGCACACTCGCTGAGGCAGAGAACATCTGACTGGCTTCAGCTCCTCAGAGGAGGTAATGCAGGCATTTCTGGGACACTGAGTTATTTCCACTGATTGACAATGCGGGCTTTGGGTTTTGTATTGGTTTGTTTTGTTGGGTTGTGGTTTGGGTTTTTTTTAGTGCATTCCGTGTTTTCTTTAATCTCCATGTCCAAAATCCAGTGTTAGGAAACTGAATCAATGTGCTGTGCTGATTGGAGAAAACGCAGACTGTTTGCACTTCAAATGGCTCTGCAAAATTTGCTTTCAAATTAGGAGGAAATGAGACGATTTGGTCAGAAGGGAAAACAACAGATGTGGCTTTTGCCATCTCTTGTAGCAACTGTTGTTGCAGCTAAAACTAGAAGATATTCCAGAGGCCTTCAGCTGGCTGAAGGTGGGTTGGACTCTATAGCAGCTACGTGTGAGTGTCTGCACGTGCTAGAGTAGTGGCTGCTGTTGTGCAGATCCTTGCTGTGGCAAAAGGCTCTTGGGGCATTCATAAGGAAGAAACATTGGCCTTCTGAGCTTGTTTCCTGAGCAGCTGGAGCACAGGCCATGCAGTCAAGCTTCCAGATACTTGTTTCTATGTTACTTTTAACTTCTGGTATGGCTTAGAGCAGGTGAAAAGTTTAGATGGCTGTAGCTGTTCCCAGGAGCTTGTAAAGTGGGTGATGTGGAGGTATGGAGATGCAGGGCTTTGTTCTGCCCATAGTTCAGGGTCACCTCTCCTAACAACTGTTAGCTGTGGTCATTTCCAGTGGGAGGAGGTGTGGAGGGGTCTAACATTCCCTCCTCCAGAGGCCGTTCCCATCTTCTGATTGTACGGGTTAAATTAATCCAATATCACTGGGATTTTTTGATGAGCCACAATTTCTGACTTCTTTGTTAATTCACAGTTGCCGTGGTTAGGATCTTGTGTTTCTAGTTTCCAGAACTAGAGAGACAATAAGGTGGTTTTTAACCCCAGGACAGTCTTACCAAGAAAAAGACCTCCACATGGGACTTAATTGCTCCCCACCCACCCCTGATTACCTGAGCTGTAGAGTGTTGCTCAGGGTGAAAGAGGTGAAGTGGGAACTAACCGGTAAAGCTGCAAAAGAATCATTCCAGAGGCTGGAAAGAATCTCTTCACACAGCAAAATCTGTCTGTGCATCTTTTCTGAGCCCTCCAGCAGTGGTTAAAGCCAGTGTAGCTGTGGAAGGCAGCCCCTCACAAGTGCTGGGTGGTGTTGGGCTGTCGATGCTCTAATGATACCAGATAAGATTTCTTTCAGAGCGGGCTGTGACTGGTTGTGCTGGTATAGCTGGGAAAGGAGACGAGCTGCTGGATCCGGTGCCTTTTTCAGGTCTAACAAAGAACCTGTAAATGCCAAGCTGGCAAAAGGGGGCTTGGAAAAAACAGCTCTTTGTATAATAACGGTAGGTAATTATCATTGGATGACTGAAGAGAAAAAGTGAGTGGTGCCTGTGGAGCAGAGGAGACCACTGGGAGGGAATAAGCGGCTTTAGTCCTGGTAGAACAGAGGTGGATTCTCTGATGGAAGGTCAGGGAGCGCTGGTTCCACAGCGACCCTCGTGTAAGGGGGTCCTGTCTGCACCCCACAGCAGGACCTTTCCTCTGGGTCCGTGCAGGTGTCTTTGGCTGTGCTCCTAACATAGCTTTACTAAAACCAAGTCAAAATCTGACTTTGGGAGGAGTTAGTATCAGATCTGCTGAGCGATGGTGTGGAGAATGTTTCTTTGCAGCCAGCTGAACTGGAGTAACAGTCGTGGGGAGCAGGAAACGCACCATCTTAAGCACAGCCTCTTAACCAAACTGTCCTGGAAGAACTGGAACAGGGAATGTTACCCTCGAAAGTAGCTGTGGCTGCAGTAAACTACACATCCTACAGCCTTAGGAATGTTTTCTGTAGCCTGTCGCGCCGGGATGCGGCAGGAGAGCTGCTGTCCAGGCAGCAAACTGCACCCGAGATGAGGAGTTCATTAAACGGGAACCTCGGGAAAGGAGATCGTCCCGAGGCAGCGTTCCTGTTACACAGCAGGCTCTTGAAAAGGAAATTGAGTGGCTTCACATGATGTTTGGGTGGCTTTTTTCTCTCTTTCTGGTTGTATCTTTATGTTGTAAGCCTCAAGGTAAGGATTCCCTGCAGCCGTGGTGGGTTTTGACCGCTGTTAGCCTGAGGTTTGGGGCTGCTCATGCTGGGAGTAGGAAGGGCAGAGGGTTGTGTTAACTCCACAGCACGTTGCAGCCAGGCCCTTCACCTCCCCAGCAACCACAGCTCTGCCCATCCTTGTAGGGGCTTGGTGGGTTTTGCCAGGAGCTTTCCCTCAGTCTGTCTCAGTTCCCCGGTTTAACTTTCAAAGGTTTGTTGTCTCGTTCACAGGGGTTTGTAAATTCATTATCCCAACTTGGAGCTCGTTACTCGCATCCTGAGGATAGTCCCACACAAGCTGGCATCTCCTGGGCTTAAACCTGCTTGTTATTAGGGGAATTTAGAACTACTGTAGAAATGTTTGGAGAGAATTCTGTGTTTTTCAAAACTTGATATGTTCTGAGTGATAAAGTAAACTTTGAGAATAGTTTCTGTTCTGGAAGTCACAGGATCTGCTCTCCAGGAGTCTCTCTTTCCTGTTGGCTCACACAGCCTCTAAGCCTGTCAGAACCTACCACTAGTTAAAGTTTGTTGTCTTACAACCTGCAAAACCCTTGTTCCTCCTTAAGTGGAGGAAACGGTTCTGTCTTCTCAGATGTTTTGTCACGGACACCAGAAGTACCAATTTCCAGTTCCATTTTACTTTCTCCTGTTTCCACATCGGGCTTTGCTGAGCTCGTGGTCAGAACTGTGTCTGAGCAGGTTCACCCTGTGCTCACGGTGTGTACCCTGATGTGTGAGCTGTTTCCTGCCTGTGCTCATTGCTTGTATCGTAACACAGACTTTGGAGTGTGGTTTGTTTGTTTTTTTGGTTTTTTTTTTCTACATGTATATGTGATTTAGAGCCCATTTATTGTAGAGGAAAACCGAGACCCTCTGGACATAGCTCAGTCAGAATTAAAATTGCTGGGTTATCTTTTCATAGAATCACTCAGGTTGGAAAAGCCCCTTGGGATCATCGTGTCCAACCATTAACCCTACTCTACAAGTTCACCCCTAGACCATCTCCCCCAACACCACATCTGAGCGATGCTGAAACACATCCAGGGATGGCAACTCAACCCCCTCCCTGGGCAGCCCATTCCAATCTCTCACCCCCCTCCCTGGGCAGCCCATTCCAATCTCTCACCCCCTTCCCTGGGCAGCCCATTCCAATCTCTCACCCCCTTCCCTGGGCAGCCCATTCCAATCTCTCACTACCCTTTCCATGAAGAATTTTTCCCTAGTGTCCAGTCTAACCCTCCCTTGTCTCAGCTTGAGGCCATTCCCTCTGGTTCTGTCCCTAATGACCTGAGAGCAGAGCCCAGCACCAGCCTCTCTCCAATGTCCTTTCAGGCAGTTGTAGAGAGTGAGGAGGTCTCCCCTCAGCCTCCTCTTCCTCAAACTAACCAGGCCCAGCTCCTTCAAAGGCTCCTCATAGGATCTCTTCTCCAGCCCCTTGCCCAGCTTCGTTGCCTCCTCTGCCCCCGCTCCAGCCCCTCGATGTCTCTTGTGCTGAGGTGCCCAGCACTGGACACAGCACTCGAGGGGAGGCCTCCCCAGTGCTGAGCACAGGGGGACAATCACCTCCCTGCTCACGCTGTTTCTGAGCCAGGCCAGGATGCTGTTGTGCCTTCTTTTCTTCTGCTGAATCACAATATGCAAATTTGAGTTCTGATGATAGTAAAAGAACCAGGGGGGAAAAATGAGCTTGAAGTGCGATGTTTCCTCAGGCAGCGTTCCCGGGAGGGCAGTTGTGTTTTATCCCGTGTTTCTTTTAAAGTTGTACATAATTGCTGTGAAAGGTTCGTGAGCTGCCAGCTCATCCTCTCAGCTGAAGTCTTCTGTTCAGTGCCTGCATCTGTGATCTCGTCTTTACCTGAGGCTCGTCCAACCTTGATCCTCTGTGTTCTGTCTCGGGGTGATTGAGGGGGGTTCTGCCGTAGGAAGGCTGGGTGATGACCTGAAACTCCTGCTGCTTTAGCCAGTAAACTCACATCGGTAGCTTTAGTCTCTCCTAACAGGTGTTGTGTGCTCTCTGAACTTAGCTGACCAATAATGGACTTGAATTCTTTTCGGTGAGTGGCTCGGAGGTTGCGCGATGCTTCCGTTCATCTCTTCTCCCCGCTCTCTCCGCAGGAAGTCCGTGAAGTCGCGAAGCCGAAGTCCCGGCTACTCGAGACACTCATCATCTCACAGTAAAAAGCAGAGGTCTGGGTCACGCAGTCGCCATTCCAGTATCTCGCCGACGAGGCTGCCGCTGAACTCCAGTTTGGGGGCAGAACTCAGCAGGAAGAAAAAAGAGCGAGCGGCGGCGGCGGCAGCTGCGGCCAAGGTGGATGGGAAGGAGGCGAAGGGCTCCCCTGTTTTCCTCTCCAGGAAGGAGAACAGCTTAGCAGAACTGAAGGAGTCTGGAACGGAATCTAAAAAGGTCATCAAAACTGTTAAAGCTGAAAAGTCCTCTTCAGATACAGAATTAGTGAGTTCACTGTACACGAACGCAGAGGCTAAAGCCCCTGCAGAGACACTGAAAATCAAGGCAGAGGAGAACTCTGAGAGGAAACACCCTGTTCCAGTTAGAGATCCGAAACAAACGGGAACAAAAGACTTGAAGCCTGTAGCAGTGGTAGAGGACCTCCTATCTCCGAAAGAGACGGACACAACCGAGAAGGAGATTCCACCCCCGCTCCCCTCAATAAAATCACCTCCTCCACCTCTGCCGACAACCACACCGCCACCTCCGACTCCGCCGTTGCCGCCTTTGCCTCCTTCGCCCGCTGTCCCGCCTTTGCCTCCATCCCAACCGACTCCCCTTCAGGTCCCTACTTCAGCCCCAACGTCTTTGCCATCCTCTTCCCACCCAAGGACGTCTACTTTATCCTCTCAGGTGAACTCTCAGTCCTCTGTCCAAGTTGCTACAAAAACACAAGTGTCTGTGACGGCTGCTATCCCGCACCTGAAAACTTCAACGTTGCCTCCGCTTCCGCTCCCCCCTATTTTAGTTGGGGAAGATGACCTGGATAGGTAAGGTCACACCAGAGCATCCCGTTTGCCTTTGAAAGCAGAACGTTGAAACAATCAGGTTGTTTTTGGTTAGTGTGATGGTCGCAGGGTACCCCCAGGGGCCGTGCTGCTGGTTGCCAGGGGATGTTGGGTGGCCCTTCCTGGTTTGGGCCTTGGCAGGGTTGTGTGGAGAGTTTTTATGATCCTGGTCGGGTAGTTCCATCTTGTCCAGGCGACAGAGTTTTGGGTGCTGGTTTAATGCTGGTTAGTGAAGGTTTCACATCACTTTTTGTTCAGATTTATTACAACGTGAAAGGTGGATCCGGATTTATGCCCCTCTCTGTGGAGCAGCCATTGGCACGGGCTCATTTTGAAGTTGCTTTTTTATTCCATTCTTCCCAAACCTGTAATAAGCAGCAGGAAAGAGGGGAACAATTTCAGTGGGATGATGCAAACCAGAGCTTGCTCTCTTCCAAATGCATCAAATGTGCAGGTCATGCCCACAAGTTTTTTGGTTTTTTAAAAAAAAAAGACATTTATTTATCTTAAATAATGTCTTAATTATTGAACAATTATCACAGTCCTTATTGCTTAAGAAGTAGGTATTGTTTGAAAATGAAAGAGTGAAACTTCACCTACTTCAGCTTTCTGCTGCTTCTCATTTCTCACCAAACCACACAGACTTGGTTCTGCCCTGCAGTTGTAGCTCTTGCTGCTCTGGCTCTTCTCTGAGAAACCTTACTGGGGAGGGAAGAGGGGAACAGAACAGACTATCCAAATCAGAGGTGGGGAAGAAGAAAAACCTCTTTATTTTTATTTATTTTTCCCCTTTTGTGGCTGTCAGTGTGTCGTGGTGCTGTTAAGGTCATCACAGATACTTTTTCTTTTATTCTACTTGATCTGCTCAGCCTGTAGCTCCTTAACAACTTCTGTAGCTTTCTGACCATGGCTAAAGATGTACCAGGTCTCTCACTGGTTAGCAAAGCATCTTTTTTTTTTTTTTAATCAATGGTGCACTACACAATAGTTACAACTTGATGTAATTACCCCGTGGTTGAAGTTTCTTTGATATTCCTGCTACCCTTGTGAATTAGGGTGATGATGGCTGAAGTAAGTTAGGCTTGTGTGTGTTTTTTCTGGCCCTCCCTAAGCTGTGTAACATTGTTCAGCAAATATCTGCTCGGTTTAACATCACTGGGGAGAGCTGTAGCTTTTAACAGGTTGCAGATTTTTTTTCCCCCACTCAAATGCCGGTCTAAGCAAGATTCAGCTGCTTTCATTCCCTTATTTCTGAGCACAGAACTTGTCCTGGAAACACTGGTTTAGTTTTTAGCCACTCAAATATAGAGCTCTTTTTTATTATTATTTATTTTTTAACCACCCAGGTGTGGCTTTAGTTTCAGAAGTGTTTTCTCTCTGCCATCAGCAGCAGCTTAGGAGCGAGTGCAGTAACGCAGCTGAGTGCTCAGCTCGGTCAGTGGAGCCACAGTGACTTTTTCCCAGTATACAGCTGGGAAATCCCTCTTTGTTTTCCCGAGTCCAGCAACGGTTCCATGTGGCACTGACGCTGCAGAAGCTCAGTCTTCATCAGCTGCCTTCCTATTTAGGAACAAAGCTTTTCTTGGGATAGACTTTTGGTTTGATAGGCTGGGAGAACGCGGTGGTGCTGACACCGGAGGAAGCAGGGGGGGGTTGGAAATGTGCTGGGGAGCACCCGAGTAGAAACACCTCCTTCCACTGGAGACCCCTCAGCCTTTCTTGATGGTCGACGAGCTCTTCAGGTTTGTTTGCAATGCTTTGAGGCTTCGCAGCAGTCAGGGTGCACCGTGGGTCTCTTCACCCCGCAGGAGATGTAGCGGGAGGAGTGGAGAAGATGTTCAGAAGCAAGTGATGCAAACTTAGTTACGTGTTTGGTGTTGAGCTCAGAAGTTTCAGAGCTTCCTGGGAACGCTTTGTGGACTGTTTGCAGCCCTAAGAGATAAAAATGCAGACCTGGCTGGTCGCATTCCTGCTATTTTAGGGGAGGGGAAGGAGGGAGATGGCTTCTAGGGGTCTTTGTGTGGCAGTTGGCTTTGTCATTTTTCTACTCTGAAGGATCTGTTTGGCTACCTCGCTTTGGAAGAAGGGCCTGGAGAAAAAGCCCAAATGTTCTGGGGTAATTAAAGTCACAGTAACTTCCTAGTAGTGCAAGTGCTGATATGCAAATAGCCTAACTAAGCACAGAGGAAACTGGTAAGAGGGAGAGAAGGGAGCTCCTGAGAGGCTGAGGTTAAACCTACACCTTCCCCCTTCCCAAGAAGCCTTGTGAAGAAGTTGGCATTTGATGTGTGCTGGAAAAAGGCTGAATCTTTTTGACGTGGTCAAAGGGCTCAAGCTTAGCATATGTTACTCATATGATACTCAGGTAGTACCAGGAGCAAACGCTGTCGGAGCAGGCGCTCCGGCCTCCACGCGTGGCTGTGGGCTCTGACTGTCTCCCATGCTGAGGAACCTCTTCTGTGGTGGTTCTTCTCTTCCACCATCCTGTGCAGCTCTCCCACTTCTGGTATTTCTAGGGTAGGCAGCACTGGTAGCAGTGTAAGCAGGGAGTGCTTTCCTCTGGAGATCCCTCCAGATTAGGCAGCATCTAATAAAACCCCCCTAGGAAAATGCCCTACTTCCATCCCTTCGTCTACGCGGCTCCCTGCGCTGAAGCGTTGGACCTGGTGATGCTGACAAACAGCAAACCTCCTGCTGCCTGCCCTAAAAATGAACCTTGAAAAGTTCTTTGAACCTCTTCCATCTTTTTCTTTTCCCGGCGAAGCGGAGATTTGCATGGAGAAGAATTCCCGACTGTTCAGACCTGGGAATACTCCCCACTGTGTGCACGAGAGAGAAATTAAGCTCTGCTGATGACTCTTGCCAGTTTAAACCAAGCTTCTGAAGCGACTGGTGGTTTGATTGGATTTTTTTAACAGTCAAATTTGGGTTTCTCAGCAGTTTTCACAAGTTGGAGCTACATTTGAGTCCTCGTTGAGAAGCCAAAATCTAATTGTGTAGGGAGATTTCAGTCTGTGTTTGTATTTATAGTGGTCCTTCAGTCACACACGATAAATGGGCTAAATAGAGGAAGTAAGGGTCGGAAAGTGGGTGCTGGCTGACACCCTGCACTGCCACAGGAAACTCAGAGTAACTAAATTTATGCAAACTGAGCAAGTTCTGTCCCATGCTGGCGGGGGGGGTGGACTCGGTGATCTCCAGGGGTCCCTTCCAACCCCAAACACTCTGATTCTCTGAAGCTCTAGTTGGAAGAGCTGTGTGGGTTGGTGTTTTTTGAAGGTGGGGGGGTCAAACCTGATGGGTTTTTTTTTTTTCCTGATGTATCATTATTGTCAAATTTGAGCCTGTTTTGTTAAACTCTGGCTTCTAACTTTACGTTCCGAAGTGGAGCGCTGTTGTTCCGCGGTAAGGCTGGTTTGTTGTCACTTGGCTGCTAAGTCTGACTCTTGTATTGTATTAACTTTTCGGAGTTTAGTCCAAAAGAGATTCTTCCTCCAAAACCTGTGAAGAAAGATAGAGAGCAGAGACCACGACACTTACTCACGGACCTCCCGCTCCCTCCAGAGCTCCCTGGAGGGGACCCATCTCCTCCCGACTCCCCAGAACCAAAGGCAGCCACACCACCTCAGCAACCGTTCAAAAAGAGACCAAAGTAAGATTCACTTGCTTGTTTTTTCTTCTCTTTTGGAGTTGTTTGGTTTTCTGTTGTTTCACACAGGTACCAGTCTAGGTTTCCAAAGCTGAACGCCCCGCAGCGCTCCCGTGCGGGCTGCCTGGGTGCCCTGTGCTCTCCATGGGGCTGGTGCTGCTCAGGGTGCAGGGAGATGGAATCTGGCTTCTGCTTTGCCAGCTCTCAGCAGCCTCCCTCTGTTCATGGGATGGGGAGAACATTTAGTGTGTGCTTACTTGAAATCTTTAGCCAGGCTGTGTCAATTCTGCTGTCCCCTGGCTCGTTTGGGTACTGTCTTTATTGAGGGAAGTGACACGTGGAGAAAACACGTTCCTATTTGGTTTTTCTTCTGGTATCTTCACTGCTCCCTGTGGGTTGCTTCACGTTGGGACCTCTGGCAGTCTAAGGCCACTTGCCCCATCTGTTTGAGAATTAACAGTACAGCAGCTCGGGAGGAAGGGGTGGTTGTGTAAATTGTGTACCAAGTGGAGACCACAGTTCAGGTGTTGAGCTGGAGCTGTGATGGGTTCTCTTCTCCCTTTGACCCTTTCAGTGCCAGAAATGGCCAGAGCTTGTCGTGCTCCCAGCTCCAGCTACATCAGCCCTGAAAGCTCTCTCACCTTCTGATTTACCCTCCCTGAGGAGTGTCCCTATATAAATGTAGCTCGTGGTGCTTCTAGGAATTGGTTATTCCAAATAGGAGACCAACACCTTCCCTCCACACGTGGCTGAAGTACTGGTCATGTTGCAAGGCCTATAGCACTGCCCTGGCAACAGAATTAATGCGTTTGTCAAGGGAGCAAGGTACACAGAGTGCTGCTCAACTTTGTTTTAAATAAAAACCCAAATGTCCAGTGTTTCTGCAAAAGATTCCAAGCACTGATTTTTGTCTTGTTGTAGCTTAATACTTTGGCATTTTTTATAGATCAAGACACTGGCTTGGCTTCCTTTGAGGTCCTCTCAGTCCCAAATGTATAGTGAGATCTCTGTAGCAATCCATCTGTGCCTCAGGTGGGCTGTAGCAAAATACTTCTGCCTCAGCCTGTGGAACTGAAGTGGTGTGACAGCCACTTCGCTTCTCTTCCCTGCTCTCCACGCTCCTCGTTTCCCCCGGAGGAGCCGTACTCTGCTCCTGAGCCACCTGCAGCCGAGAAACACACGAGTGAAGGGAAAAGATCCTCTAGTGAGGGTTTCCAACCCTTTGGAACTCGTCCTTTTGGAGCAGTCTGCATGCTGGCAGGTGAGGGGCAGCGCTTGGGGTGTCTCACAGGCCTCTTCCCTCTTGCAGAATCTGTTGTCCTCGGTATGGAGAAAGGAGACAGACGGAAAGCGACTGGGGGAAGCGTTGCGTGGACAAGTTTGATATCATTGGGATTATTGGAGAAGGGACGTACGGGCAGGTGTACAAAGCCAAGGACAAGGATACAGGTAAGGGTGCTGAGCAGCTTCCAGTTGACTTTGCTTCGTTACTCTGGGGGTGTTTACAACCCCCCAGCATTAGCGGTGTTGCCGGTTAGCGGCTCACACCCCGTAGCACTAGAAATGGCTCCAGCCCTGCAATAAGCTTTTCCAAAGGGCCCAAAGAGCAGAAGCTCTGAAATCCCGGTGGATGTGAGTGTGCCCAGCTGCCCTCTCTGCTTGTGAGGTTGTGAGCCCTGCACGCGGTTGGATCGTGTGGTCAGATGGCCTCTGGCAGCCATTGGTGCCAACCGAACCCTGCTTCTGAAACCTGCCTTTGGCAGACTGTGCTGTAGCTGAGCTTGTGAAAGTCTCCTGTGCAACTCCTCATCGGGGCAGAGCAGAAGGAGCACCGGTGTCCTCTCTCTGGAGTTGTTGCTGTGATAACTTCAGACAGAGCCACGTAACTAAAGCAAGTAGGGTGGTAACCAAAGCTGCTTCTGCTGCTTCTCAGTGAATGTTGACTGTGCTCGTAGCTGCTGTCAGCTTCCCCCTGGAAACCCCCAGAGCTGTCGGGAGCGATGTGTGCCGAGGCTTTGACTCTGGTCTCTTCGGGCAGGTGAACTGGTGGCTCTCAAGAAGGTGAGACTGGACAATGAGAAGGAAGGTTTCCCCATCACGGCCATCCGCGAGATCAAAATCCTTCGGCAGCTGATCCACCGCAGTGTTGTTAACATGAAGGAGATTGTCACGGACAAACAAGATGCACTGGATTTCAAGAAGGACAAAGGTAGGATTTGGGTGTGGTTTCGCTGTTAGTCAGAGGTGATGCAACTCCATCCGCTTATTCCGAGTGTAAAACTAAAAACTGAGCTCTGCTGTAGGTTTCATTCTTTGCCTTCCTCTTCGAGAAATAGTTTCAGCAAGTTTGGCATCTGGATTTGGCCTTTCATCAAAGGATAGGTTCCACTTCAGATGAGTTGCTGTGCTGCAGAGGTAGACATGGGCTTAATGGGATGCATTGCATTCCTGTTTGGGGCCATGAATTAAACTCAGGGACAAACAAGACACACTGGATTTCCAGAAGGACAAAGGTGGGATTTGGGTATAGTTCCCGTTAGCCAGAGAGGTGAGAGAGGAACACCACAAACATCTCTTTGAACGATGCATAAGAGTAGCCTCTTCAACAAACTAGCTTGAAAGGGGGGGGGGGGGGGATAAAGGTGACCAGGATTTCAGAAGAGTTTATTTTGGGGGCATATTTTTATTTCAGATGTCAGCTCGATGCATTAGAGGGGCTCCCTTGTTGATTTGGGGTTTTTCTTACTCCTCTTGAGGAAAAGAAAAATCTTCTGTGATGCTCAATAAGCCCTCAAGATCACAAGACAACATTTAAAAAAATAACAAAATCAAGCCACCAACAGAACGTTCAACAGTGCAAGAAAAAGAATATTTCAACAATTGAATCTGCTGGGATTCCTCCTTTTTTCTTAATCTCTCTTCTCTTTTCTTAACTTATTTCTCTTTATTCTACCAGGTGCCTTTTACCTTGTGTTTGAGTACATGGACCATGACCTAATGGGGCTGCTAGAATCTGGCTTGGTACATTTCTCAGAGGACCATATCAAGTCTTTCATGAAACAGTTAATGGAGGGTCTGGATTATTGTCACAAAAAGAATTTCCTTCATCGAGATATTAAGTGCTCCAACATCTTGCTGAACAACAGGTAACTTGGGAGCAGATAAGCTTCTGTCTGAGCTCTTCCCTGGGTTCAGCTGAAAGCAGACAGTAACGTGGTTCAGCACAGAACACAGAATTATTAATTTAATGTTAATTTTCATGTCTTTGGACATCCATAAGAAAACTTAGAGCCTGTAAGAATTATCCTGCATGTAACTGTGTCCATGTCTCTGGATGTCCATCTAAAAAACTTCTTTGGGATGTTGTCCCGTTGGGAGGGGTTTGTGAGAGACATGAAACTCAATTATTGCTTGTTGGTTGCTTGGGGTTTTTTGTTTAGTTTCTTTGAAGCACTAAATAGAATCTGAGGAAAAAAAGACTGGCCTATCCAAAAGTAATCACTGCAAACATTGCTTTGTTTAGGCCTTTCTGCTACTTGGGGGGATTGTCTTTCCTTTCCCTGCTTGCTGTGTGTTGGCCCAGATGTGATTCAAACCCGTGACTGTTTTTGTCTTTCAGTGGGCAAATCAAACTTGCAGATTTTGGACTTGCCCGACTCTACAGCTCAGAGGAGAGGTGAGATACAGGGGGGTGAAGGAAGGGGAAACAGCTTACATAGGTGGGATGAGCTCCTTTCTTCTTCTCATCCACATGGTCCCTTCACTTAAGTCCTGTCGCTGCCCGAGAAATGGTTTCCAGTGTAAGCAGTATAATGCAGCTCCAGCTGTTGGAAGAATATGCTCCTGGCTGGTATTCACAGCTCTTCATTAGACAAACCAGCTGATCATGGACCAAAACATCTCTGCTTGCCATGGACCATGGCTTTTCTCTTGAGATCAGTCCCTGTTCAGTCATGGCAGCCTGTTAAGGGACAGGATTTTTCAATCCTGGGTACCTACAACTGAACTCTTGTGTGTGCACAGGCAGCCGTGTAAAATCTCTGCTCTCTCATCAGCTTTAACTCTGGCAGGTGAGGCAGTTGAAAGCCCACTGCCTCCAGTGACATGCTGAACACTACAGTTGGGAAGTTAAGGAAAAAATACCACAGTTCCTAAGGACTTGGTGGCTCAGTTTCTGTTTGTATCTTGCCTTCCAGCCGCCCATACACAAACAAAGTCATTACGTTATGGTATCGACCTCCAGAGTTGCTGCTAGGTGAGGAGCGTTACACACCAGCCATAGATGTGTGGAGCTGTGGGTAAGTGCCTCCTGGATCTTTTCTCCTGTTTGGGCTGTGGACAGCAGCAGAGGAATTGAGGGGTTCTAAGGGAGGGTGGTCTCTGATTTTCTTGGTACTGCCATGTGGGAGCATGAGAAGCATCTGTTCTCGCTGTTCAAAACCACACCAACCCCCCTGGGATGGAGACGAAGCTGTAAGGTCAGAAGTGGTGATCAACTTCCTCTTTGCTGCCCAGAGCTCCAGGGTGTGGGTTTAATGACCTGAGAGAGTTTTCTGCAACCTCTTCAGAACACCCCATTTGCCACCTGATTTATTTCCAGCTAAGTCTAGGAAAGTTTTTAAAGTAGAGACTTCGTGTTTCTAGTAGTGCAAGGAGCCCTGTGAACAGGAGGAGTCTGGGCAAGTTCAGCCACAAAATGAAAAGTTTTCCTAGTGCTTCAGAACCAGTCTGGAGGATTCAGCATTCAGGAGGTGGGCTGGATTTCCCAGAACACACTTCCCTTAGTGATGCTCCCAGGTAAACTCCCAGCAGAGCTTAGCCCGTGAACAAAAAAAAGGTTTCTACAAATCAAGCCCTGGCCATTACTTCTGGACACTCTGCCTGCAAGGTCCAGTTGCCATTGGGTGCCCTGTGCCAGCAGACAGGTGCCTGTGTCAGCCCACAGCTATTTTTGGCACCCATTGGGAGACATTGGGGTAGATGTTAAGGACTGAATGAGTCTGAGCTGTCCCCTCCCTCCTTTTCTTCCTCTCCCAGCTGTACCAGTATTGTGTGCATGTACAAGTCGAGAGCTTGTGCTTGGCAATGACAAACAGCTCCTGGCAGCTGAGGCTAGTTTGGGGCTGCAGATATTCCCCCCAGTAAAGCTGAACAGATAAATGGGCTGAATCTGGAGGAGCATGAAGTGTCTGGCTGGTTTCTCTGTTGTGTTACTGCCACATCCTCCTTTCCCCACAAAGAGTTAAAGCGTGAAGCCTGTGCCTACTGGGGAGGGGTTATCTCCCAGCTGTGGAGCTGGTGACTCTGTACACACAGGTTAGTTTGTCAGTTCTCAACTACAAGCCCTGATGCAAATAACTCTCCTCAGGCAAAGCTGCTTCTGAACAGAAACGCTGCAGTGTTCAAATGATCATCCCAAGGGTTTGCTGTCATGACCTCTTGCTTTTCCTCTTTCCAGCTGTATCCTCGGGGAACTGTTTACAAAGAAGCCTATTTTTCAAGCCAATCTGGAACTGGCTCAGCTTGAATTAATCAGGTAAAGCATTGCACACGCATGCCTATGAGCAGAGGTGCTGCAGGAGCTGCTCGTGCACACAGCCTCTCTGTTAGGAGCCCTCATTCTCTAACCTGCCTGCAAAACAGGGCCAGCAAATGGCTGTGACTGCAGATGTGACTAGAGGGAATGGCTCAGAACTAGAGGTGGGTAGATTTCAGGTTAGACATTAGGAAGAAGCTCTTCCAGAGCTCCAGAAGCTCTGGAACAGGTTGCCCAGAGAGGTGGTGGAAGCCCCATCCCTGGAAGTTTTGAAGCCCAGGCTGGCTGGGGCTCTGAGCAACCTGCTCTAGTGGGAGGTGTCCCTGCCCATGGCAGGGGGGTTGGAACTGGATGAGCTTTAAGGTCCCTTCCAACCCTGACCATTCTATACTTCTATGTGCATGGTTAGGGTTTAGGTGGCTGTGCTTACCTCAGTAAACTTGGCTGTTGTTAACAGAGTGCAAGAACAAACCTAAATTGCATCTCAACACTGAAAATTCATTGTGTTGAGTGGTTTATAAACCCAAAGCAAGTATTTTTCCTCTTCCTGATACATCCTTTTTAACCTGAGGGTTATCAAATCTTCACTGAAGTGTGCCCAGACCTGGATTATTGCTTAGAAAGGGACCATTTTCCCTCGGGTTGCTGACTCCTCCGAGCTGCATTTCCCCCTGCTGATCATTCCCTGCTTTTCTGCTCCTCAGCCGGCTCTGTGGGAGCCCCTGTCCAGCGGTGTGGCCGGATGTCATCAAGTTGCCCTATTTCAACACTATGAAACCCAAGAAGCAATACCGAAGGCGTCTGCGTGAGGAGTTCTCCTTGTGAGTGGTGGTAGAAGAGAGGACGAGCGGCTGCGTGGGGGGTTGTGGTGTTACGTGCTGTGACTCATCTCGATCTACCTGACAGGATAAGGCAGTTGTTCTTCCAGCCCTTCTTGCCTTTTGCCCTCAGACAACCCTCTCCATGAGGGCTTCTTCTGGAATGGGGTCACTAAATATCTGGTCTGCCTTCCAGAGGGCTTCTCTGCACTCTTGTGATGCTTGTAGCTGGGGTCTGCACTGGAAAGCCTGACAATGTGGTGTTCTCCCAGCAGCAAGGCTGGCTGGCTTCAAAGATGTGCTCTCTGTGGGGAGATAATTGTGTGATAACCTTGTAGGGTTTGTAGCAGAGCTGCTTTTCATAAATGGCAAAATTCAGACCGAAAGTATTGTGCCTGTTGACCTCTCTGAGCTGCTGCATCACGCAGGAATAAACTTTGACTGCAGGGATCTCTTGAGCCTGAGGTGTGTCTCTGCAAACAGGCTTCTGTTGC
This sequence comes from Todiramphus chloris collaris, assembly GCA_025345505.1. Lineage (NCBI taxonomy): Eukaryota > Metazoa > Chordata > Aves > Coraciiformes > Alcedinidae > Todiramphus > Todiramphus chloris. The sequence goes on along the minus strand of JANVCC010000065.1, from coordinate 2,471,916 downwards.
AGAACAGCCCTGACCACAGCCCTGTTCCCCACTCTCCCCAGCATCCCTTCGGCTGCTCTCGACCTGCTGGACCACATGCTGACGCTGGACCCCGGCAAGCGCTGCACAGCAGAGCAGGCCCTGCAGAGCGACTTCCTGAAGGATGTTGACCTCAGCAAAATGGCACCTCCAGAGTAAGTTCCAGCTGGTGCCTTCCGCCTTGTGGGAGGCTCTGCTGGTGAGCTTGGGAAGGAGCCACTGGCTTGGCCTTAGGGTTTGTCGGGTTTTTTTATAGTCGGAATTAAGCTGTGGTTTCTGGGCTCTTTTCTCGACTCTGCCCTTGCGTTTTGTCCTTTGGATGAGCAAAAAGCTCTCCCTGTGCTGCTGGTTTTCTGCCTGATATCAGTCTGGTTTTATAAAGCTCAGTGAAGTGTTTGTAAGGTCCTCTAAAACTGTTAGAAGATGTGCAGGAGCAGCATGTAGCGTATCCCTGCCCTCTCTGCCACAGAGGACTGGGCTGGCCTTGTTTGTCCTGTTCCTTAGTGGACTAGAAGAGTGTGACTGAGCGGTGCTGTGCCATTTGCAGCTCTCTTCTCACTCTCCAGTCAAGCAGATTATAAAACTCTGCTCTGGCCACTTTGTGTACAACTGTGGCACTGGTTTTCTGAGAGTCCTGTTTCCTTCAGACTCACTAAAGGCAGTAAAATCAAGTCAAGGTGCTTTCCTAAAGCCATGAGACTCCCAAAGCTTGGTGGCTGTGGGTTTGTTGGGGTTCCCATGAGTCGTAGCTAACCCATCCCATCCAGGGCTGAGATCCCAATGCAAGTGAAACGATTCCCATGCAGTGGTGCTGCCTTTCCTGCTTCTAGGACTTACCCCTTCCTGGTTTCATAGTGTGGCTGCAGTCAGAAGAAGCCCTGTGCTTCTCTTACAGCACTGACTTTCTTTGGGGATTCAGTGAGGTTTCTTGCTGCGTTTTAATCGCCGAGTGCTGTTCTCTTCCAGCCTTCCCCACTGGCAGGATTGCCACGAGCTGTGGAGCAAGAAGCGGCGGCGGCAGCGGCAGAGCGGAATCGCCGTGGAGGAGCCACCGCTTTCAAAAGTTTCTCGGAAAGAAACTACCTCTGTTACAAGCACAGACACTGTCAAAAACAACAGCAGTCCTGTGCACCCACAGCCTGCCCAGCTCAAACCTGAGACTGGTGCTGGAGATGCCGTAGGTCAGTGCCCAGCCTGGTCTGTAAAAGCTCCTCCTGGTCCGTTGCCTCCCTGCTCTCGTTGGTCTGGCTGTGGGAGGTTTATTTTCAAGCCAGTCTGGTTCTTTCACCTCTGTTTCGACAGAAAGGCCATTCCAGACTCTTCCTATTCTCTCTCCTCCCCTCCCCACTCCCCCCTGCCTTTATTTTCCTCTGCCATGCAAGCTCCTGGCTGCAGAGTGTTCTGCCTGGTCTTCAGAAGTCACTCGCTGATGAGCTGACTGGGAGTTTGTTCTGAGTTGTAGCTGGTCCTGAAACGTGGTCCCACAGAGGGTGACAAAAGGAGGCACCCAGCTGCTTAGTCCAGATAACAGGCTGGAAGGTACAGCTGTGTCAAGGGTGCAGGAAGGAGCTCGAGTTTGAGCTTGTTGATCAAATTATTGTATAAAGATGAGGCATGGGATGTAACAGGCTCGTGGGCAGAAGTGCACAGCATTGCATTTTGTTCTAGAAAAGATCACCTGCTCGTAAAGGTTTTCAGGGCCAGGACTCGTGTGCTGTTCCCAATGCTGTGACCAGCCTCCCTGTGTCTAGAAGATAATTGGGAGGGGCTGTATTTTGATTCCTGGGAATGTAGAGCTCTCCAGAGCTGCCCAACCACGCTGATTGTTCTGTAGAAGCTTTATAAAAACCCAGATTTGGGCTAAAGCTTCCTTTGTGTCAAATGTACTGACAAGTAACGAGGAAGACAGTTCTTGCTCCAGGGAATGCACAATCCATGTGTTCAATGAAACATGGCAGATGGACAAAAGGTGGTGGTTGGATTAACAAACAGCTGAGAAAAGTGAGTTCTTAGCTGCCTACCAGCAAGAGGAGCTTCATGTTAAGCTTTGAAACCCAAATCTTTGCACCCTTCTTCTCTGAGTTTCACTTACAAAGGCAGTGTTGGTGCGAAGGGAAGCCCGTGTCACCTGTCACTCAGCATGGCTCAGAGGGAGGTGGTGCTGCTCAAGGGTTGTATTTTAGACTAATCTGGGCAGTTGCAGGTCAGGACAGAGTCCTCTGTGATCCCACTCCAGCTTTCAGGAAGGAATTGCCTCCTGCTTGACCTAATTTCTTTTGCTGCGTCAGTGGAACACGCCCTTCCTCCATCCCAAACAGCAGCTTGGCTCCGGCCCGGGCAAGCTGCTCTGCAGCACAGGAGGGGAACGCTTCTGATCCCCGAGGCGAGCAGGGGCCTCGGGAGGAGCAGAGCTGCTGCCCGAGCCTCTGACAGAGCCACCACTCAGATGGCTGCTGCCATGGGCTGAAAGTTTCCACCTTCATCACACCCCCTCAGACTCGCTGGTGGTGGCCTGGTTCCCGGGATGCCCTCGGTTAGGTTTAGCTCAACTGAGCCGACTTGAAGAAGCGGTTCTGTGGGTAGGTTTGAGGGGGTGGTGGAGAAGCTCCCCTCCGTGGCTACCAGAGCAGTGGCCAGTGCTAGCCTTGGGTGAGTGCAGTGCGTGCGCTGTGCCACGGGGTGCTGCTGCAGTGCTGCTCAGAGCTGCGTGCGGGCTGGGGGGGGGGGGCAAGCTGATGGAAATCTGAGTTAACCACAGTCCTGGAATCTTCCTCCTGCAGCCTCCGTGCCTTCCCCTGCCTGGGCATCATCGAGTCATTGACTGGTTTGGGTGGGAAGGGACCTTTAAAACCCCTTGGGTCCAACCACCTGCAGGGAGCAGGGCTATCTGCAACTGGAGCAGGGTGCTCAGAGCCCTTCCCAGCCTCCCCTGGGATGGTGCCAGGGATGGGGCAGCCACCACCTCTCTGGGCAGCCTGGGCCAGGCTCTCGCCACCCTCAGTGTCAAAAATTCCTTCCTTCTCTCCAGTCTGAATCTCCCTCTTTTAGTTTCAAACCATCCCCCCCTTGTCCTGTCCCAACAGGCCCTGTTTAAAACTCTGTTCCCCTACAAAGATTGTCCCCATCTTTCTGCCAGGCCCCCTGTAGGTGCTGAGGGGCCACAGTAAGGTCTCCCAGGTGGTCACTGGTGCGTGCAGCATCACGGTTACAAACCGATGCGACGTAGCTTTGCCTGACCCTCCTGTGATGCTTCTTGTGTTTGCTGCAGGCCTTGGAGAAATCACCCAGCAGCTGAATCAGAGCGAACTCGCCGTCTTGCTGAACTTGCTGCAGAGCCAGACCGATCTGAGCGTCCCGCAGATGGCCCAGCTGCTGAACGTCCACTCTAACCCCGAGATGCAGCAGCAGCTGGAGGCTCTCAACCAGTCCATCAACGCTCTGACGGAAGCCACAGCTCAGCAGCACGAGTCTCAGGCGGCGGTGGCGGCAGCGGCGGCGGCGGAGGAAGCCATAGAAGAGCCACCCACGGAGGCCCAGCTACCGGAGGAGCAGGCGACTCCAGAAGCAGCCAGCGCTCAGGGAGACATGCAGAACGTGCTGGCCGTTCTGCTGAGTCAGCTGATGAAGAGCCAGGAACCCGTCATAACCCTGGAGGAGAGCAACGGGGAGAAGAGCAGCGAGCAGCGGGGGCCGAGGAAAACCCCGACGGTGCATCCGGAGGAAAGTACAGGTAAATAATCCCGACGGCTGCTCCCGCAGCCCCGACGCCACCCGCTTGGTGGAACCATTCAAGTTTTCCAGACGGGTGTCTCTGGTTGAACTGCGGCCAGGAGGAGCTGAGGCTCTCGGTGGTGTGGGGGTGGGAGGAGAAGGTGTTCAAACGGGGTCGAGCTTCAGATGTCAAGACTGAGACAGACCCTGACCCACTCCCTGCGGTAAGTGCTGGACTGCTCAGGAGGCTTTTAACAACTGCAGGAAGCCAAAGCGCGCAAACACCGGTGACTCCCCGGAGGGGATAAAATCCATCGGTGCTCCCCGGCGAAGGGGTCAGCAAAGATCAAAGGGATTTGCCCCAGAATGAAAGGAAAACTTTGGAGGGTCAATTCTTCCTCTAAATACCCCTAGTAATGAGCTGACACCTTCAGGTAGATGTTTTGGACAGGACCTTGAATCTCTGCAGATCTTCCCATCTTATTGTTTGTCCCAACTCCTTTTTTTCTTTTCCCCCCGTTCCCTTCCTGCTCTCTCTCAAAAAAAGAAATAAAGACAAAAGGTGCAGAGATGATTTTAAAGACCAAGAGCCTGGAGAGTGCTGGAAGGGAGGGGTGGTGGCCGTTGCATACGTAAGAGACTCGCGTGTGCGGCGTTGGCGTAGCCGTAGAGTTGACCAACGAGCCCTGAAATCCAGCCCCGCGTGGAGCCAGAGGCTGGTTCTGGTCGAGCGAGGAAGGAGCTGTTTGCACGGGTGAACTCTGGGGTTTCCTTTCCAAAGGGCAGTGTAAATGTCTCCATGTCTTTTTTTTTTGTTTTGTTTGTTTTTTCTGTTGATTTTTTGAATTATTAGCAACATCCTGTGACGACCTCACCAAATTCTAGAAGAGCCTCCTGAGTATGTCTCAGACTCTCCGGGGAGCCTCTTTTGGCCCGATACCCAACTCCTCTGCAATGTAGCTGAACGTGCTGTGTTCTCGTGCCTTCAACACACCCGCCCACCACGAGCCAGTTGTGATCGTGCTTTTATTTTATTTTTATTTTTATTTTGGTTTTCTTTTTTTTTTTTTCGTTGTTGTTGCCCTAGTACTGGAAGATAACTAGGTTATTGTAGAGCAGATTCAATTAAATAACTTTGTTCTCTTGTTTATAATTATTTTAAATGATATGCTGTCCCCCCAAATCAGCTTGGCTTGAAAATTACCTGAAGATTGTTTTCTGGATTTCAATACAATCTAGTTTTAAAGTGGACTGACTGATACGGGTGGAGGGGTGGTCCTGGAAGACTACTGGTTTTCACAATAAAGTTTGACCTTTTTAATAACCAGTTTTGCAAATGATTTGAGGATCTGATTCCAACAAGGCGCTCGTGGCCTCTTTACGTCATCGCCAGCGAGAACTTTACTGACCGTGTAGCCCCCGTCCTGCGGTCGAGGGAGGAGATGGAGTCAGGGCAGTTGTGTTGCTTGGCAGGAGTCAGGACTGGTTCTGTGAGCGGAGGCCCCTGGGAGCAGGTCCAGGCCCCCTGGGAAGCTGAGTTTCTTCCCCTTGGCAGTGGCACTTCCAGCCCCGGCGCTGCCGTCGCTCTGCTCTTGCCTTTCCCACCGCCTCCCCAGGCTGCTTTTGTTCTTCCTGCTGCCTCCAAAGCAGGAACACGCAGGGGTGAGAGCAGCGTGGTGATGGTGGGGGGGTGAAGGGAGCTTTGTTCTTGTAGGAGGGGTCCTTCTGAGGCAGAAAAATCCTTGTGATTTGGGGGGGACTGGGGGAGAAGGGGACGAGGTGGGGGCAAAGGGATTTTCTCATGTTCCAGGACAATCTGGATGCAAGTGCTTGTGGGTTGAGATTGTTTTGGGCTGGAAATGTACTTGGTAAAAAGGTCCCGAGCCAGGTGAAGCGACACGGCCTCCGGTGAGCAGCAGAAAGAGGGGGACAGGAGAGGGGGCACCCTCTCCCTTCGCTGTGTCCTGGGTGCACTCAGGAGGGGGGACGGGGGAGGCTCGGGGCTGGGCTTTGGTTTCCCCTTTTCTAAACCACGTTCCCTGGGTGCCTGGCAGTGGCACAGCAGGGCCCAGGGACCCTCCGTGGCAGGAGCCCCCTCTTTGGGGGAGCGCGTCCTGTTGGGTGGCTCAGCATCTGCCGAGCGCAGGGATTCCCTCCGGGTGCCCCTGTGCCAGGACAGCTGTTGCCAGCTGTGGGGGGACGGGGACACCTTCGGGGACTCTGTTAATGAACACGTGCCTTGATCTTACACCGAAGGCCAGCTTTTAAAACACTCTGCCTCTTTCCCAGCGCATCCCAGAGAGCGGATTCTCTCGGTAGGCTGGTTGGTTTTCATTTCTTTTAATTCTATCTTTTTTTTTTTTTATTCCTATAAATGTATTTATAATCTTGTCCGCGGGATGTTTTAAGCTGGTGTTTAAAAGAAGTAACCCTTCCACAGCGTGTCCTCCTCGCATTCTCCCACCAGAGAAGAGACCCCCCGAGCCCCCGGGACCACCGCCGCCGCCGCCTCCTCCTCTCTCCAAAGGCGATCTCTCCGGCGCAGCCCCAGAGTTGAACCCGGCCGTGACGGCTGCGCTGCTGCAGCTCTTTTCCCAGCAAGAGACGGAGCCGCTCGGCCACGCCACGCACGAGCATCCACCGGCGAGAGCCGCGGACTACGGCAGGTCCCACCCCTCCAGGACTTACAGCACCGAGGGCTCAGAGGGGGGATTTGGTGCCGAGGAGCCAAATTCGGGCCAGACGCTACTAGAACCCTCTGCCCAGCCGCTGGGGAAAAGCAGAACCTTCTTGGGCTCCGTGAGCCACCTTGGGGAGACGAGCAATTACCAGGGCACGGGATCTGTCCAGTTTCCAGGGGACCAGGACCTGCGCTTCGCCAGAGTCCCCGTCGCCGTGCACTCGGTCGGTCAATCTTTTCCGAAAGCCGAGGGGAGCAACAACACCTTGGTACATCCGGAGACCAAAATCCCAAATTACGGCGAGTTGGGGCCGGGGTCGGCCGGTGCCAGCGGGGCAGGGACAGCTCACAGCTGGGGTGCCCCGACCCAGGCCGCATCTTCCTACGGGAAGCCGTACCGGGGGGCGCCCGGCCGAGTGCCTGCGCGGGGGGGACGGGGCAGGGGGGTTCCCTACTGAGCCACACGCCTTTTTTGGCCCCGGCCTCCTCTCCACCTTTAGCCACATGACTGATTTTGATTTTTATTTTTTTGGATTATTTTTATTTTGGTTTTTTTTTTTTGCCAGAGTGAGGTCTCATCCGCATTTCACCTGCTGCTGCAGAGCTCCCCGGTGCAGTCCTTGCCCCGGGGAGGGTCCCCACTCCGGTGCCTCGCCGGCCCAAAGCCTCGCGCGCTTGGTTAGTGACAAAAAAACCAAACCCCACTGCAGACAGCGGGGAACTTTCCCCCCTGAGCCAGCAGAGCTTGGGGCGGGGTGGGAGGGGGGGATGGTTGAAAAATAGGCAGGATGGAGCAAAGCCACCCCCGGGGGAAGGAGGAAATGAAAAACCATAAGTTTGGTAAGCTGGGCACCGGCGCTGCTCAGTGTGGGGAGCGCAGGGACTGCTCAGGTAGGGCTGGGGAGAGTCTGAGCCCCAGAGCAGGTTTCTTTTTATTTGGGTTTTTGTTTGTTTGTTTGTTTTACCCCCCCACTTTCCTGAAAAGGACATAAATAGGAATCTATGGATGCAGAGGCCCCTGGGCCCAGTGCCCTCCAGACCCCGGGTGCAACCCTGGCTTGTGCTGCCTTTGATCCACCATCACTTTCTTGACCCAAAAAGCATCTGGTCCCCCTCTGCCTGCCCCCTGTTGCCGGGGGGGCTGTGAGTGCTGCTTGGTCAGCTCCAGGGCCAGCTTTTGTCAGGGGTCTCTTTGAGTTTGTGTCTCTCCTGCCCTAACTTTGCCGTGGGAATCTTTTCTTCTTTTGGGTTTGTTTTGGTTTCTTTTTTTGTTTCGGTTTTGGTTTTTTTTGAGAGCCGAAGAGAACACCTCCCTTCAAAGAACTCTGCGTTTCTTTGTCACTCGTAACTTCCAGAACACTCTGAAAGAATTAAAGGAAAACAAAACCCGAACAAGCCCACGCGGGGTGGGAATTGCCACCGGGCAGGAGCATCTTTCCTCTCCGGCTCCCTTGGGGGCTGGCCTCGCGTGTCCTGAGGGGGCTGGGTTGGGCTCCCCGAGCAGCATCTCAGTGCTTTGAGGCTTTACCAGGCGTTAATGTATCATTTCTATAAGCATATATATTTTTGTTGTTGTCAAGGAAGTATTTCCGACGGCTTTTCTCCTCCCGCAGAACGTTGCGATGTTGTCCATTTCACTGAGACTTAAACAAAAGAGATGAATAAAACAAAGGTACATATTTATGAGCTTTTTTTTTTCCCTTTTTTTTTTTTCTTTTTTTTTTTTTTTTTTTTTTCCTTCCTGAGTAGGCCTTTCCTATGGAAAACAGAGGGTTCTTCTTTTCATTTTCGAGCTGAGCGTGTTCCGGAGAGTGAAATGGGGTGGGGAGCCCAGAGACCTTCTTGCTACTAACACATTGGATTTAATTTCTTTTTATACAGAGAGAGAAATTAAAAAAAAAAAAAAAAAAAGAAAGAAAAGGAGAGAAAAAAATAAAAATAAATACACCTGAGGAGGTAATGCTGCTCTAAAGGGGGGGGAAACCTGCTATACTGAGCCAGAGCTGCCACTGCGCCCGGCAGCTTTCCACGGGAGGAAGGAGGGGAGAGAGATTAACTGTATAGATAATTATATATATATATAGATAATTATATATATATACACACACACCCACACTGGGGGTGAGCAGGGCCCGGCAGCTCTCGGAGGGTTGATTCAGCACCCAGGAGTGAAATTCTGAGTGTAGATGGTTTGGGTTTGTGGCTTTTTTTGCCTTTTTTTTTAATCTTTCTTTTTTAATTGCCGGTTGATACCTGGTGTGCAGAGAGAGGAAAAAGAGAAGTCCTGTTGGCTGCAGAGTGCACTAAATAAGCCAGTTGCCTCTGAGGAGGGGGTGATTTTCCCTGGATTTCCCTTCCCACGGTGCAGCTGCCAGCTCTGGTTGGTGGTGGAGCTTTTGTTGTTGTTCAGGTTTCTCCTCCCCAGGCCCCTCCAGTTTGGAAGAAGTCAGGTTCCAGGGTGGAATCCGCTCTGGCAGCTGATGCCTATTTATTGTCTCTCCCAATTGGCAAATCCCCCGTGGGGTGAGGGGCTCTTCCCCTGGCTCTGCCCCCTTGCTGGGGCTGGGGTCCTCTCAGCACTGGGGTCCCAGCTGTAGCTGCACTGGAAGGGGACCTGTCCCAGTAAAGCCCATCGCTGAGGTGCTGCTGTGTCCAGGGGGATGCTTCTCCAGCGCCACTGCCGTTTGCAGCAGGGACTGGAGAAGGTGCTGAGGCCCCGGGGGTGGCTGGGAGGGTGGGCTCCTGTCCCTCTGTCCCACCTCGAGCAAAGGACAGACCCCCCTGCCCAGACTTCTGTCCCTTGCTCTGGGGGGGCAGGGGGGCAATGGCATCTGTTGGGGGTTCCCGTGGGGCCAGGCGGCAGCAGGAGGTGCCTTTGGGCTCCCTTGTCCAAGCCCCCTGACCATCCCAGGTTTGGGTAGAGGTGGCAGGGGCCGCTGCTCCATTTCCAGTGGCTTTTCTTAACTGGTCCCAGCAAGAGAGGCTTTAGGTCCCTGCCAAGGGAGCATGGGGGGAACCATCCCCTGGTCGCCGGGCTGGGGGAGCCACTCGCCTCCTCCCTTCCAGCAGCTCTTCTGCTTTTCTTTTTCTTTTTTAACTCTGTTTTGCTTTTCCCTAGAGGGTCTCTGTACAAAGAAGACAAAAGGATTTACAGGGGGTGGCGGGGGGCCAGAAGTGAGCGTTGAGAAGGATTTCAGAGGTGGTGCAGGTTCCAGAGCATCCCCCCCACCCCTTCCTCCTCCTTCCCTCCCCTCTCCCCACGGGCCGGGTTTGGGTCCAGCGCCAATGTCCAGTTCCCCGGTGGAGAGGGGTCTGGGGAGGCTCCCCTGGGACCTCTCCTGAGTTTCATTCTGAGACTGAGCGAGCCTTTGCTTTTTTTGGGGGTTTCTCTTTTTTTGTTGTTTCTTTTTTCTTTGTTTTGGGTTGGTGTTTTTTTTTTTTTTTTTTGGTTGTACCTTTGTCTCTGTACAGATATTTTGTAATATATTAAATTTTTTCTTTTCGGTTTATAAAAATGGAAAGTGGAGATTGGAAAATTAAATATTTCCTGTTACTGTATTGCCTTTCGCTCCCTCGCCCTGAAGCGTCGCGCTGCTCCCCGCAGCCTTTGCACGGGAACTCTGCTTTTCCTTCACAAGCCTTTTTTACCCCCAGCCTGCCCTCCCCAGTGCCAGACTGGTGAGGGAGGCCGGGATGTGCCCTTGCCAGCCCTGGGGGGCTGCAGCTTCCATTGGCCCCCCAGTTCACATCTGCCCAGCCCTCGTTAGCCCTTCGGGCATCACCCTGGCACTGGGTGCTGGTATCTGGCACGGGGGGCGATGCCCGAGCTGGAGCACGGGCCCTGCGTCGGGTATGGGGGCAGTAGGAAGGAGGAAACCTGGGGCTGAAGTGAAGCTGGGGGTGGAGATGGTGCTGTGGGGCTCAGGGAAACAGCGTGGTTGAGATTTGTCTTCAAACCTTCCCCCAGCTCCAGGCAGCCGGAGAGGAGCCCGAGGTGCCTTTGGGGGTGGATTCTGCTCTAGCCCTGAACTGTGAGGGCCTGGGGCTGGGGCAGAGGGTCTGCCTGCCTGCCTGCCTGCCATCCATCCATCCATCCATCCATCCATCCATCTTCTCCTTCCTGGGGTGCTTCTCCAGCTCCATCCTGACTCTGGAGGGGGTGGGTTTGCTCCAGCCCTCGAGCATGGGGAGGAGAAGGGGCAGGATCCAGGATGGCAGAAGTGGTGGAGGGGACAGGTGCTGGCTCGTCCTGCTCCAGGGGCTCCTTTTGCTCCCCAGCATCATCTTCTTTCTGCTCGGTTGACTGTCAGGCAGAGCCTCGCTCGCTTCTTCCAGTGCCCCAGTCAGGGGCAAACGGGCAGGGCTGGGGGTGAGGAAGGGGTGCTGGAAGGGGCTGTGGGTCTCATGCCAGGGCTCCCCCCGCCATGGGGGTTCCTTTGGCCGTTTCCCGCTGTCGGCAGAGCCCGACCCGACCCTCCCGCTCCAGCCCCAGCTTTCCTGCTCTCCTCCCGCCCGGTTTAGCATCCCCGCCGCTGACACGTCTTAAAATATCCCTGTGCAGATGGTGGGGGGGGGGCGGAGGCGGCTTTGCTCTGCCTCCCAAAGCAGGAGCGAGCCCGGAGCAGCCCAACCGGGCCACCCAGCCACCCTCCTCCTGATTTACGAGCAGGGCAGCTGGGAGCCAAACTGGGAGCCGAGCTTGGGAGCTGTGCCTGCCTCCCTCATCCATCCTCCCGGTCCCTCCCCGGGACTGCTCCGCTGGGCTCCGGGGGCATCACCTTGGCACGGCAGAAGGGACCCAGCCCAGGCACACGACGCCGGCCTGGGCTCTGCCACATCCCCACCGTGGGCAGACAAAGCCCCTCGGCCGTGCCCCCCCCTCGCCTCCCCCCCTTCCCCAGTTCCCGCAGCATCCCGCTCGCCGCCTCCGCCCCATCCGAAGGTGACCAGGGTGTTTTTATTCGATTTAATTTATTTTTTGCATTGAACTTCCCCGGCAGCAGCTGCTGTGCCAAATGGCCGGGGGCTGCTCGGTGCTGGCGGAGCCGGAGCCGTAAATCTCCGGCGTTCTCCTCTTCCCCCCCGGTTGGGTTACGCTCGGCGGAGCCGCGGCTTTCCCAGTTGCTCCATCCCATCGTCCCCAGCTCCTGACGGTACCGAGCTGGGAAATCCAGCACAGCCGTTCCTTGCTTCCCCCATCCTCACGCGGGTAACTCTCCGGCTCATCCCGGCACAGCGGTGGTAGCCCGGTTGGGCTCCACGCGTGCCCGGGTGGCTACCGGTTCATCCCAGTATCCCGGACGTGGACCACAGCGGTGTGGTGAGCAGGGCGAGTTCTCGTTGCTTCTCCCAGTATGCCGGCGTGGAGGGTGGTGGTGATGGACTGGGAGAGGAGGAAGAGGAGGAGGAGGAGGAGCCTTCCCTCGAAGGCTTCAGGAGCCTGGGGCGACCGTGGGGCGAGCAGATCCCACCGTGGTGTTGCCCATCCCCGCTTGCCCAGGGATGCAGGTGGGATTCAGGTGGTGGGTACACGGGGTAGGGGGGGG
>JANVCC010000065.1:2406097-2444961 GCA_025345505.1 Todiramphus chloris collaris | reverse complement strand
GGGCCGCCGCGGGGGAGCGGGGAGGCGATTCCGCCGGGTCGGGGCCCCCGGGGGCGGCGGCGCGGCGGCTCCGCGCCGATTTCGTTGATGCCGCTCGGCCGGCGCTGCCCGCTCCGTCCCGCCGGGACCGCGCCGCCCCGGGCGCGCCCAGCCGCGGGGGGGCCGGGGGGATACGAAGCCCCACCAACCCCCCCCCCCCCCACCCCCCAACCCCCGGGGGGGCTCCGGGGGGCGAGGGGGAAACCCCATCCGTGGGGCCGGCGGGGAGCGGGAGAACCGAGGGCCGGGGAAGAACGAAAGACGGGGGGAAAAAAGGGCGAGACGTGGCGGAGAAACAAAATCAACATGGAAGTTGCCTTTTCTCCATTCAAGTTTCCTCCGCTGCCCTCCCAGCCCCTCCACTTCTTACATAACTCACCTTCGGGCGGACCGGAGGAATTCTTATTTCATTGTTCCCAGCATCTTCTGGGACCAGGACGCGGCTCCTTGAGGTGCTCCAGCCTCCTGCAGTCCTCTATCCAAAAGGAGGCGAGAGTGGCATCTCTACCCAGCAAAGGGGGTACCAGCTCTGCTGCCAGTGCCATATGGTTGGCACGTCATGCGCGAGAGCTATCACATGAGAGCTAATGATTGACATGCGCTTGCATTCAGGGAGATTTGTCTCTCTGGGGAAGGAGGACTCGCCATCTGTCACTCTGTACTCAAAAAAAAAAAAAAAAGAAAAAAAAAAAAGAAAAAGAAAAAAAAAAACCTCTTTCCAAATCTACAGCTCTGCCTACACGCCGCAAAATGGGACCCGGGCGAGATGCAGACGATGGCGGGGCCGGGCTGAACAATGGAGCCAGCGGCAGGGAGGCAAAGGAGACCGGCCATCCCGGCTGGGCCCAGAGTGTCGGGGGTGGCCAGCGGGCACTGGGGCGAGGGGGGAGACGCCGTGGGGACCCTCACTGGGAACTGGCATCTGCGGCTCGCCGCAAAATCCCGCGGCAGCTCGCCAGGGTTCGTCCCCACCCTCAGCCGCCAGCCGAGCAGGGATGGCTGTGGTGCTGAGGGCCTGGCATGGGCTGGGGGCTGTGTCCAGGCAAGGCCCAGGGGAGGCGATGGTGATGGTGGTGCCCAGTTTGGCCACACCGGTGCGGGTAGGGTGCTGGAAGTGCTGGCGTGGGCTGGGGTGGTGGCTGCAGGGCCGTGGGTCCCCATGCGGGTGGCACATGACCCCTCTGGATACCCACTGCTCCACGGCCCACACCGGCACCCCCTCGGCTGCACAGCCGCAGGCAGCCTTTGGCACTCCCCTACATGCACACACGAGCACACGCGTGCACGCTGGCAGACACACACACATGCACATATACATCCCCCCTGCCCACGAGGTCCAAATCTCCATGGCTGCGGGTCCCACGGTGGCAATGGTGGTAGCCCAGCCATGCCACGGCTCAACCGGCAAGGCCTTTGTCTGCCATGTGCCTTCTCACTGGCTGTGGCCTGGCACCCTGACCCAGTAGCTCCTCATCCTCCCACGGCTTCCAAATCTGTCCCTGCCGTGGTGTACGTGCAGCTGGTAGTCGCTGCCACCATTTCCCTTGTGTCTGCACACTGGTGACGGGCACCGGTGGGGCTGGTGAGCCCGTAACTGGTACATTGTGTCCCTGGGAGCTGGATCCCGTCACCCCATCACTGGCTGTAGCCGTGGGATGTTTCCATGTCCTGGATCTTCTCCAGGAAGTCCGGGGAGGGGGGGGCAGGACCTGCCCGGCTTCAGGGTGCAGGCAGGGGAAGGGGCAGGGGGTGCAAGGTGCCACACACCAGCACGTGTTGGCCACGCGCTGCAGGCAAGGGTGGCACGGCCGCGGCGTGGTCGCATCAGGGACACGGTGGCAGTGGTGGCCGGGGCTGTGCCCACACACAGACAAAGGGTTGGCCGTGCCCGGCCGCCGGGTCTGTGCCAGCGGCGTCAGCGTCGCCCACTCCCCCGGTGCAGGTGCCGGGGCTGGCACGTGACAGAGGGGCCTCCACCGGCGGTGAGCATCCCCCCCGCACGCGCCCGCTGCCGAACCCTCCGACTGTCACTCACGGCTGCGGCCGAGCAGATGGCACCTGGGCTGGAGCTGGCCCGCGGGGAGGCAGGGCCCACCCCAGCCATGCCAGTGCCGGTGCTGTGCCGGGCACCACTTCCTGGGCAGCCTCCCGGCACATCGCAGCCCTTCCCCACAGCACCGTTCGGCTCCTCTTGTTGCCATCTTCATTTTGCAGGCAGGTGCCAGACGGGCATCGCCATAGCCCGGGAACCCACCCTCGCCCTCTGCCCCCATCACAGCAGTGCTGCCCGTTCCTACCGGCCCCAGGTAAGTTCCCACTCCAGTGCCCCCAGTTCCCAGGCCAGGGGAGCCCCAGCTGAGTGGCCACAGCCCCCTCCAGCCTGGCTGCACCCCAGGTGTCAGGGCAGCCAAGTCGGTGGTGCCGGTTTCCGGCACCCATGGGGGGACAGGGGCTGCCCGAGGCCAAGGAGATGGAACCGTGTGAGTGGCCAAGCTGGTCTGTGTGGGAACAGGGACGGGGGGAAAGCCACGAGCCCCCGGCCCGCCGCATCCGTTCCAGCCTCATTAGCAGCCGGCGAGCGGCAAGGGTGGGCGCCGGTGTGAGCCTCATCAGCATGCGCAGCGCTTGGAGGGAGAAGAAAGTGGAGACATGAAACAGGGAGAGGAGATGAAAGGGGAGCAGGGAGATGAAAACCCAAACTGCTGCTTTGTGCCGGGGCCGGGGTGGTGCTGGGGACCCTCAGCCAGACCGTGCCAGGACATGGCCTTGAGGTGTGGGCAGGAGGGATCCCGGTGCCATCCCTGTGCCCTGCCCTCCGCCATGGCAGGTGATGGCAGAAGGCAGAGTGGGGCAGGGGTAGCCCCGTCCTGGTCCCCAGGTGCCTTTGGTAGGGAGTTTCATGCAGGGTGGTGAGTGGGGCATCAGCATCACAGCACAGGGGCTGTGTGAGCAGCATCTGGCCTCTGGGGAAATGGGGCTGCCCTGGGCAACAGGAGGAAGTTGGTTTGGGGTGAACCTTGGACCAGGCACAGCTGGGGGAGCTGGGGGGCAGCAGGGGCATGGCTGGGTGCTGCTGCCTTGGGTGCAAGGCCTGGCTGTGGGGTTTCTCTTACCCCAGGAGGTTGGGGCTGGGGCACCTGGGCCCAGCGACCCTGGGGCTGTGGTCCCTGACCTGCTGCTGGTCCTCCTGTGCATGGACCGGCTTGCCCAGCACTGCTGCCTCCTGTCCCTGGCTGCCCCAGACAGGTCCCCTGGGGTCTCGCTGCCCGGCGGGCACCGCGGGGCTCTTGGCTGCTGCATGAAGCGCTTTTCTCCTCCAAAATTCATCCTCCTTGTCCCTTCTCCTCCCTCCAGCAGGAAGGTGGGGGATGGGGATGGGGGCCCTGCCTGGAGCCGCTGGAGGTGGGTGCCAGGGGACACGTGGCATACGGAGGAACACGGTGAGGGCACAGAAGTGGGTCGGCACTGGCAGAGACAGGGATGGGAGCTGGGTGCTGGGTGATGCCAGGAGCTGTCTGGGAGCCGTCTGGGCCCGGGGAGGCTCCCGGGGGGCCCCATGTGGGGTGAGTTTGCCGGGGCTGAGTCGGTTGCCGCGGAACCACAGCCGCCCACCTCGGTGATGCCACGTCCCTCCCCGGAGTGGGATGGGGGGCACCCGACCTGGTTCCCCTCAACGGTGGGGTCTCCCTCACCCCTTGGTGGGGCCAAGATGTCCAGGGCCAGAGCTGAGGAGCCGGTTCCAGCATCTCCCAGCGAGAGGCGGCGGGGGGAGGCGGGGGCCGCGCTGCCAGATGGAGCCGGCTCCGCGCTGCAATATTTCTGGGAGGTGAAGGCTGGGGAGAGATGGATGCGAGAACGCGCGGCGGAGCCACCGCCGGGAATGGCAGCCGAGGGGAGCAGAGCGGCGGGAGCCGAGCCTGTTCCCGTCCCCATCCCCGTCCCTGCTGCCTTTGGGCTGTGTCCCTGGAGCTGCTTTCCCTCGTGGGACCTGTCCCTGGGCATCTTCCAGTCACCGGGTGAGCAAGGTCCCATCTGCGGGTGGGGGTCTCTGGGGATGGGGATGGGGGGGGGTGGGTGCCCTGCCTGTCCCCGTGTCCCTCGAGGTCCCTGCGATGGGGGGTGCTGGGTCACGGGTGGGTTGTGGAGCCTGAGGGAAAGAAGCTGATGGTGGAGGGAAACTGAGGCACGGAGGGAGGGAAGGGGCGGTGCTGACTCAGCTGGGATTGGCGGGGGGGCTTAGCGAACCTTCTCTTCTCCTGCTGAAGGAGGCTGGGGAGGTGATGTGTTCAGCACCGGCACTGCAGAGCAGCCACTTCACCTGCCCTGGCCGGATCCTGCTCCTGGAGCAGCCAGACCCCCTACCCAGACCCCACCCACTGACGCTCACGGACCAGGGACTCATCAAGCGGTTTTTAAGACACACGCTGTTAATTAGTCAAACGACGCCCTGGGAATTGTCCAGCGGGAAACTGCTGGAGACGTGACTGCGTGCGGGGCTGGGGATGGAGGGTCCTGGGGTGGGAGGATGGGTGGCCCCAGGGGACTTGCCCCGTCTCTGTGTTCCTTCCTCACCCAGTGGACGCTGGGTTCACCCCTGCTGGGGTCAGATGCCATCTAGGGACAGTGGGGGGGCTGGGACAGGGTGACCTTAGCCCGGAATCCAGGGCCAGAGGGGGCTGCCATTGTGCCACCAGCAGAGCTGGCTGCTGGTGAGGGTAATAAGGCCACCCTGGGGAAGTCACGATGAGCTATGGCATCACGACCACCGAGCTGCGAGGTCACTGGGCCCCAGGAGCGGACAGGAGATCCCCTGTGGCAACAGCAATACCCCCCACGGCTGCTCCAGCCGGGGCGAGGGGGGTCACCGGGTGCCAGCGTGCAGCTCGGCAGTGCCAGCGGCACGGGCAGGGCGCGGCTGAGCGAGCGCTGCTGGCACCGGCCCCCGGCCCCCCCGCGGCAGATGGCATCTGCTTGGGCCCGTTTCAGGGAGCCGGCGGGGTGTGATGGTGGGGGGGGACATAGTGGGGAGGGGGGCTTCCCGCAGACACATCCCCCTCCATCTTCTCTCTGTGCTGATGGCCCCAAACCAGGGGGGGAGGTGGCTGGTGGCCCCCCCAAGAAATGCACCGAGTGGCATCAGGCCTCAGCAGGGTGCGTGGGCACACGGGCATTGGTGGGGGGGTGGGACCGGGGTGGCGCCAGGGACAAAAATGAAGGGCTGGATTCAGGGCTGTGGGGATGAGGGTGACAGACCCTTGCCCTGAGGGGGGGCTTGTGCCCCCAGCCCTTGGGGACGGATCCAGCCTGGTGCTGCCATCCTGGGGCACTACAGCCCCAGGGTACAGGGAGGACCCCTGGAATTGATCACTTGGGAGTCCTCAGCCCCAACCTGGGGTGCTCTGGGGCCTGCCATCCCTGGGGACACTGGGGAGCCCCATCGCACATCCTGGGTGACTTTGGTGACCCCCAGCCTGGGGAACAGCATCACCTTCCCAACACCCCGAGCCACGGAGTGTGGAGGGGGGACCCGGCAGGGAGTGAATTTGGGGAGTGGGGGGGGGGGGGGCAGTCTCCATGGCGACAGGGTGCCAATGACGACAGTCGCCATGGCGAGGCTGCGTGGCCCGGCCCGTTGCCATGGCGATACGCCTGGCACAGCCAGTCGCCATGGAGATGGCCGAGGGATGGAGCAGTCCCCATAGTGGGGGCCCAAGGCCAGGCCAAAGCTTGGGGAGCTGGGGGGGGGGGGTGTGTGTGTGTGTTTCCCCGGGGCTGAACCCCCCCTACCCACCACCCACACGTGGAACATCGCGGCCTCCTGGCGCGGGGCCGGTGGGGCTGGCGTGGCGCGTGCCGCCGCGTGCCCGTCGCCATCACCGCCACCGCCCAGGTTCATTTGCACGAGGCTTTTCCACTCCAGTTCACACTACCATCTGACAAGCCCAACTTCTCATTTTCAGAGTAATCACTCCACTGCACTAATTGCACATGCAAATATGCAAATTCGTATTAATTAATTACTATACTAATTAGTTCTGTGGTATTTGCGAGTAATAAATCATTCGGAGGGAGCGGGAAGCTGGAGACCTGGCCCATTTACACTTCGCATAAAATTTTAATAGGCGCTCCGGCTGATCCGGGACAGCCGCGCCGCGCTTAAAGGCACAGAGCTGGCGTGGCACGGGCTGCCCACGCTGCCTGGCATTGGGGGGCACCGGCACCCCTGGCCCTGGGGTGTGGGAAGGTGTGAGGGGATGGAGAATAGGGAGAGAAAAGGCAAAATGAAGGAAAAGGGCGATGGGGAGGAGGGATGGGGGTGGTTGAGGGGTGCGGGGCTGGTGCCCGGCGGTTACGCGGTGGCTCTGTGCCCGGTGGTTTCATCCTCCAGGAGAAACTGAGGCAAGGAGCAGGGCCCCAACTGCAGCACCCAAGGGATACCCTGGCATGAGGAGGCCCACAAGGGTGCGGGTACTCTGGGGGGGGGGGGTCAGCACCCTGCTCTGCAGCTGCTTGGGTTCCTACTGGCCACTGCCACCGCGCCGGCACCACCACCGCGCTGGCACCGCCGCTACGGCGGCACCGCGCAGCCGCTCCCTGCTGCCACCTTTGGGGATTTTGCAAGCCTTTAATTGTCGTAAGCACAGATTAATTAAGCAGCGATAAACACAAACCCATGCATTATTGATGAATAAGGGTGAGTTCAGGTTGGTGCAAACGTTGTAATTAAATATAAACCTCAAGCTGCCCATTGTTAACGTACAAATTACATTACTATTGCGACACGTGTCGGGGCGCACGCCGCCGGGAAGGGGCTCGTGCCCGGGCACCACGACCCCAATGAAGGGGACAGGGGGGCTGGGATGGGGGAGTCTGGGGGGACCTGGCTGTCCCTGGTTTCACCACAGTGCCAATGGCAGGCCCGTCTCCATCCACCTCCGTCCTGGATCCGTGTGCCATGAGGATGCTCTCCATGGGATGTGGAGGCCAAGGGATGTGTCACTGTCCCCCAGCCCCGTGGGGACAGCAGCTCCCCCCGAGGAGAGAAGGGGAGTCCCCGCTTGGCGCCTGGTCCTGCTGGGGTGGGCACACGCACAGGGTCTGTGCCCAGGCATCCTGCGCTCTCCTGTGTGTATGAACACACATGCACACACGTGTACACACAAGCACACACGCTCTGGTGCACGCATGCGCATCCCTGGCGCGGGCACACACTCCCGTGAATGCGCACACACGTGCACACACGTGTGGATGCTCATATGGATGCACACATGTCCATATCCCTGGCACATACATGCCAGCACACGTGCTCCTGTGCACGCACACGCACGCACTGCTGCACACACGCGCGCACATCCCTGGCACACACATACACACAACCCCAGCCTCCCCCTCCCGCCCCACTTCCCCCTGCCCCAGGACCTGCCCACCACCCCTCCCCAAAGCAGAGCAGCAGCCCCCACCCCTAGGGCCCTGTGCCCCCACGTCCCCAGCCCCCTCCTGCACGAGCAGAGCCCCCACCCAGGCACCATCCCTTGCCCATATGTCCCTCCCTTATGGATTTTCACCCCTGTGCCAGGCGCTGTGGCCATCCCACCCTCCCTGTGGGCACTGGACAGTCCCTGGCAAAACCCGCATCCCCCAGCCACCCTGGTGACACCCCCACTGGGACGAGCGACAGTGGCACCGGGGGGCTGCAGGGAGAGCGAGCGAAGCGGCCGGCTGCGAGTCCCCGGCTCCCCGCACACCCCTCGCCCGGGCGGAGGGTGGGGGGTTGGCAGCTGGTAGCTATTTATTAACCAGTCATGGTTAAATTGGTTTATAAATTAACAGATGTTTTAACTTTATTCTTTCTTCTGGGAATGGAGGCAGCAAACTGGTCTGTGCTGGCGGCTGGGCACCGGCCGGGCGCCCTCCCCACGCGGGTCTCATCGGTGGGGATGGGGTGAGGGGAGCAAGGCTGGCAACCCCTCCCCCGGCAGGGCACTGCAGGGGCTCCAGGATGGGCTTTTGAGTCCCCTGGGGTCACACCTCCCCTGGGAGGGGTCAGCTGGGCCTCGGGCTGTGGAGGGCAGCTGCTACAGGTGGGTAAACTGAGGCACAGCCGGCACTGATGTCCTTCAGCAAAAGGAGCCTCCCCTCATCTCATCGCTGCACCCCCTCTCTCCTTGGGACCTCTGGGATTGCACACCCCCTCCCACATCCCCCTCCCGCATCCCCCCCCCCCGTTTTAGACCCCAGGACAGGCAGACCCCTACCCTGACCTCCGTGTGCACAGACACCCCCAAAGCTGGCACATCCCCTTGCCCAAGTGGGTGCTCACCCCGGAGGTGAGGGGGTGGCGAGGTGTCTGCCCCGGGGGTATTGTCCCAGGACCCCCCAGTGCCACCAGCCCCCTTGGTGCCACCCTGGGACGTGGGCGCGAGGTTTGGCAGGGGCAGGCGGCCGGCGGCTGCCAACCAGGATGGCTCCAGCCGCGGCTCCGCTCCGGCCACCCTGTGCCAGAGGCCTTGAGCCCGTGCCCAGGCTTGTGCTCACCGTGCTGCCGTGCCAGCCCCGGGGTGGCTGTGCCAGCCCGGTCATGCCAGCGTCGGGCACCGCCGTGCCAGCCGCGCCGGGGCTGACATCTGCCGGCAGCGTGCCGCAGCACCGACGGGCACGGCCGGGCTGGCGAGGGCACCGAGGGCACCAGGGCCAGCCCGAGGAGACGTGGGGACACAGCACCTTGCTGGGGTACGGCGACGGGACCCCTCCTCATCCCACCTTGTCCTGCCGGGGTTGCGGGGTCAAAGCCCCCCCCCCTTCCCCTCTGCAGCGCCCCAGGCTCGTCACTGGGGGGAGCTCCCGGCAGGGAATGGGTTAAGGCCCCCGTGCCCGCCCCCCGCCCCCTCGGGCTCCCACGCGTGTTCCCACTCCCGGCACCTCCTCTGCACCCGGGGGAGAAGCAGCCGCCCCCGCTGCAGCTCCGGGGGGGGGAGGTGGGCTGCACCAACGGTGGGTCCTGGGGTGCGGGGGGGGCTCGGGGTGCACAGCCCCGGGGGGAGATGGAGGGGTCCCCGGGGGCCGGGCGGGGATGTCGGGTGTCCTGAGAGGGATACCCAGCGTGGGGGGGGGCTCTCTCAGCCCAAGCATGGCCCACACGTGGCTCCTCCCACCCCGCTCCACAGGCACCGCCCCCGATACCAACCTTTGGGACCGGGCAATTGGTGTCCCGGTGTCCTCTTGTCCCCACGATGCTCCGTCCCCGCTGTGCACCATCCCCGCGGTGCCCTGTCCCCGGTGTCCTGTCCCCACGATGCTCTGTCCCCGGTGTCCTCCATCACCACGATGCTCCATCCCTGGCATACCCTGTGCCCAGGATGCTCCGCCCTCATAGTGCCCTGTCCCGCTGGCACCCCGTCCCCATGATACCCTATCCCCATGGCACTCGGTCCCCCCATGCTGCCCCCGTGCTGCCCCATCCACCTCGACGCCCCAGCACCACATCCCCCTGCCCCTCCAGCACCATCTCCCTTGCCGTGCCCGGCTCCACGGCCCCGTCGTTGCTCTGCCGGCGGGCGAAGGCTCCCGCTCCTCGCCTGTGCCCGCTTCCCCAAACCTGCTGCTATTTTTACTTTCTCTGCAGAAGGATTCGCTGCTGTGCAGAGCTGCAGCCCCCGCCGCATGGCATGGGGATGGGCACGGCATGGCACGGGCTTGGCTCTGCCGTGGAGCCACCTTGGTGCCCACAGTGCCATGATGGGACTGACCCGGTGAGGAGCAGGGCCATGTGTGGCACACGTGTGCCCGGACACATGTGTCGTGGAGGGGGATTGGGCACCGTGTCCCCTCCCCATCACGGTGCTGGGTGCCAGGCCCTGTGCTGAGCTGCAGGTGCCACCCGCGGGTGCAGGCTGCGTGGGTGCGGGCGCAGGCGGCACATGCCGATCCCGGGGGGATGCGGGTGCTGGTGCTGCCGCAGCGCAGGGAGGGGTGGGGGCCCGGCCACCCCCTCACACGACGCCTTCGCAGGCAGGAGGAACGGGAACGGCAGCGGGAAGGAGCCCGGGAACCTGTTGCCATAACGACTCAGGTCCCACGCCAGGATGGGGACAGGAACGATGCTCAGAGCCTGGCATGGGGACCCTCAGCACAGGGCCAGCCTGGGCACACGGTGACTGAGGGACCCTGTCCCCCAGGCTCGGCCTCACAGCCCCCTCTATAGGGATATGGGCCCTGTGGGTGCCCATGGCGGGTGGGCACTGCCACGTGGGGCTGTGCTGTGCCACAAGGCCAAGCTCGGGCGCGCAGAGCTTGTCTTTGCCAAGCTTTGCCACCCAGAGCTGAGCTTTGCTACGCAGAGCCTGGCTTTGCCGCGCAGAGCCGGGCTTTGCCGTGCTTTGCCGGGCGGGCGGGAGGCTGGTCCATGGCACGGTGCCACTCGGGTAAATATTTTGCTGGAGCGGCGGCTGCTGGCCCGCGGCCACCCGCAGCCGTTGGAGCACCGGGAGATCCGGGGGCCGGAGCCAGCTCCCGGCTCCCCCCTTCCTCGTTCCTCCTCAGAGGCGGCTTCCTCAGCACCTACGCCACCGACACCGCCCCGGTCCTGTCCCCTGGCCAGGACACCCCGTGAAGGGACGAGTGCCACCACTCCTGTTGCCGCTGACCCCTGTCCCCCTGTACAGGGACCCCCTGGTTGTGTCCCACTCAGCGGGGCCAGGAGAGGTGCCCTCGACGCCCCGTTCCCTCCTGGCAGGGCATTGGCAGAGCCCTACGTGTGCAGTACCGGGCACCAGTGCCAAGCGGTGCCTGGGCTGGATGCTGTGCCCAGAGGGTCCCTGAGCTCCCATTTCCTGGGGGAAAAACTTGGGGTTTGGTGGAATTTTCCACCAGGAAAACCACCAAGAGCCGAGGCAGAGCCAGGGCGGCTGGGCACAGTGCCAGGCAGGGCACGGACCCCTGCCTCTGGCACATACCAGTGTTCCCGGGGCTGCAGCTGGTGGTGGCACACAGGTGATGGGACAGTTCGGGGGTCCCATGTCCACACGGATGTCCCCTGGCCACATTCCCTGGGGCATCCTGTCCCTGTCCCGTGTAGCACAGAGCAATCGGGGGGGGGATTTCCCCATGACCCACACAGACGGGAGAGCAGCTGTGCCCCTGCCCCCCCTCCCCGCCTGCGGAACTGCGGGGAAACTGAGGCACAAGGGATGGGCACTCACGTGGAGTCACAGCTTCCAGTCCCTGTCCCGTCCCGTCCCAACCGGCACTGTAATCAGGGGACGACCCCCTGGCAGGGAAGGGGTTAAAGCCCCCCCACGAGTTGGCTGAGCCCCCTCGGGTGCTCCCCAAGGGCTCATTACCGCGGCCTCAGCCCCCCTGCCCGGGGGGATGAATAATTCAGCGCCTGGTAGGAGACGTGTCCTCCCTCCCTCTCCTTCCTCCTCCTCCTCCTCCTCCTCACCGGCTCTGCCTTCCCCACCTCCCGCCGCTCTCAGTTCTCGCCTTACCGAGCCCCGGGTGTTACCGAACTCCGCTCGGCACCGGTGGCAGAGACCCGACACCCCCCTCTCCTCACCCCACCCCCCCTTCTCGACCCCCAAACTCGGGCAGCAGCGGTGACGAGCGGGCAAGACCATGGACCCCAAGGACCGCAAGAAGATCCAGTTCTCGGTGCCGGCCCCCCCCAGCCAGCTGGACCCCCGCGCCGTCGAGATGGTGAGGGGGGACACCGGGGTACGGGGTCACACCGGGGGTCCCTCATCAACCCCGAGGTCATGATGAGGGACCCCCGGTGTGACCGAGAGGTTTTAGGGGGGGGACACGACATGGGAGAGCCTCAAGGTGCTGGAGTGAGCTGGGTTCCGTAGGAGGGCTGGGGACATATGGGATGGGGACGGAGTGGGACAGGAGGGATGGGATGGGGCTGGGGGGATGGGACAAGGGGGATCGGAGGGGACGGGATGGGGGGAGGAAGGGACAGGAGGGACAGGATGGGACCGGGAGAGGAGAACAAGGGGATTGGAGGGGACGGGATGGAGCGGGATGGGACCGGGAGAGAACAAGGGGAACGGGAGGGGACAGCGCGGGACGGGATGGGACCGGGAGAGCGGGGTAAGGGGGGATCGGAGGGGACAGGGCAGGGAAGGGAAGGGACAGAGGGGACAAGACTGGGTCGAGAGCACAGGATGGGATGGGGTCCCACAGAAGGAGAGTTGTGCGGGGGGACAGGGATGGGACAGAGACGGCACAGGAGGGAAGGGATGAGATGGAACGGAGGGGACAGGACGGGGGATAAGGATGGGACAGGAGGGAAGGGACACGGTACAGCCGCCCCCAACCTGTTGTGCCCGGCCTGAGGGGATGTCCCCAACAAATGCCGGACCCAGAGCCCCCCAGAAGGGGCAGGGAAGGAGCTGGGGCTCTTGTGGGGCTGGGAAGGACGGGGGAGGGACATCGCGGGGACCACAGGATGGGGCCGTGGTCCCTCTGTGGGGCACTGCACCTTTCAGCGGCAGTGACTCAGTGCGGACCCCCACCCTGGGGACCCCCAGCCTGGCCAGATCCCCTGCACCCCGCTGGTGGCTCCGGGCTGGGTGCTCCCCCCCCCCATGCCGGGTGGGTACGTGGCCCCACGCGCTCCCTGCCCTCACCCATGTTCATACGCACACACACGCTCACACGTGTGCAGGCATGTGCACGGGGCCTTGGCCCTGGGGTGCAGGGCAGGGGACAGGGGTGTCCCCAGCCGGTGACCCCCCGCTGTGCCCCAGATCCGCCGGCGGAGGCCCACGCCGGCCATGCTCTTCCAGCTCTCCGAACACTCCTCCCCAGGTGAGTGGGACAGGGACTGGCACTGGCACTGGCTGGGGGTGGGACACGGGACAGGGGGGGATGTCAGGGCAAGGCACGTCTGGCCCAGGGATGGGAGGTGGTGGCATGGCTGGGACATGGTGTCACGGATAAGATGGGGTGGCAAGGAGGGGACATGGTGGCAGGTATGGGACGTGGTGGCAGGGATGGGATATGGTGTTGTGATGGGATGTGGTGCCACGTAGGTTATGGGATGTCTGTGATGGGACATGGTGGTGGGATGGGATGTGGTGTCACCTATAGCATGGGAGGATGTCAGGAATGGGACATGGTGGCAGAGAGGGAACAGATTATCACATATGGGATGGGGTGGCAGGGATGGGACATGGTGGTGGGACAGGCTGCAGTGGCAGGTCTTTGGTGGGCTGGGTAACCCCCTGGAGCAGGGTCAGGGGTGGGCAGGGACCTGCCCGGCTCCATTGGGTACCAACTGCTCCAGTCCCGCTCACTCCTCTCTCCCCGCTGCTGCTGACCCAGAGGACGAGTCCCTGCCCTACCAGGTGAGTGGGCACTGGGACCCCTGGGGAAGCCCCACTCCCCCATCCCTCAGCTCCATGGGCACTGGGGGGTTATTGGGGCCCAGCCCAGGTGCCCGCTGCCCTGTCCCAGCCTGGCCCCGGTGCTTATCGGTTCCCTGCCCAGCACGGGCACGTGAGGACGGGGATGCAGAGCCAAGCCAGGCTGTGGGGTTTGGCTGTGGTGCCAACCACCTTGTGACCATCATGGGGACGCCACCCCAGGATCCCCAGTGCTAGATCTCCACAGCAGGGTCCCCATAATGGTGTACCCAGCACTGGATCCCCATGGCAGGATCCCCATCATGGTGTCCCCAACACTGGATTCCCTTTGCAGGGTCCTGGGAAGGGGTCAGTTTTAGGTCTCTGTTGTGGGACACCCATCACAGCATCCTCATCCCAGGGTCCCTGATATGAGACCCCCCCACCACAGCATCCACATCCTCACAGGGTGCCTGGGTTCCCCAGGGCCACAGTGGTCCTCAGTGTGGGGAGACACCAGGATCATGTCCCCAAAACTGCTCCCTCCCACAGCGCTCGGGCGAGGGCTGCCTGCTGAAACCAAAGAGGACCAACCCGTGTGCCTACACACCACCCTCACTCAAAGGTACTGCCCGGTGCCTTCTGGAGAGGGAAACTGAGGCATGGGGGTGGGCTGAGAGCATGCCAGACCCCCACACTTCTCTTGGTGCCGTGTGGCTCCATGGCATGGGGGGCCCCAGTGCTCCCAGTGCCCAGAACGGGGTCCTGACACTGGTGTCTCCCCAGCGGTGCAGCGCATCGTCCAGTCCCACCTGGAGAGTGGCTTGGCTGGGGGTGACAGCTCTGACGGGGAGGCCGATGACGGAGACCACGAGCTGGCCCGTGGCTGTGACCCTGACAGTGCCCTTGAGCCTGGTGAGAGGGACAGGGGACTGTGCTGCCAGAGACTGGGGGATGTGGGGACATGGGGACAGGGCTGCCAGAGCCCAGGGGACATGGGGACCAGAGCCTGGGGGTGATATGGGGAGATGGGGATGGGGCTGCTGGAACCCAAGGGACATGGGGATGGGGCTGGCAGAGCCTAGGACAGTATTGTTGGAGCCTGGGGGACATGAGAAGATGGAGATGGGGCTGCAGGAGTCCGGGGCACATGGGAACATGGGGACAGGATTGCTGAAGCCTGGGGGACATGGGCACCTGGGGACAAGGCTTCCAGAGCCCAGGGGCGCAGGGACGGGTGCCACCATTCCCCACAGCCATTGGGGACAGCGTAGGTGCCTGGTGGGGGGGGGGGGGAACACCACTCATGCTGCCGGTGATGCTGCCTGGACCTGCTTCCCGCTTGTCCCGGGCTAAGCGGGGCCCTCGGGGGCCACCACGTCCCTTCGCGGGGCAGCGTCACCGTCCCCCGCCGAGGCCTCGCTGACGGCAGCCGGACCCCCGGCCGCTCGGTTGACGCGGCGGTTGTCGGCTCCGGCGGTGCCCCGGTGCCACGCGTGCCTTCCTCTGCCCCCGGCTCATCACCACCCGCCCGAGCAGCTCCGGGGAGTCAGCCCAGAGCCGAGCGGAGCTTCTTCCCCGCCGGCCCCAAGGCGCACAAGCGGAAAGGTAACGGGAGGGGGACGGCGGAGGGGTGGGGAAGGCGGGGGGACAGGGGTGGCGGGGGGACACGGCTGCAGACCCCTAGCCCGGGGAGGTGCCAGGGCTCGGGGTCCCGTCCCCTCCAGTGCAGCAGAGCTTGGGGGGGGGGGGGGGGGCCCGGGGGCGCCCCCCCCCCGCCGCCGGGGGGGCGGGGGGGGGGGGGGGGGGGGTGGTCCCTGGGAACCACCGGCCTCGTAGCCTGGGGGTCCCCGGGGACCACCGTCCCGGTTGCCGCAGGCGGGCAGAAGGTGTCATTCGCCGGTGGGCTGGAGGAGCGCGGGGAGGACCTGAAGTCGCTGATGGTGTCGGAGATCCCCGAGGACCCCGAGGGAGCGGAGGGTGAAGAGGAAGAGCCGGGAAGGGAGCAGGAGGATGGCGGAACTGGGGGTACGTGGGGCATCATCCCGCTCCCCTCTCTCCGCCCGTCCCCGGTGGCACCCGGTGCCGGTGCCCCCCGCGCCTGACGCCGCCGATTTTCCGTCCCCAGAGCGGCGACACGTCGGCTTCGCGGAGGTGCCTTCGCGCCCCATCGGCACCGAGCGCCACTCGCCCACCTTCCCGCTGGGCACCAGTTAGCTGGCACCGGGCACCGGGCACCCCCGGCTGCCCCCTCGGCCGCAGCAGCTTCGCCTGTGCCGCCCCGCCCCCCCCCGCCGGCTGCCCCCTCCTCGCCCGCTGCCTGCCCTGCCTGCGCTTCGTGTGCCGTGCCAAGCCGTGCCAGGCCGTGCCGTGCCAGGCTCCCCACACGGCCACCCCCGCCCCGCTTCGGTACCGGGGGTCCCGTCCCCGGGGAGCCCCCCGGGAGGGGCCGGCGAGGTCTCGTGCTCTCCCCTCCCCCTTCAACTGCCAGGGCAGGAGCCGGGGTTGGGACCCCCGGGTGCCGGTGGGGTCTGAGCCCCTTCCCCCCCTCGGCTCCTGCCCCCCCTCCCTCGGCGCCCCTCGAGCAGAGCCCCCCGCCCGCAATAAACGGCTGTACAGAGAGGGCTGGAGCCTGCCTGGGGGGCTGCGGCCATGGCGGGGAGGAGGGGGGGGGCTCTGGCCGCCGTGTTTCGGGGGTCACAGCCTGGGGGTGTGGGGAGGGGGGCGGGTCTGGGCACCCGAAAGGAGAGAGCCGGGGGCCGGGGGTCAAACCCAGGTACCCCCCCTCAGCCACGGGGAATGGACCCTCCCGGCCCCGCCGGCCCCCTCTCGCCCCCCCCGCGGGCGATGGTCTCTCCCCACACCCCCTGGCCCCGCCCCCCGCGCGCCGGCGCAGCCTCGTTCTGGATTTTCCCTTCCGGGGTCAGAGGCGGCGGCGGCGGCGCCGCGCGCGGGGCCGGAAGCGGCTGGCGCCGGGTTCTGCTTCCGGCGGGGACCGGCACCGGGAAGCGGCAGGTACCGCGGGTGGGCCCGGGGCTTGGGGGGCGGCGGCGGTGGCGGCGGCGGGGGCGGGGGCTCGGGGACGGCTCAGCCCCGCTCCCCGGGGTTCCGGGCGGTGTGCGGGGGGAGGGTGCCGGTTGCTCGGCTCCGGGGCTCCGGAGGGTACAGGGCGACGGGGTCTCGGTGCTGTCGCCGGGCCCGGGAGTGCGGCCGCTGTGGGGGGGACCTGTCCGTAGAGGGGTCTCGGGTTCAGCACTGGGCAGTTACCGGGGCCTCGGGGTTCAGTCCTGAACGAGGACTCTGTTACCTGTGCCCCGGGGCTCAGTCGGTTACCGGTTCCCCGGAGGTTTCGGGCCCGGGGAGCCCCAGGCGTCCTGCGGTGCGGGTTCTCCCGAGGGCATCTTCCCCAGGGAACCCGCGGCTGGGCCGCGAGGCGGGCAGAGGTCCCGGCCGTGCTCTCCACACCCCCGGTTCACCGGCGGCCATCGGCTCTCCTGGCGAACCCTTCGTGCGGCTGCGGCCTCGCTGCGAACCCTGCCCGGCGCTGGGCCCCGAGGCCGGCGGCAGGAGCGGTGGCTGAGACTGGTCACATCTCTGTGCAGACCCTCACGGGCACCCCCGTGCCCGGGCACCGGGAGAGGGGCGAGTGAGGCCCTCGGGTCCGGAGGGCGAACACCGTTGGGGTGCAGCGGGGGGGGCTGCCGTGGGTCCCGGTGCCACTGCCCCTTCAGTCCCTTGGCACACGCAGACCCAAGGGTTCTGGCCAGAAGGCCCCGTGCTGATCCCGGTGCTGGCTTGAGGAGGCTGCCGGGGTTTGCTCCAGGTCTGGGGGGTCCTGCTGGCAGTTGGCCTGTGCCGTTAGCACGGGCATGGCCCCGCTGCTTCCGAGCCGGGGGCTGCACAGAGACCCCGAGCTGTGGCCCTGTCCTGCGAGGTGCCAACGGCTGGGGGAAGGGTGTTGCTCTGAGGAGCGTCCCATCGGTGCCCTCCCTCCACCAGCCCCGGAGACCCTCCCCTGGCTGTGGTGAAGGCACCGTGAGGCCTCTTCCCAGCCAGGAACCAGGCCTGGCCCGAGCCTTTAATGCCCCGCTCCCTGTCAGGAACCCTGGCAGTGGCTGTGCGGGGCCAGCGGGACCTGCCTGGGGTTTGGGTCATGGCACAGGGACACCGGCCACTGCCAGCGGGGTCCTGCAGCAGCTTTGAGGGGCTGGAGCCCTCCTGAATGCTCAGGGAGGCCAAGCCCCCTTCTCCAGCGGGGATGGCATCCACTGAGGGCACCCTGGGGAGGGGCTGGGCTCCAACACCACCAAAACCTTCTGACGATCGGTGTGACAGTGCGAGGGCTGCCGAGGCGGGGAGCACGGGGTTGGGGTTCCCCACCACGCTGCCAGAGGTGGCTGCAGGAACAAGAGAGCGGCTCGGAGACGCGGTGTCCGAGCGCTGCCGGCTGCTTGGCGCACGAGGGGCTGCCCAGGGCAGGGAGGGGGGCACAGGGATTGTGAGTGAACAGCTGGGACCAGGCTGGCTCCGGGGAAATGCACATTTCATGAGGTTCTCAGGGATTTCCTGGTGTCTGAGGGAGGGGATGGGCTCCCCGGGGGTCTCCCTGCCCATGTCTTGTACCTGCTTGGACACAGAGCTCGAGCAGCGGCCGCTCCCAGCCTTTGAACGAGGGTCCGTTCATGGACAGATCGAAGCCGCAGCCCTGATGCCCCTCGTCGCTCGGTTTTACCGTGGCCGTTGCCAGTCAGTCTGTCACCTCTGCTCGCTGTCGCTCACAGCAGCACGTAAAGTACCTTTCCAGGAGTAGGCAGAGGCTCAGATTAGCCCTGGAAGGTGCTTTAGGGAGGGTGGGAAGAGCTTGCTGAGGAGCTCCGCACCCTGGAGGTGTGGGGGTCCTGGCAGCATCTGAGGGTGCTTGAGAACGACCTGAGCCCCCCAGGTTCCCAGACACAAACCTGGCTGGGCTTGCCCAGTGGTTTGCTGGAGACGTTGAGTCACTTTGTGGGGTTTTTTTTGGGGGGGATGTTTAGTGTCTAATTTACTATATTCCTTTGTCATTTTAAAGGCACCTCTCCCCCCGAGGAAGCTCAGCTGTGCCTGGTGGGACACCCGAGGTTGGTGTCTTGCCCCAGGCCCCAGCCCCCTCGCTCTCGTGGCGCAGCGTTTGGTGCAAAGGCTGTAACTCGGGAGAGGTGACACGAGAAATGAGCTGTTGGAGTCGTCATGTGAGCTGAGAAGACACATTAATAGGAAGCTGGGGGCGCGGGAGGAAAGGAGAAGCGATGTCACAAGATAGAAAGGCTTCTCGCTGTAAGACAGGTCATTAACATGCAAACGTGCTAACGAGAGGCTTGTGATTTGGATCTAAAAGCTGCGAGTGGAAAAGAGGTGACACTGGAGCGTGGCAGGGGCTGCTCTGGCTTTTCACGGGGTCTCGGTGTGGCCCCCGGGGCCGTTTCGGTGCCCGTCGTGCCGCGCGGAGCAGCGTCGCCTGGGTGCGAGGCTGTCAGCCCCTGGTGTTGTCTCGAGGTTTCACCAGCTGCCTCTCACAGAATCACAGAACATTCAGGGTTGGAAGGGACCTCAAAAGATCGAGTCCAACCCCCCCTGCCAGAGCAGGGTCACCTAGATTAGGTCACACCGTTGGGATTCACTGCCACCGGCGACATCATCCCCGCAGCGCCTCTCGCCACCTCCTTCATCCTCCAAACAGCAGAAAGAATCCAAATCTTCCCTCAGAGTCTCAAAAGCATCTTTTTTTATTTTAAACCCGACAGCTCTGAGGGTCCCCTGGTGAGGGTTCCCCATCGGGCTATATCCCTGTCACCCGAGCTGTCCCTCGGGGCAGCGCGTGCCGCTCACGCTTCCCCCGCCCGTCGGCTGTCGGAGCCGCGCTGCCCGAGAGCCCCGAGCGCGGCTGGCTGGCGGTGCGGGCTGTGGGGACAGCCCGATGCATAATACAGCACCCGGCCACTCAATAATTCATCCGTCACCCAGAAAAGCCACGTTTCTACACGCTGAGAGCCAAGCCCCGTGCCTTCTGCTCAGAGCTTTCCCCTGCCCGAGGGAGCAGCTCCAGTTGAGGGGCCTCGTCCGGGCTTAAGATATTTCTGCCAAGCCCTTGCTCTGTCCCGTGATGCTCCGGAGGTAAAGTTCTCATCACTGCTTCTCCCCCGGCAGTTGGTTGTCGATGGTTGGTTTGGGTTTGGGCCATGCTTAAACCTCACTGGTGGTTGAACAGTTGAGCATTAAACCTCCCCAGGAAGGCTGGGCTTTAACAACGGCTGGGTTTTTGGCCGGCCGAGCTGCACGAGAGGTCACACCAACTGCCGTGTCCCCGCGTCCTCGTGTCCCCGCGTCCTCGTGTCCCCGCGTCCTCGTGTCCCCGCGTCCTCGTGTCCCCGCATCCTCGTCTCCCCGCGCTCTGCAACGTCCCCAGCACCGCAGCACGGCCCCGGTGTCGGGGAGGGGGGGAAACATCACCGGGTGATTTTAAAGCACTGTGAAAGTTGCAGGGCTGGGGGGGTGGCTGCCTAAGTGCAAAGCGGTGTCGGAGGGAGGGAGGTGCCGCCGCTCTGCCGGAGAGCAGGAGGCCACCCGGGCTCGAGGTGATGTTTTATTTAAGCGCTCGCAGATGTCTTTAACTTTTCCCAGTTTGAGATGGGCCCCCGGCTCGGAGCGGCGAAGGGGCCGCGGTCGTCGCGGCTGATCTGAAGTGACAAGGCTTCCAGCTCCTTCCGAAGTGCCTCCGAGAGACGCTAACCGGGACTTGACAGGAGTCCAGCTTTGTTCCCTTCCCAGTCCCCATGCTCCCCAGGGGCTGGGACTCAGAAGCTGGGGTTTTTTTTTTTTGTACAGGGACCCAAAACTGCCCCAAATCGGGCTGTGCTCGGCTCTTGCAGTCGCTCTGTGTCCGGTGGGGCTCAGCAGCACCCCTGCCTGCCCCTGCCCTGTGGATTGCCCCTTTTTCCGGCTGTTTTCCTCAGACACTGTGTGGCTGCAGCCTCCTGCTTGTTGCAAGTGTGATCTGTAGACAGACCGACCTCGCTTCACGTTCTGGATGCTGCGGAGCTGCTGGGGCAGGAAGCAACGCAGCAAAGAGCCTGGCTTTTCTTTCTTTTTCGGAGTCAAAACGTCCTTCAGCGGGAGCGTTTTGCGCCGAGGACTTTGTAACCGCGCCTTTGCCGTGGGTGACTCGGAGGTGGCAGAGCTGGGGACTGACAGATCCCAGCCCCGACCTCTTTTGGCATCTCCTTCCCTTGTTTGTCCCCGGCGTGCGCCGAGTTCCGCAGCCCGGTAACGCAGCGGCCTCCTCGTGCCGTGCTGATGGAGAGGAAAGGTTTCAATACAATGGTTGGCACGGGCCGCGTGAAAACAACCTCCAGACCTCAGCACCTCCCTCCTGCTGGGGCTCTGTGCCCAGCGCTGCCAGCCCCACGGCCGGGATGGCCGGGGCAGTGCTGCCAAACGTGCCAAACCTGGAGCGTCCCCCCCACCCTGAGCCTTGCGTCCCTTCCTGCAGAGCGGCTCCGGTAGCTCAGGGTGGCTCTGGGATCCTGGGGATCTCTTTTGGATCACGGTCCGTGGAAACTTCCCCAGGCCCCTTTTCCTGCTGCTGTGGTATCTCCACAGGGTTTGCCATCTGCTGCCAGCACGTTCTGTGGGGGATGCCCCTGGGTCCCAGTGGCACTTGCTGGTGGCTCTGCAGACCCCTGCACCTCTGAGCCTTTCCTCTTGGTAATGGAAATATTTGCCTTTAGAGGGAGAGAGGAGAAGGGTCTCAGAACCCCAGCATGGTGGTGGTGGGAAGGGATCTCTGGGGATCCCCTGGTGCCACCCCCTGCCCCATCCAGCAGGGGCACCCAGAGCAGGGGCCCAGCAGCGCAGGGTCCAGCCGGGGTGGGAATCTCTCCAGAGAAGGAGACTCCACAGCCTCTCTGGGCAGCCTGGCACAGGCTCCCACACCCTCACACCAAACAACTTTCTCCTCCTGCTCACAGTTTGTGCCCATTGCCCCTTGCCCTGTCCCTGGGCACCACTGAGCAGAGTCTGGCCCCATCCTCTCACCCCCTGGGGCCCTTTATCTCTTGCTCAGCATTGCTCAGCTCCCCTCTCAGGCTGCTCTTCTCCAGCTGAACAGCCCCAGGGCTCTCAGCCTGTCCTGGGCACAGAGATGCTCCAGGTCCCTCAGCATCTCCAGAGCCTCTTCTGGACTCTCTCCAGCAGTTCCTTGTCCCCTTTGTGTCTCCCCACAGATGACGCACTGACTTGGCAGATGTTGCCCCGCCTGACGTAGGCCCCAAGTCTCTTGGGCCAAGGATGAGCAAACCCACAGACCTGGAACGAAGCCTCCCAGCCATCGCCTCCATCAGCACCTCTTTCTCCCAGAGCCAGGGCTTCTCCCCGTATTGCTACTTCTCTCCAGAGAAGAGAAAAGCCATCTCGGATGTGAGGAGGACCTTCTGCCTCTTCGTCACCTTCGACCTGCTCTTCATCTCTCTGTTGTGGATAATTGAACTGAATGTAAGTTGGGGGGGGAAGCAAATCCGTGGAGTATCTGCCCTTTTAAGTTTTGTTTTAAACTCCGCTCGCTCGGCATTAATTGCTCCATTTCAGAAACCTCAGGCCAAGTCTTTGTTTATTTTTCCCAGCCTTGAGCAGCTCGTGCAAAGTCCGGCTGGTTTCCTGCAGCCGGGCTGGGTGCCACCCGCCCGGGGTCATGAACACTGTCCCGTCGGTGGGTAATGAGACCTGGGGTCCCCTGGCATCGCCGGGGTGAGCGCTTGGCTCAATTTCTCTCCTGCTCCCTCCGCCTTAAGCGAAGCTGCCCGCTCTGTTTGACAGGCAGATGCCAGCTCTGGTGCCGTGGTCGGAGGAGCAGGGGGGGTGTGCAGACCCTCCCATCACCCCCCTCCCAGACCCTCCTCTCACCCTGCCACCCCTTAAGCAGAACCAGCTCGGCTTCCAAAAGCCAGAGGTGCTGCTGCAGCACAGGGGGGACTGGTGAAGGGGGCAGGCAGGGGCTCTGCTCCTCTCCCAGCAGCCGTCACCTCCGGGGGCTGCCGTGTTTGCTCAGTGCATCAAGTGTTGCGGTGACCGGGGAAATCCAGTTTATTTACCTCGGTCCCATCGGGTCAAAGTTACTTCCTGGATTCTGTTTTGTTTTGATTTTTCCTGAACTGGTCCCGACTGGTTTCAGCTGTGGTTGGCGGCAGGTTTCGGGTACTGCGTGTCCTCCCGTGGAACAGCCCGAGCAGAGAGGGGAGATGAACCGATAGACCCCTGACGGAGCCTGGCTTTTATTTATCAGCACTGGATCCTGCGCTCACTTAGCGGCTTTTATCTCTGCCCTCTTTATCTCCTGGGTCTCTGCACTTAACAGATTGTCTCTGGCAGCAGCTCCCTCGCCCTCCCCGCTGCAGCCAGGCGCTGTTGAGAGCCCCATGAGACCCCTGCCCCCTCCCCGCCTAGGAAAAACCATCTCTCAGCCAGAATTCCAGCCATGCCAATGGTGCCCTGCACACCCGGCTTGGACCCCAGCCTCCTGCTCTCATCCCTGTCCTCTGGGCTGAGAGATGCTGTCTACAAATCAGAACATCCAGCCCCGGGGAGATCATCTCCAGAACGGTCACCAGGACGACCGCGAGCGCAGGTCTCGCAGGTAGTCATTACCCAGGGAGTGACTAACCGCTGAGATTTGGGCCCCGAGCTGAGATGCTGCATATTTAAAGCTATTAGGACAGCTTATGAAGAGCAACGATTTGATATCATGACTAATGCTTTTTTTATCAAACGGTTTCCTTCGCTGC
Source organism: Todiramphus chloris collaris (assembly GCA_025345505.1). Taxonomy (NCBI): domain Eukaryota; kingdom Metazoa; phylum Chordata; class Aves; order Coraciiformes; family Alcedinidae; genus Todiramphus; species Todiramphus chloris. The sequence goes on along the minus strand of JANVCC010000065.1, from coordinate 2,421,764 downwards.
GAGATAAGCCGGAGCAAATTGGCCCTCGTTAAATGTCTGTTGCCTGCAAACTGCAACTCTGCGAGCCCGCCGCTCTCAGAGACCGGGAGATGCCTCACGCTGTTCTTCTTCCTCTCCGTGGACGGTATTTAACCTGAAAACAAACCCCCCAGAAAGCTTAATCCGAAGCCTTCCCTGTGCCTCGCTCCTCCGGCAGCACCTCCTGGCCCCGGTGTGGGGAAGAGGCTCTTGGCAGCAGCTCAGCGGAGCTGGCGCGGGTCCTGGAGCCGCGGATCAGACGGAGCGAGAGCGCGGGAGCTGCTTCGCCCCCCTCTCCCTGAATATTCAGCACCAGCCCTGACCTAGAGGGACCATTTCCCGATGGCTGCCTCTTCTGTCCTTGGACTGTCTGCCGAGAGGGTGCCAGGACACCAGGCTGCCAAGGACTGGCCCGAGATCCACCAACTTGTTTCTCACAGCTCATCAAACAGCTGTCAGCCTGTACCAGCTTCCAGGCCAGCTGGGCTGCGTTCAAACCAATAGCCCAAAGGTGAAGCGTTTGTTCCAGTTACCTGAGCCATCCACTTCCTCAGAAGCAGCAATTCCAGGCTGCCGAGAGCAGGATTTATGGTGGCAGAAGTACCAGGCTTGTCAGGCCCCACATCATCTCGGGGTGAGGCAGGAGACCTGCTCTTTGAGCTATTCCCACTCTCTCAGTGCAGTATCCCAGAAAGTGGGTTTGCCTCTTTCCAGTTTCCTTGCAGTCTCCCGGTGCCCGTGCGTGGCCCTCGTCCTCCTCCCCTCCCTTTTTCCCTTTGCCAGTTGAGCTCCTCAGTCGGATTTCCCGGAGGGCAGCGGCGTGGGAGCCATGGGAGCGGGGACCCCTCGGTGCTTGCACAGTGAGGACAATCGCAGCTCATTTTGGTCGCCCAGCTGTGGGAGACACTTTGCTGAGCGCGTTACCAAAGCTGCTAGAGAAGAATTTCCATTAATATTCCTATATTAATGAAATAATTCATTATTTCCTCTGTCACCTCCCGTCTGTCGCTCGTGGCAGTGATGGGTGCAGGTGGAGGGTGTCTGATGAAGGCCTTCAGGCTGGAAACATTGCAATCCAGTGGTGCTGGAGCCAAAGGAGCACCTCAGTGTCAGACACACCCCGCAAAGGAGTGTTTAACGTTATCTGGCTGCCCGCCTGGCGCTTCTTGGTGTGAGACCGAGGGTGAAACGGGCCCTTGTGCTGTCCTCCCGTGGTCCTGCGCTGCCTGACACACAACTGGACCTGGTGGTAGCCTCCGGTCCCCGCTTCGCCGGGTTCTTCCTGCTGTTGGTCTCTTCCAGCACACTCGCTAACGTTCTGGTTCCTTCTCTCCCCTTCAGACCAAAGATGGCATTCAGAAGAACTTGGAGAATGAAATCATCGAGTACAAATTCAAGACCTCTTTCTTTGATATATTTGTGAGTATCCCAGGTGGGATGGGGGAGCGACTGGGCAGAGAGGGTCTGCGTGCCGGGGGGGGATGTCTGGGGTCTCCCCACAGCCTCACCCCTTGCCTGGCTCTGAAATCAGACAGGTCCTAGCCCATCCCATCTGGGTGGCGAGGTCCTGGGGAGCTGGCCCGTGTCTCTCTGTCCCCTCAGCAGCTGACGCAGGGACAAGGGCAGTGACCAACGTCGCTGTTTTGTTCTGGTTTTTAAAGGTCTTGGCTTTCTTTCGTTTCTTCGTGCTGCTGCTGGCCTACGCCATCGTCAAGCTGCGTCACTGGTGGGTCATAGCGGTAAGGAGGCAATTTTTGCTTTCCTGTTTGGAGTTTTCTTCTCTCCCTTTTCCCCCTGGAGTTCGCAGCGTTCTGAGATCCCCGCGTTTGTTTTTCAGGTCACCACGCTGGTGTCCAGCGCCTTCCTGATTGTGAAGGTCATCCTCTCTGAGGTCAGTCCCCGTGGGCTCATGGGGGGGTTGCTCTCCAACAACTCGACGCTGCTGGTTTGTGTAAACTCCCTGTGGCTTCTGCTTTCTTCCACCCAGCTTCTGACCAAAGGGGCTTTCGGCTACTTGCTGCCCATCGTCTCGTTTGTCATCGCTTGGCTAGAGACGTGGTTCCTGGATTTTAAAGTCCTAACTCAGGAAGCAGAAGAGGAACGATGTGAGTATTTTGCTCCTCTCTGGTAGGAGCTGGCAGATGAGGCTCCCAGGCCTGGGATTTCTGCTGCTTTGGCAGCACCTTGACAGAAATGACATTTCTGGGGAAGGGGGAGGTGCCCGACTCAGTTCAGCTCTGGTATAGAACTCCCGCCAGGAGAAGAAAATACCAGATTATAAAAAGCATCTCTTAACTGAGCGGAGAGGAAAGAAAACAACGTGCCAAATTCTCCAGTGTCAGGATCCTGACGTGTTGGAAACAAGAGCTCACCTCTGCACGGGGGGAAAATGTTTGGAAACAGTGGGCCCGGTGCCAGGGGGGGTGTTGGACGCTCAGTCCCTGGGTATCTGTCCTCAGGTCTGGGCTGGGGACCTTTCAGAGGGGATTGCTCCAGGCTCTCACACACACACAGAGGTTGCAGGCTGTGGGTTACGGTGTGTGAAATTTAACAGCCCCTGCTGGCTGAGGTCAGACTAACCGGAGATCGAGTCTGACCTAATGCTTTGCAAATTACCCTGCGGTGCCCAGGAGCCTGGAACTGCCAGGGGTCCTTCTAGGGAGCGGGTGCCCAGCCTGGACTGGCACAGCCGCCGGTTCCTAGAGTGGCCAGAGGAGTCTGCCACTCTCCTGGGCTTAACCCCACCAAAGAGGACTGGGAAATGTCACTTAAATGAAGGAAGATTTGTCAAGCGGGGCTCGATCAGAGATGCCCTGACTGACTGGAAAACACCAGAGGTCTTGCAAGGAAGCTTTAAGATGAAAAATGATCAAGTGTTTAATGCCTCTATTGGATTAGGCTCAGGTTCCAAATTGCTTCCAGGGGAAGCTCTTATTTAATTAGATGCTTAATCGCCTTTGGATTTGACAGGCAAAAGAGCCCATTGATCTCCATGCAGATAAAACGTCTCCAACAAAAGATGAAGCAATAGGAGCTGAAAAGCTGGTGGGCTGGTTGGTGTCGGCGGGAAAGGAGCGGCTGTGTCTGGAAGAAAGTGGCCAGGAGGGTGGTTGGGTATTGGGGGGAGGTGCTGGGGGCCCCGGGACCCCTCGGTGTCGAAGCACCAGGTGCCAGGTGGGTAACACCTCGTGCTTTGGTTGGCAGGGTACCTGGCAGCCCAGGATGCAGCCTTACGGGGGCCGCTGCTCTACCCCCGAGCCCTGTCCGAGGGGCAGTTCTACTCCCCGCCGGAGTCCTTTGCAGGTAAGAGCTGTTCTCACCTTCTGACCTCACCTCACCTCACTGACAGCCAGGGCTTGTTCACACCTCGCTTCCCGAGCTTGTTCCCCTCCCCGTGTTCCTCCTGGGCCTCCTCATCCCCATCACAGAACCACAGAATCGTTTTCGTTGGAAGAGGCATTTCAGACTGGGGAGTCCAACCACTAACCCAGCACTGCCAGGGCACCACTGCCCCCTGGCCCTCAGCACCACAGCTCCACGGCTTGGAAACCCCTCCAGGGATCACGGGGACTCCATCACTGCCCTGGGCAGCCTGGCACAGCCCTGGACAACCCTCAAGGGGAAGAAATTGTTCCTCAGCTCCAACCTAAACCTGCCCTGGCAAAATCTGAGGCTGTTTCCTTTTGTCCCATCACTTGTTCCCTGGGAGCAGAGCTCGAACCCCCTTGGCTCCAACCTCCTGTCAGGAGCTGTCAGAGCCAGAAGGTCTCTCCTCAGCCTCCTTCTCTCCAGGCTGAGCAACCCCAGGTCCCTCAGCTGCTCCTCACCACCCTTGTGCTCCATCCCCTTCCTCAGCTCCGTTGCCCCTCTCTGGCCACGCTTCAGCCCCTCAATGTCCTGGGAGTGAGGGGCCCAAAGCTGACCCCAGGATTTGGGGTGTGGCCTCCTCCGTGCTAATAATCACCTCCCCCCTGAGCTCTGTCTCGTTATCCCGGCCCTTGGCAGTGGCAGACAGCAGAGCCTCCAAGAACTGATCCTGCAAATTGGGTTCCCCTCTCCTCACACTGTGCCTGTGCCTGGGCAGGGAGGGCTCGGCCACACCGTCCCTGTGCCATCTGTGGAGCAGAGCCCTGCTCAGCTTCAGCTCTGTGGGAAACCCGAGCCTTTTTGTGGTTTTGGGATCAAATGCTCTCCAGCTGCGGGTAAAGTAGGTGAGAAATGCTGCCCTGGGGCTGAGGGCTCGGGGCCAGTAGCCACCAGCAGGTGAGGAGAAGAGCTGGCAGCAGGTCAGTGCCCCCTGACACCCCCTCGGGATCCAGGAGACATCAGTGGAGCTGTTGTCTGGGTGTAGCTGACACCCGATGGGTGCTCAGGATGCGGTGCAGGGGGAGGCAGAGCCTGGGCTGCCTTGGGCTCATCACCCTCGGGGGTGGGATACGGGGTGCCCGAGGGAGGTTGTACAGGCGGGGGGCTTCGTGGGCTGCGCGTTAATTGTGCGCTTCCCCCACAGGGTCGGACAACGAGTCGGACGAGGAAGGTGCAGGGAGGAAGGCGTTGACAGCTCAGGTACCCGGCTCCAGGCTCATCCAGGGTTGTGGGACAATCCTGCTGTCCCATCAGGGTGCTGTCCCTTGTTTCTGGGGACATTTGGCTGAGGAGCTCTGCCTGCCCCTGGCCGCCAGGCTTTTCTCCCTGTGCCTTGGCACCGGTGGCATCGTGGCCACCGCAGGAAGGGGGGATCCTCTGGGCATCACCTGACACTAACCCACCTTGCAGGGCCACGCGCTCTGCCCCGCAGTGACCTGGCTCTGCCTCCTGCCTGTCCCCTTCTCCCCGTCCCTCTCCGGTCCCTGGTTACGCGGTCACGTTCCCACAAGGGCATCGCTGAGCGGCGGCTGACGGGAGCTGCTTCGCCTCCCCGCAGCCTGGCAGGGCACCTGGTGCTCTTGGCCAAGCAGTTCTGCTGCCGTTCAGCCCCGGTTCTGGCAGCTCCACGGAAGGAAGCTCTGCTCCTCCCAGAGCCCTTTCCCTGCTGGAAACCCTCCCGTGAGGGCGGGAGGCTCTGGTAGGCGCAGCTGGTGTGTGGATACGAGCCAGGGCGGGGAGTGTGACTCGAGCTCTAAAATGAGGCCCCTGCGACCCAAAGGAAGAGATTTCTGTGGTGTGGTGGTGGGAGACGTCCCCTTTCCCCCTGCCAGCCCTGGGAGGGGGGGTAGTGAGCCCTTACACACGAGCTTTGGGCTTCCTGCAAACCCAGCTCATGAACTGCTCCCTTCTCTCCTAGGAGAAAGAGTACATCCGGCAAGGCAAAGATGCAATGGAGGTCGTGGACCAAATCCTCGCCCAGGAGGAGAACTGGAAGTTTGAGAAAAACAATGCAAGTGTCACACGTGTGTGTGTGTGTGTGTGTTTGTGTGTCCCCAGCCCCACTCCGGCTGCCGGCAGAGCCCACGGATGGCTTAGTGAAAATGGGAGGACAAACGAGGCCTTTGAAACCTCCTTGCGACACGAAAAATTAACAAGCGTTACAATTACCTGATTGAATTAGGAATCCATTCCAGTTCAGTTACATGTAAAATCCCCTCTTATTTAATTAGACGTTTAATTGCCTTCCTCTTTGACAGGAGGGAGCCCGGCACTCCTCCCTCTAGATGGTGGGTGGGCAGCTCACCTTGGGCAGGCGTTGGGATGTGAAGCGGTGGCTGCTGGAATGGGGAGGCACGGTGGAAGTCCTGCAGCTTTGGCCCCTGCTCCACAACGGGTGACTTTGAGCACCCTGAGGAGACCAAGCCAAGCCTTTCTAGCCAGCTTTGGCCCATGGGAGCAGGAGAGGTGCACCCCCCAAGGTGCTTGTGTCCCCTCTTCCCCAGGACAGGGACCTTGTGGGTGCCAGAGTGTGAATCAGGGAAGTCTCTCCTGACATCCTTCCACTGTGGCTTTGACAAAGGGCTCTGTGAGCTGCAGCTCTTGCTTCGGGCAGTGCAGAGGTGCACAGAGCAAAGCAAACCTGGCCCTGCCTCTTTCCTCACCCCACTTGTTCATTCCCTGGGCTGCAGCAGAGTTTCCCAGGGTTCCTCAAGCTCCTTCCCAAACGGTGGACAGGAAGAGGCAGCGTCTTTGCCCCCTAAACCCACTCCTGCTTTCTGCTTCTGGGCTCACAGCTCGATCGGGGTGAGAGTCCTGCAAACTGCAGTCTCATCTGGTGCTTCAAATTCCCCTGTCAAGTGATCCATTGTTTGATGCCAAACTAGCTGGGCAGATTGTTTTCTTTATCCAAAGGGGGATGGATTTAAATAGACTAATCAGAGTTTAACACAGGGCTAATGATGAAAGGTTATCATCTGTCCATCCCTAACCCCTCCGGGGAGGCTCTTCTCAGATGTAGGTAACAACAGCAGTGTTGGCAAACTAACCATTTTCTGCTGCCCCGGTGTTGGTAGTGAAGAGAATTTGACCTTGACGTGAGTTTTCAGGCTGGCACGGGGTGGATTCTTTTTCTGTCTCATCGCTGCTGCCGCTCGGGATTATTGTTTTGTTTATGGAAATTCAGGCATGTGCCTCTGAAACGTGCTCGGAGCTGAGGGTGCTGCCTGGTGCCAGGGGCTGGGGGAGACAGGGGACCTTTGGGGGCTGGGGAGGGTCCTTCGGAGCGACCCGCGAGGCCGGGCGGCTCCTGCGGCCGCAGACTTTACCCCAGACAGAAGTGATTTATTTTATTGACGTAAACACAACTTTCTTATTTCTTGTGCAGGACTTTGGTGACGTTGTTTACACTTTTGAAATTCCTTTCCATGGCAAGACCTTTATTTTAAAGGTAAGAACCTCCCTGGATCGCTTCCTTGGTCCATGAGGTACAGGCAAAGAGCTGAGCCCTCTGCTCGGAGCCATCACTCGGCTTTTCTGCTCTCCCCCAGCCCTGGCAGGGCAGGGCAGGCTGCAGAGCACACTCTGCTTGCTCAAGACAGATGAACTGCACCACACGCTCTGGGGAATCTCTCCAGGAAAGCCCCTTGGCCGGCAGACAAACTCCCCAGCAAATATCCCAGGCCTCAGTCTCCGCTGGTAGAAGCGGGAGCAGGTGACTGCAAGACTCGCTTCCAACCCCAGCATCTAGGACTAATCTGACCAAGGAGGCTAATTGGAACTAATTGCCAGCAAGACCAGGGCTGAGTGTGCGTCTGCTGCTGCCTGGCATGGAGAGGAGCTGCTCGGAAGTGCCTTGCTCTGTGCCCTCGTGCTGGAGCAGCTTGGCTGGGAACCACGCGTTAATGAAGCGCCGGGGCTGCGGTGCCTTTTCTTTGTTCCAGTGCATATGTTGCCTCGCTGGCAGGAGCTGCCGATGGAGCAGCTCCGTATTCGCAAGGAAAAGCTGGAAGGTCCCACTTCACTGCATTAACCGTTTGCCTCCAAAGATCCCCCGTCCCAGGGGGACCTGGAGAAGCGAGCGCTGCCCGTGGTGGAGCTCAGGAGCTTTTCAGCAGAGCTGCTGCTCCAGTGGGGTGAGGGTGGGAGAGGAGACAGCCCCAAGGTCCGTCTGTCTCACTACAGACAGACTCTTGCCCTCAGACCAGCGCAGACCTCGGCAGGCAGCAGCATCCCGAGGTCTGCTCTGCCCTCTCCCACTCCACTCTAGGCCTTGGGGATGAGAGTGGAGCAGGGACGGCGTTGGCTTTTCCAGCCTCGCCGTTCCCCTCCCATCTTATCCCAGTTGTTGTGACCTGCCCTTGCGTGCCTTAAAAAATCATCTTCCCCGAGAGGAGCGGGCGACTGGCTGACTGCTCTGGCTCTGTCCTCAGGCCTTCCTGCAGTGCTCTGCTGAAACAGTTTACCAGGAGGTTATTCTCCAGCCCGAGAAGATGATCCTGTGGAACAGAACAGTGGCAGCGTGCCAGGTGAGCGGGCTGGACAAAGATGGCTTAATCACAGGAGCTCCTTGGAGCGGAGAGTTGGAGCTTCCCAGTCCAACGCCGGCTGTCGGCGGTGCCCAGGCCCTACTGGAGCTGAGCTGGAGCCGAGGCGCTGAGGCGTTAAATCTCCGCCGCTCATCCGTACGCTCGGAACGCTCTGCAGTAGCCAGCTGCCTGCCCGTGCCTGTCCAAAAGCCCGTGAGGTGGGCAGGGAGATGGGCCAGCGGCTGAGCCAAGCTGGCTTTTGCTTGGTAGGATTTAGGCGGTTTGGTGCGGTGGGGATCCGGAGGCAATGCCCGAGTCCTCCCCAGAAAGGCAGAGGGACCGGTCCCGGAGCGGGAGACAAACCCGTGCACAAAGCTCGTTCCCCTCAGCCTCAGATCTGCTGCTAGGGATGCTCTGGTCGCTCTGAATGGTGGTCCTGGTTTCGGGGTGGCAGGGTCGGGTCTGTATCCCCCAGCTCTGGCACCTGCGGGCACAGGCTGAGGAAATCTCTTGGCTTTTTTTTTTTCTCCCCCTCTCCCAGATCTTGCAGCGGGTTGAAGACAACACGATCGTCTCGTACGACGTGGCAGCTGGAGCCGCAGGCGGAGTCGTTTCCCCAAGGTCGGTTCATTCCACTGCCAGTCTTGTGCTGAGCCCCTAAAACACCCGCTTGAGATGGGGAGAGAAGCGCCCGATGGTGGGGAGAGCCCCAGCTCTGCTGCTGCTCTGGGAGCTCCCGGTGTCAAGGAGGCCGGGCTGGCTCAGCGGGTGACACTCCCCAAGGCGAGGAGGCCCTAAGATCTCCTCCAGATGGTTCTGGCAGGAGTCTGGGAGCTCAAACCCTGTCTCGGTGGGTCTGCCTGGTAACTGCTGCTCTGGGCTTTGTCCGTGTGTCGACACATCTTGGGCACAGCCTTCCCTGGCAAGCCGGGGAGCGGGAGCTGCTCCTCCAAAGGGTCCCCTGCTCCTTTTAAAGCCATCGGGACCCTTTCTTTGCTCAGGGATTTTGTCAACGTGCGTCGGATCGAGAGGAGGAGAGACAGGTACATCTCCTCGGGGATGTCGACCACGCACAGCCTGAAGCCTCCGCTCTCCAAGTATGTCAGGTGAGACGTACCAGCTTCTGGGGGGGGTTTAACTGGTGCCCGCCACACGCGCTTTGCTTCAGCATAGGGCAGGGAGCCACTTCACCCTGACCCCGCTGCCTTCCTGGCAGCGATTGCAGGAAGCTGCTCTGTTTGTGGAGCTAAACCTTGCTTCCCTTGTTCTTCTGCCTTTGTTAAGGAAACTCTCCGTGCTGTTCGGTGTCGCTCGGGCGTTGCCCGGCTCTCGACTCGGCTCGGGGGGGGGGTGGAGGTGCTGACCAGTAAGAGCACAACCCCCAACCCAGTCCGCATCCTGTTTATGTAACAGTTAATTCCCAAACAGGGCCAGCTGCCATTTCTGAGGGCAGTAAACAGCTGACTGGGGCTCGCTCCGAGCCTCTCAGATGCCTTTTGCTTCTCGTCAGCCCGTCACTTACTGACTTTAGAGGCTGAGGACATCGAGAGGCAGTCCTGTGGGTGAAACGAGCTGCGTCAAGCTAGACTGGCTCCCAGAGCGTTGCCAGATCCTTGGCCTCTCCCTTTCCAAAGGGACAGCTTCTCCAGGCTGGTGATGGATCTCGGCGGGGTCGGTCTCGTCGAACAAGGACTTCTTGTTACCGGCCCCTCGGGTGCCCGGGGCCCAGCTGTGCCGCTCCGCACGCTGACTTTGTTTTTCCTAATAATCTGGTTAAAGTAATTGACATTTTATCTCGGAGCCGTTGTGGCTGCCTCAGTCTGTTTCAGAGCTGGGCACTTCAAGGCCTAGAAAAATCTTTTTTTTTTTTGCTGCATACATTTGTAAAAAGAGTGTTCCCAAAGAGAGAAGGGAGATTGGTACTGGGGCTGCCTGTGTGAGCGCAGCTCTCGTCTCGGAGATGGAGCAGGTGCTGCTAGGAAGGCTCTGGGGGCTGTAGTGACAGGGTCCCCGGGGCCGAGCTGGGCTCTCTGGTGACCTGCCCTTCCCGGGATGTCTTGTTTGTAGCTGTTTCTGCAGGATTGGGCCAGGAGCTGGTACGGGCTGGGCTGGCACAGGCTGGAGACAGAGGCTGCTCCTCAGCCGGCAGCCCTGGCACCGCCGCTGCCAAGGCACCTGTGGGAAACCTGCCCCGCTGCGCTCGCTCCTGTGCCCGCGGCCACAGCCGGCACCTCCCTGGGCACTCTGCGCATCTGCTCCTACCCCGTGGGGCTCTCATCCTCGCTGCCGGGCAGGGAGGGGGTGGGGGGGCTGCTGCTGCTGCAGGAGCTGGCACCGGATCGGTGCGGAGCACCCCGGAGAGTCGCGGGAGGGCTCTTCAGTGGCCCCGGCTCTGACCGTGGGTTCTTGGTTCCCCACAGGGGTGAGAACGGGCCCGGAGGATTCATCGTGCTGAAATGTCCCAGCAACCCTAGGGTCTGCACGTTCATCTGGATTCTCAACACGGACCTGAAGGTAAAATCAAGTTCTTCGGCGCTGGGGCCGTGCCCTGGCCCTGGCAGAGCTCAGCAGCGGGTGCCAACGTCCCCTGCGAGCGCAGGCTGCCTGCTGAGCAGCTGCCCTGGGCTCCCACCTCTCAGACCTGCCTTGGGTTGCCCGCTGCTCAAAAGGCTGCCCTAAAGGGGCTCGAGTTCTGCAGGCGGAGGTGAAACACCACCTGAAAATCAGCCTTTAGCCCCAGTGCAAGGGGGGGGGGGGCTCTTCCTTACCTGGCAGAGACCTCACGTAGGGGTCTCGCACCTCTAGAGCGTGCAGGACGAGGGGAGAGGAGATTTTGGTCCCCAAAGAGGATCATAAAACAGTCAGGCACGTGAAGTGTGGTCTGGCTGCTCCCGGGAAGCTGCGGAAGGGGGGGATTCACTCAGCCCTGCGTGTCCTGCTCCCAGACACCCCCGGTACAAACCCGGCCCCCCCGCCGCTGGCTGCACGACATGACACAGATCTGGAGTTACTTGCAGAGCTGCTCCTAGAGTCCTCGTTGGTGGCCCAGACAAAAGGCAGCGCAGGAAGGGGAGCGGGGCTGGGGTTGGGGGGGGGGTGGGGGGGAAGCAGAGCTGGTCCCTTTGCTGCCTCCGCGGAAGGTTGACGTGGTAACGGCGCTGCAGCAGCGAGCACAAAGGCTCCATTCATCAGCGCTCTGCTGCAAAGCTGCACGGGCCCCCTCCCCTCCCACGTCCCTCCCTCCCTCCCCACAAAGGATCAGCTCCCCCCCCGCCTTGGGAAACGCTCTGGAAAGGATTTGCAGAAGCTCTTGCCCGGGCAGCGAGGGGCGAGGGGCAGAGCCGAGCGTGGCCTCGTGCCCCTTGGCACCGGAGCTGTCGTTGCCTTTCCGCCTCTGGCTCCTGTTCTCTTCTGCCCCTCTGCAACGAGTGGGCTGGGAGGGAGAAGGAACCCCTTTGGTTGTGCAAGATGGGGCTCGAAAGGGGGGGGGGGGGGGGGGAACCAAACCCAAAACAACACAACCAAACACGTTCCCTGTGCTTGCCGGGCCGGAGAGCGCTCGCCCACTGCCAGCCTCCGCTGCTGGGAGAAATGCCGGAGCGGCCGAGCTATTAATAACCCGCCTGGCAACTGCCTCCACCATCTTCCTGAAGGGCTCTGCTCCTGCCCAGGCCCCTCTCCGCTGCTGCTTTGCCATTTCCTCCAGCCCTGAAGGGGTATTTATAGCTCAGGGCTCATCCCTTCCCGCGGCCAAGGGTGAGAATCACACGTGTGTGTGTGTTTGCGTCCGTGCCGAAGCTTCTCCCCAGAGCCCCTTACGGGGAGGTGGCTGAAATAGCCCCTGGACCGACAGTCCCAGGATTTCCTGCAAGGGAAGACCCGCCCCAGGGAAAAATCTCCCCCTCCTGCCCTGCTCCAGCACCCCAGTCTGAGGTGGGGGGTCCTCCAGTGCCTGCCTGACCCCCCAGGATCGTTGGTCAGCCAGTGCTGCCTGCACCCAGGACCCGCTCTGAGCCCCCCGTGCTGCTCCCAGCTCCCTTTCCCTGCAGAGACAAAGGCTGAGGGGGTGTTCTTCTGCATCCCCCAGAGCGGAGCGAGGCCGAGGTGGGGAGGGGAGTCATGCAGGGCTTTTTTAGAGGAAATCAAACCACGTTTCAGTTCCTCCCCCGGAGCGAGCTCCTGGAAGGCAGCAGCTCCCTGCTGCGGTGCTCCTGCAACCCCTGGCCGGGGCTGTTGCTGCTGGGTCACCCCCTGAGCCCCCAGCCCCACGGCTGCCTCAGCTCAGAGCCCCTTCCCCGGCTGCTGTCCCTGCAGGGTCGCCTGCCACGGTACCTGATCCACCAGAGCTTGGCCGCCACCATGTTCGAGTTCACCTTCCACCTCCGGCAGCGGGTCAGCGAGCTGGCCACCAAGCCCTGAGCGACGGGGACCTGCCCTCCATGGACGTTCCTTCCTCTGCCCTTTCTCCTCTGGGGACAAGGGACATCCCTGTGGCCCCCCCCGGGGTCTCTCTCTGACCCCCCCACCCCCGCCCCTGCCCTGGGGAGGATGCTCCGTACTAACAGCGCTGGGAGGAGACCAGGGGGTGCTGAGCCCCTTCTCCTGCCTCGGTTTCCCTTAACTGGGGGGCCCTACAACCACTGACTGTCATGTGCCAAACCCCCCGCCCTGCCTTTCTCTGGGTCTGCCACGTCCCATCCCCCCCCCCATTTCCCTCACCCAGGGGTTGGGGGCTCATCTGTGCCATCCCCACTCCTGGACTCGTGCCCCAGGTTGATGAGAAAGGAGTTGGAGAAGGGCGAGGACAGGGGGCCGAAGCCCTGGGCCAGGCTCTGCCCCCCCTGCACCTGGGGGCAGAGGTGCAGCTTGTGCAGGGGCTGGGGGTGGGGGGGCCCATGTGGGTGACCCCTCCCAGGGCTCTTCCCTGCTTTTTTGGGCTGCCCAGACCTCCCCAAGCTGCCCCTTGGGGCTTGGCCGAGCTCATTCCCCCCCCATCCCCAGAGCTCCGGGTGGAGGCAGAGCGAGATTTGCCTTAAGCAGAGACTTTTTATCCATCTATTTTTTTTTTTTTCTTTCTTTTTTTTGAGGGGTGGGGGGTGCGCGGGGGCAGCTGCGGTTTCTTTCTACCTGCGAGCGCCGGTGCCGCGTTCCGCGCTAAAAATGGAACCAGCGCCGAGCCGCCCGCGCGCGGGGCCCACGCCAGCAACGCTGCAGGGAGCGGGGAGCACCCACGCCGGCCCCCCGGGGCTCTCGGCTCCCCCCCCCCCCCCCCCCCAAAGGGGGAACGAAACCCCCCCCCCCCCCCCCCCCCCCCAGCCCAGTGTCCCCGCGGGGTGATGGCACCTGTCACCAGTAAAAGCCTTGCACTGTTCGCAGCCCCTCGCCTGCTGCCTGTGAATCAAAGCGAGCGGCCGTGGGGCTGGGGTCAGCCCCGGAGCCCCCCCCCACTCAAAGGATGGGTCCTCCAGCCTCCTTCTGCCACTGGCCACGGTGGCCACTGTCTCCCAACCCGTGGTGGCCCCCAGCATCTCCTGGGCCACCCCAGCTCCGTGTGAGCATCCACCGGTCACCCCGGATGTTTGGTTTCCCCGAACGTCCCCTGGCCCTGGTTCTTTGCCCCTGAGCGGGACCACCGGCGTGGAAGGGGTGGGAGCCCCGTGTCCACCCAGCCCGTGGCCACGTGAGCTCCGGCCGCTGGCACCCGCCGGGCACCCGTCTGTTCGCAGCCCCCATCTGTTGGCCCTACAAATAGCCCAGCCCGGGGGGGCCCGGTGGCAGGCACCCCCTTGCCTGTTCTCCTGGCACAGCCCGTGCCTCGAGAGGGGACAGGAGGCTGGGACCCCACGGGCCCTGCAGCGGGGTCACGGCCACCACGGGCTGGGTGGCCCAGGGGTGGCCCAGGGGACCGTGGCCGCGGTGTTGGCAGCGGCACCCGCAAAGCCGTTAACGCCTCCGGGATCCGTCGTGTTCGCGGGGCCGGGGGCCGGTGCCAGCGCAGGGCAGGGAAAGGCCAGACGTGCCCTGGGCCGGGGCCAGGGGGGGGGTCCTGCCTGGGCCATCACGTTGCCCCCCACGTCCCCATGGGGGGGGACGCGACCCAGGGCCCAGGTTGCCACCGCAGGGCGGCGAGTGGCCGACGGGCACATGGGGCTGAGCGTGGCCGAACGCAGGCCGGGTGACACACGTGTCCACGGTGCCACCACCCCCCAGCCCTTGGCACCCTCTCGTCCCCACGGTGCCAACGACACGTCCCAAAATAGCCTCGGCGGGGGCATAAAAGCGAGCGTGGCGGGCGCGGGGGGGGCCACATCGGCAGCATGCTGGGGCCCAGCGCCGTGGTGCGCAGCGGGGGGCTGCTCTCGGCTGCCCGCCTGGGCTGTCGCGTGCAGGAGGAGGACGTGGGGCGGCGAGAGACCTTCAGTGCCGAGTGGCTGGACCTAGAGCTCAGCACCCGGCCTGAGGAGGGGTGAGGGGCACCGCTGGCACCGGGGCTGAGGGGTCCCTGGGGTGCTGGGGGGGGGGGGGTGTCCCCGAGGGTTGTGGGGTTTCCATAGGGTCTTGGGGCTGTGGGGGGGCTCCAAGGGTCTCAGTGGGGCCATGGGGGGACTGCAGAGGGCTCTGGGGTCCCCAAAGGGGTCTAGGGAGGAGGGTGGCTCCAAGGGTCCCTTGGGAGCTCCAGGGAGATGGGAGGGTTGTCTAAATCTGACGGGGAGGGTCTTGGGTTCCTGTGGGGAGATGGGGGTCTCCGTGGGGCTGGAGGAGGCTCTGCATCCACGTGGGTCAAGAGGGCTGTGGGGGGGGGGGGGGTCTCCAAGGGTCTCGATGGGGTGGTCCCTGTGGCGCTGTGCAGGTCCTGGAGGGTCTCCAGGGGTCCCCATGGTGGGGGGTGGGGCGGTGGTGGTCTCCGTGGGGCTGTTGAGCCCATGGGGGGGTCTCCTGGGTGCCAGTGGGGACCTCCGAGGGTTCCATGGTCCCCAAGGGGGTGGTGAAGGACATGGGGGGCTCCAGCGGTCCCCATGAGGCAGAGCAGGATGTGGGGGGTCCCCGTGGGGCACTGGGGTCCTCCTCCCACCCCCACGAAGCCCCCCTGCCCCTTCCCCGTGCCCAGGTGGTGCCAGCGGGAGGTGGACGAGCAGCACCGGGAGACGCTGGAGCATCGCGGGGAGCTGCGGGTGCTGCAGCAGCGCTCGCCCTGGGGGGTGCTGCGGGTGGGGTGCCTGGGGCAGCCCCTGGCCCAGCACCTCCTGCCCTACGCCCGCACCCTGCCCCTGCCCCTCTTCGCCCCCCCGGACCTCCGCGGTGCCAAGGGAGGGGTTCCCCGCACCCTCTCCCGCTCGCTCTCCCACGAAGCTCAGCGAGGCTGAGGGTTCTGGGGGGGGGCTGGGGGGCGGGGAGTCGGGGGGGGGGGGAAGGCGCTGGAGGTGGGGGGGCAGCGAAGGGACCTGGACGCCTGGATCCGCTCGGCCACCCCGAAGAGGCAGCGCAGGAGGGTGGGGGGCAAGTGGGGGTGGGATGCCACGTGCCTGGCACCCCACCCCACAGTGGGTGTCGAGGAGGCCGGTGGGGACGAGGTGCCCGCGGTTTGGGGGTGTCCCGGCAGCACCAGCCGCGGGTGTGACTCAGTTTCCCTGGCAAAGAGAGGGGGACGTGAGGATGTGGAGCGCTGAGGACCCCCCCCAACTCTGGGGCCAAATGTGGCCCTTGCTGGGGGGGAGCTGTGGAGGGGAGGGATTTTGGGGGGGGGGGGGGGGGGGGGG
>JANVCC010000065.1:2383206-2403382 GCA_025345505.1 Todiramphus chloris collaris | reverse complement strand
CTCTGCGGGATCCTGTCCCCCCTGTCCCTGCAGATGCCGGGCTGATCTCTGCGGGATCCTGTCCCCCTGTGCCTGCAGACGCCGGGCTGATTCCTGCGGGATCCTGTCCCCCCGTCCCTGCAGATGCCGGGCTGATCCCTGCGGGATCCTGTCCCCCTGTGCCTGCAGATGCCGGGCTGATCCCTGCGGGATCCTGTCCCCCCTGTCCCTGCAGACGCCGGGCTGATCTCTGCGGGATCCTGTCCCCCCTGTCCCTGCAGATGCCAGGCTGGTCCCTGCGGGATCCTGTCTCCCCGTCCCTGCAGATGCCGGGCTGATCCCTGTGGGATCCCAGCCCTGAGTGCCTGTAGGTGCTGGGTTGATCCTTCTGGGATCCTGTTCTTGTAAATGTCAGGTTAATTCCTGCAGGATCCCAGCCCCATGTCCCCACAGATGCTCGGTTGGTCCCAGTAGGATTCTGTCCCTGTGGGTGCTGTGTTGCTTTCTTCTGGATCCCATCCCCATGTGCCTGTAGATGCTTGGTTGATCCCTGTGGCATCCTGTTCTCTGTGGATGCTGGGCCAATCCCTGCAGGATCCCAGCTCTATATCCCCATAAATGCTGAGTTGATTCCTGCAGGATTACAGCCCTGTGTCCCTGTAGATGCTGAGTTGGTCCCTGCAGGATTCCAGCCCCATGTCCCTGTAGATGCCAAGTTGATACCTGCAGGATTCCAGCCCCGTGTCCCTGTAGATAACTTGGTTGATCCCTGTGGGATCCTGTCCCCGTGGATACTGGCCTGATCCCAGCTCTGTCCCTATAGCTGCCGAGTTGATCCCTGCAGGATCCCAGCCCCGTGTCCCTGTAGTTGCCGAGTTGCTCCCCGGGGGATCCCCATCCCCGTAGCCATCGGGTTGCTCCCCGCAGGCTCCCCCAGCCACATCCCCGCGGGGTGCCGGGCCCGATCCCCTTTTCCCCCCCCCTTCCCCCAGGGAGCCCTGGCAGGAGAAGGAGCGTCGGCTTCGCTCGCGGCTGCGCCGGATCCTGCCCATCGACGTGCACCGCCCGGACCCGCTGGGCACCCCGCTGCGCCCGCCGGCCGACGCTCTGCTCTCCGCCTTCTGCCTGGAAGCCGTCAGCCCCGACCGGGCCACCTTCGCCCAGGCGCTGGCCCACGTGGGCACCTTGCTGCGCCCGGGCGGCCACGCGTTGCTCTTGGGGGCCTTGGGCGAGTCTTTCTACCTGGCGGGCACCGCGCGCTTGCCCGTGGTGCCGCTGGCCGAGGACGACGTCCGAGGGGCCCTGGCCGGGGCCGGCTTCGCCCTGCGCGATTTCCGCGCCTACGCCATGCCCCCCGCCCTCCGCACCGGCGTCGACGACGTCCAGGGCGTCTTCTTCGCCCACGCGCAGAAACCGCTGGAAGGATGAGGGACCCCCCCCTCCAACCCCTGCCGACCCCGGAACCCACCCCCGACCCCCCCAGAGAGCAGAGGTTGTGCCCCCAATAAAGCCCGAGCTGCACGGTGCAGGTTGGCAGAGCCTGGGGGTACCCACAGGATTTGGGGGGGGTCTGTGATCGGGGGTGAGGCTCGTGGGGGGGCTACAGAGCTCAGGGCAGGGGGGGGTTTGGGGCACACCAGGGAGTGGGGGGGCACGGGGCACACAGGGAGGAAGGGTGGGGGGCAGAGGGTGAGAGTAGGGTGGGATTTGGGGTGTGGAATGGGGGACATGGGACCCACCGCAGGGTAACCGAGAGGAGTGGGGGGCACAGGGAGGGGGCACAGGGTGACACTGGTGGCATCCAGACAGGGCACAGGTTGAACTCAGCTTTATTCACACCCCACGACACACTCAGGCAAGGGGCGGGGGGCAGGGGCACATACTTGGGTGGGGGGGAGGGGGGAGTGGGGGGCACAGCCCCTCTGGAAAAGGGGGTCACCCCCAGCCCCAAGGCACCGCTCCAGCCCCCCCATTACAACCCCCCCCACCCCCTGCAAAAGCCAGCCAGCAGCCAGCAGGGCTCAGCAAAGCCCCTCCCCAGCCCCCCACGTGTCCCCCCCCCAGCAGCCATTGCCAGGCTCAGCACCCCCAGCACCCAGGGGGGGGGGGTCCAGGAGGGGGTCCAGCTGCCCTTGAACCCCCCTCCAACCATCAGACCCCTCCCCCACACCCCAGGGAGAGGAGATGGGGGGCATGGGGGGAGTGGGGGGCAGGGGGGGAGAATGACAGAGAAAAAAACCTCAGAAGGCAACCAGGGGAAGGAGCCCAAGGCTTGGGGGGGTTGGGGGGGGGTTTTCACTTGGCACAGGGCAGGACCCTGGTGGGGGGGGGTGGGGGGCAGGGAAAGGGCCCCCCCCCAGCAGCTCTAGTCCACTTTGAAGAGGTCGGAGTTGGCCTTCAGGAGGTAGAGGCTGTCATCCATCAGGAAACTGTGGGGAGGGGAGGGGGGGGCTGCAAGGGGGGGCCACGGCTTTGGGGGGGCCCCCCCATGGTTGCCAGTGCTGGGTGGGGAAGTGGGGGATGAGGGGAGCCCTAAACACACCCCTTCCCCCCCCCCCAAGCACACCCTGGGGCTCTGGGGAGCAGCTGTGGGGTCCCTCCAGCACCCCAGGGACAAGAAGAGGGCCCCCCCAACAGAGGGGCCCCCAGACCCCCAGCACACAGAATGAGCTTCCCAGCACCCCAGTTTTAAGGGTGGGCCTCCCAGCACCCTGTGGAAAACCAGAGGACCCCCCCCAGATCCCCCCAGTTTTATGAGAGGAACACCCAGCACCCTCTGCACCCCACTGTCAAGAGAGGGGCACCCAGCAGGCAGGAGTGGGGTCCCCCCCCCCACCCCCAGTATCAAGAGGGGTCCCCAGCACCTCGGTTTTAAGGGTGGGCCTCCCAGCACCCCCCTGGGCAAGAAGAGAAGCCCCCAGACCCCCAATGTCAAGCAAAGATCACCCAGCACCCCAATCCCCAGCGTCAAGAGAGGGCCACCCAGCAAACAGCAACGGGATCCCCACACCCCCCAGTTTCAAGGGTGAGCCTCCCAGCACCCCCTGGGAAACAAGAAGACCCCTCCCCTAAACCCCCCAGTTTCAAGAAACGCCCATCCCCCAATTCCCAGCATCAAGAGAGAGGTGCTCAGCACCCCAGGGGCCAGTCTGGGATGCCCAGCACCCGTGTTTTCTCCTCTCGTGGAGGAGAATCGGGGGGGGTGCCAGGGAGGGGGGTGCCCGACCTGTAGAAGAGGACGTTGAGGGGGACGGTGCCAAAGTGCCAGAGCGCGTGGGCGTCCAGCACCCAGAAGAGGGGGGGGAAGTCGAGCAGCTCGAGCAGAGCCAGCGCCTGCAGCAGCAGCACCACGGCCGCGCACTTCCAGACGTGGGGCAGGCGCGGGCGGTTCCGGTGGCACCAGCGCAGCCACCAGGCCACGTTCAGGAGCCCTTGGGGGGGGAAATGGGGAGGGTGGGGGTGAGGGGGTGGGCTCAGCACCCCTGGGTGGGCTCAGCACCCCTCGGGAGCCTCTCCAGCTCCAGCCACAGCCCGGCCCCCGGTGCGGGTCTCACCCATGACCGCGTTGGCTGCCATGTTGTAGCCGTAGTCGAAGCGGACGAGGGTCAGGTAGGAGATGTGGCAGGCGAGGAAGAGGAGGAGGAAGGCCCTGAAGATGCTGATTAAGGCCGGGCGCTGCAGCCCCAGCGTCCTAGGGGACGGAAGCCAGGGGGTGGAAGGGGTCACGCAGAGCACTGGGGACCAGCCACGGCTCTGGGGACAAGCCACGGCTCTGGGGACAAGCCACGGCTCTGGGGACAAGCCACCGCCGGTGTCCCCAGTGCTCTGCCACACAGCTCGGTGTCCTGTGGTGCCCTCGTGGTTTGGTGTCCCCAGAGCTCCATGTCCCAACAGCTCAGTGTCCCTGCAGCTCACTGTCCCCAGAGCTTGGTGTCCCCAGCACCCTGTTCCATGGCTCAGTGTCCCCAGAGCTTGGTGTCCTGTGGTGTCCTCATGGCTTGGTGTCCCCAGAGCTCCATGTCCCAACAGATCAGTGTCCCCAGAGCTCGGTGTCCCCAGCACCCTGCCCCATGGCTCAGTGTCCCCATGGCTCAGTGTCCCCAGAGCTTGGTGTCCCCAGAGCTTGGTGTCCCCA
Organism: Todiramphus chloris collaris; assembly: GCA_025345505.1. Classification (NCBI taxonomy): domain Eukaryota; kingdom Metazoa; phylum Chordata; class Aves; order Coraciiformes; family Alcedinidae; genus Todiramphus; species Todiramphus chloris. Next base: position 2,399,268 of record JANVCC010000065.1, on the reverse strand, counting down.
GAGCTCGGTGTCCCCAGAGCTCGGTGTCCCCAGCACCCTGCCCTGCTGCTCAGCATCCCCACAGCTCGGTATCCTGTGGTGGTCTCATGGTTTAGTGTCCCCAGAGCTCGGTATCCCCAGGGCCCAGTGTCCCCAGAGCCCGGTGTCCCCAGCACCCACCTGACACAGCACAGGTACACGGAGTGCAGGACGACGGCCGAGGCGCAGAAATAGTCCAGTTTCTGCGGGGTCGGGGCCGGGTGAGCGCTGCCGGCAGCTCCAGGAGGGTCGGAGGCTCCGGCAACGTGACCCCCCCAGCCCGAGCAGGGCTGAACGACGGGACCCCAGCCCCTGTTTGGGAACAGAGGGTGACAGGGGCACAGGGAGGGCCACTCACCTCCGTCACAGCCGTGTCCCTTGTGTGGAAGACGGTGGACCAGAACCAGGCATTTAAGGAGACCTGTTGGAGGAGAAGGAAACTCAGATCGGGGGAGGGACAGACAAGCCACCCCCCCCAGCTTCCAGCAAAGCACCAGCTCCCCCAGGTCACCACCACCCTCGGGAGCACCCCAAAAGTTGGCAGTCGGGGTGGGGGGCAAAGCCCCTGACACCCCGCGCTCGGGCGGAGGATGAGCTGCCGGGTGGGGGGAGCACGGAGGAGCCCCCCGGGAGAGCAGGGAGGACACGGCGAGGAGAGGGGGGGGACAGAGGGGGGGTGGGGGGGTCGTGTCTCACCCAGGCGAAGGCGACGCAGGTGGGGTACATGGGGCAGGCGGGGGACACGGCCGCGCGGTACCGCAGCAGCATCACCAGGCTGGCCAGGCCGTTGAGGAAGGAGGCGAAGGCAGAGGCCGGCTCCTGGAAGAAGAGGAACCGCGAGAAGGGCCACTGGGAGGGGGGGGGGAACACGGGAAGGTCAGGGAGGGGGTCAGGGGACCCCTGCCCGGCCCCTCCCCGGCTTCTCCCAGTGCTCACCTTGCCGTGGAACTGGGGGACCCTGTGGCCGCCCTGCAGGTACAGCCGCACCGTCAGCCACATGCACTCGTACTCACAGTCGTCGCGGCAGGTCCAGCCTGGGGGGGTGGGGGGGTTGTGGGTGCCGAGCACCCCTCACCCCTCTCGCCCAGTCCCTCCCAGTATGGGCCATCACACCACGGCAGGTGCTGGGTGCCAGGACTCAGCTCGGGGTCGGGGGTTCACCCCGTGTGTCTGGAGGATGCCCTGAGCTACCGGGCACAGCCAGGGCAGCCGGGTCTTCCACCAGTAGCCCCCAGTATGGCCCAGTGTCTCTCAAATGGTTCAGTGACTCCCAAAATGGCCCAGCGGAGGACGGCACCTGCCCCAGGAAAGTCTAGTGGCCCACAGTGTGGCCCAGTGGCCCCCCAGCATGGCCCAGCACAGCCCACCACGCAGTCCAGTGCCTCCCAGCAGAACCCTAAAATGGCCCAGTAGCCACCAACATGGCCCAGTGTCCACATCCATAGCTCGAGTGCCCGCCAATACAGTCCCGGCTCAGTCCAGTGACCCCCAGTTCAGAACCAGCATGGCCCCGTGCCTCCCAGTACAGCCCATCAACCCCCAGCCTGGCCACAGCTGGACTCAGCGCCTCCCAGTCCAGCCCAGCAGCTCCCAGACAGGCCTTAGGACAGCCCAGTGCTCCCCGGTAAACCCCCCCAGGCCGTCCCAGTGCCTCCCAGTTCCCCCCCACGCCTCGGCCCCGCCCGCCCAGACACCAGGGGGGGGTCGTGGCCTCGGAGAGGGGCGTGGTCACCGAGTGGGCGGCGTCCCTTCGAGGGGCGGGGCCTGATCGAGCAGCCAATGAGCGCGGGGCGGGGGCGGTACCTGTCAGGCCCATGTAGAGCGGCTGCCGGGCGCGGAAGTGCCTCAGCGCCGCCCCCGAGCAGTTCTGCCGCTCGCAGCGGCTCAGGCACTCCCGGTACAGCGGCTCCCGGTCCCCCTGCGAGCCCCGGGCCGGGGCCGGCGCCGCCGCTGCCCCCAGCAGCAGCAGCAGCGCCGTCCGCGCCGCGCCGCCGGCCGCCATCGCCGCCCGGGGCCCGGCCTCGCCCCGCCACTTCCGGCACACCCCGGAAGCGGGGGCGGCGCGGGGCACCATGGGAGGTAGCGACTCCGCCTCCCGCGGGGCTGACGGGATACAGTCCCCCGGGGCGCGAGGCTCACGGGATATATCCCCCCTGCCGGGCGCCTTCCGCAGAGGCTCATGGGATGTATCCCCCCCCACACCGTGCACGGCTTGGGCCGGGGAGGGGGGGTCCGGGCTGCCGGGCCCCGGGCTGGGGTGCGGGGACCCCCGGCGGCTGGCGGGGCTCCGGGCCAGGCCAGGGCCTGGCGGCAGCGCTGGTTCCTCTCTAGAGGACTTGTGGGTGGCCATGGTGGCCCGCAAGGAAGCACGAGATGGGGTGGCTGATGGGGACATGGCGGGAGAACCGACCCCCTGGAGGGATCCCGTGGCTGCTCCTCGGCCGCGGCGCATCCTTGGCTGGGGAGGGGGCTCCAGATGGGGAATGGGGAAGGTCCCCCGGGAGCATCGGAGTTCGCGACGAGGACCCCCCCCACGTCCCCGTCCCAATGCCCGCCGTGCAGCAGCTGAAGATGCAATGGGCGGCTTGTGCCCAGGGTGGGGGACAAAGGGCAGCTCTGGACCACCCCACTGGGGACCCACGGAGTGCCCCCAGGCTGTCCCCGTACGCCGTGACTATCCCCCTATCCCTGCCCCGCAGGGCTGTCCCCCTGCTCCTGTCCCCCCAGGACCGTCCCCGTACCCCAGGACAGCCTCTCGGTACCGGGCCAGTCCCCCCACACCCCCCTGGGACCGTCCCCTCCCATCCCTGAACCGGGAGCCGCGTCCCCGTCCCGTGCTCCGGTGACAGTCACAACCCCACCGGGGCGGCTGAGAGGGCGGGGACGGGGCTCTCGCCCCCCCCCCCCCCCCCCCCCCCATCCAGGCGACCCCACAACGAAGCCCCCGCACCCCAAGCCCGGCAGCCGGTGCCTCCCCCGCTCCACATCCCCGGGGCCGCGGCAGGACCCCGGGACAGGGGAGCACCGGGGCGGGGGGAGCAGCGGGTGCAGCCCCCAAGCTCCGGAGCTGGAGTGACTTGGGGGGATGGGGGGGGGTCTGTCTGTCTCCCGATGCTCCCGGAGGACGGGGAGGTCCGGGGTGGCGGGAGCGCGCACAGCGGGGTAGCGGCGCGCCCTCGCCCGGGGCCGGGGAACGCGCGGCGCGGCTCCGCGAGGCGGAGCCCGGGAGCGGCGGGGAGGCGGCGGCTCCGCACCGCAAACTTTCCCGGAGCGGGCGGCGGGACCATGGGCCGCGGCCCCCGCTGAGCACCATGATCCCCGCTGGACGCTGCCTCTGCGCCGGGCTGCTGCTCGCTGCCCTCTGCCCCCCCGCCGCCGCCGAAGGTGGGTCCGACCGGACCGGGGACACTGGGGGGGGAGGGGGGGAGCGAGGCGGGGGGGACACATACGGGGGACACCGGGAACCAGAAGGACACCGGGCCGCGAGAGCGTCCCCTCGACGGCGGCGGGACTTTGAGCAAAGTTTTGCACGGGAGCGGCCGGCACCGGGAGGGCACCGGGAAGGGGAAAGGAGGGGGGGGTGGCACCGGGCTCCGGGAGGTCCGGTGTGCCCGGGGGCTGCTGGGTTAGAAGTGACGGGACCGTCCCCGTTCCTCCCCACCCACCCCCCGCTACCGCCGAAGTCCCTCCCCGGTCCCTCCCCCGTCCCCCTCTCGGTGCCTCGTCGGTCGCCCCCGGTTCGCCCCGCCACGGGCAACGCGTCCCCGGTATCCCCGCTCTGCCATCGCCCCGCAGGGGCTGCGAGGCCGGACTGGGCTGGACTGGGAGGTGCTGGGCGGACTGGGCTGCCCGGCCGGCTGAGCCTCGGGGCCCCCCGCCCCGAGCGGGATGAGTCCCGCGTCCGCTGCCCCGGGAGGAGTTTGGGGGACCCGGTGCTGCCCGAAGCGGGGATACCCCCCCCTCCCCCCGTCTGCAGCCGCTTCCCGGGCTCCGGTAACACCTGGAGAAACGGGGGCGGGGGAGACCCCAACTTCCCGGGATTTCCTTCGCGGAGCTACGGGGAAGTTTTGGGGTGCAGGGCAGGGAGCCGCGGGGTGCTGGGGCAGGCGCGGTGCCCCACGGAGCGGGTGGGTGGGTGGGTGGGTGCGTCCCCGTCGCTCCCATCCACATTCTCGACGTGCCGCACCCTGCCCAGCCCGGGAGAGCGGCCGGGGAGGGAGCGGGAGCAGCCCGGGCAGGAGCCCGGCCTTGTCCTGAGGCCTCGGCGCGGCTGGCGGGGGATGGAGACATCAGGGAATAGGGCTGGTGGCCCCAAGGTGGGCATCAGCAGCCCCAAAAGCGACTGGCAGGATTTGACTCCTCCACTGCCTGCTCCACGCCGGTGCAGGGGTGCGGGGAGTCACTGGGTGCTCTCTGCTCCCAGCACCCATAGCTCACCCCACTCAGGTCTGTGCCAGGGGAGCTCCAGGCTGGGGACACCAACATGTCCCCACAGCCCCATCCCTGGGGCCAGAGCCATGTGCAGGCTGGGAGGGGATGACCAGTATCCCCAGCACGGGGAGCACTGGAGCCAGGGCAGCCCTGTGGGCACATGACCGCCGGGCTTTGCTGGGCACCTCGGTGGCTGCCTGCGGGAAGACGGGGCGATCTGTGGTGGCACTGCCCGCCAGAGCCAGGCAGGGTGAATCATTGCCCACCCTTCCTGGTGCCTGGCAGGAAACAGAGCTGGGACCCCCCCAGGATCGGGCCCTGCCACTGCCGCTCGCCCGCCTGCCCTTCGCTCCGGAAAAGCCTGCGGCATCCTCTGCCCGCACACAGGGCAGCTGAGGCCAGACCTTGAGCTTTGGACGCTTGCCACGATGGCACCTTTTCCTCCCGGGGGGACTCTGTGCTGCACAGCCGGGACCACCGCGGTGGGCTGGGAGCTGAACCCCAAATTCGGGGAGGGGGGCGAGTTTCCCTCTCCTCGCCCGGGGCAGGGGGGAATCTCCTTGGCTCAGCGGCCCTGGAGCAGGCAGAGGAGGTGGCTGCCAGGCTCATCCCCTGGCCATGAGGCCGAGCAGGCAGCTGCCGGCACCGGGGGCTGTCACTCAGCCGCGGTGCAGCCGGCAGCCGGGGACTGGGACACCAAACCCCTGCCATGGGCAGAGGGCAGGGCACAGCTGCCCCGACCCCCGTGCCTCTTGGTGCCCCCATGCCCGCTAAGTGCACGGTGGCAGCTCAGGGGCTGGTGGCACTGAGACCGACGCTGGGACCGTGCCAGGGCAGCAGCAGGGTGGGTGCTGGAGCTGGAACGGGGTCTGCTGTGGTCGGGGGGATGCGGGGAGGGGGAGGCGGGGGTCATCCCGGCACGGTGCCGGGGTGCCGGGGGCTGCGGGCGCGCCGGGGCTGGGCCGTGCCCGCCAGCCCTGCGTCACCGCTGCTCCCCAAACACGCCCGACCTGAAAAGGCGGTTCCTGCCGGGAGCGGGCAGCCGGGGGCCCCGTGCCACCCATGGCCGTGACTCACCTGCCCGGCCCGGGGCGAGCTCCCGCCGCGCCCCCCCACCCCCAACCCCGCGCCTCTCACCCGCCCCGATGCCCCCGGGGATGGTGCCCGGGGCCCGGCCGGACTCCGTTCAGCCATCGCCGCTCAACAATCGGGTCTTGTCTCGGCCCGGCCCCCCCGCCGGCGTGGGCTGAGCATTCCTGCCCGCGGCCCCCGCTCCGGCCCCCGGCACGGCACGGCACGGCACGGCACGGCACGGCCGGCTCGGTGCGTCCCAGCCCGGCCCCGACGCCCACCGCGGGCACGGGGCGACGCCGGTCCCCGGTTGCCCGTCGTGCGGGGCCGGGGCGCGGTGCCAGAGCGGCAGCAGCTTCGCCGCACGCCGTGCCGGCAGCCGCCATCCAGGAAGCCCATCGGAAGCTGTTGGGAGCAGCCCCGGAGATAAAACAGCGGCCACCGGATCCACGGCGTTTCCCGCGGCCGTCGGTGCCGCCGCCGGCTCGGTTTCGCTGCGGGGACGAGGACGGGGACGGGCTGGGCCGGGGGGGGAAACCCCGCTGAGCTCCCGCTCCGTCCCCGCAGTCTGCACGGGGACCGACATGAAGCTGCTGCGTCCCTCCAGCCCCGAGAGCCACTACGAGACCCTGCGGCACCTCTACCAGGGCTGCCAGGTGGTGCAGGGCAACCTGGAGCTCACCTACCTGCCCCCCGACGCCGACACCGCCTTCCTCAAGGTGCCAAGGGTGGGGGGAACGTCCCGGGATGGGCACGTCGGGGGGGGGTCCGGCCGGCCCCTCACCGCCTGTCCCCGCATCCCCAGGACATCAAGGAGGTGCAGGGCTATGTGCTGATCGCGGAGAACCAAGTGAGCCAGCTGGAGCTGCGGAGCCTGCGCATCATCCGAGGGACGCAGCTCTTCCAGGACCGTTACGCCCTGGCTGTGGTGGGCAACGCCAGCCCCAATGGCACCCAGGGGCTGCGCCAGCTCGGCATGAGGCACCTCACAGGTTCGGGACCCCTTCCCTGGGGTGGTTGATCCTGGCAAGGAGTGGTCCAGGCTGTGGGTTGGTGCTCAGGGCTGGGAGCTGCTGGGTCATTCCTGGGGGGGGGGCGTGTGTGGGGCTGCTGGCTCTGCTTGGGGTTGCCAGGCTCTGCTTGGGGCTGCTGGTTCCCCCTGGAGCTGCTGGTCCCCAACAGTCCCTGCCTGGAGCTCTAGGTCCCCACCTGGGGCTGGATGCTTCCCATGGGATGGCAGGACCCTGTCCAGGATGGTGTGTCCTCAACGGCCGGGTGTCCTCACGGGGCTGCAGGTCCCTGGCCAAGTCTGGGAGGTCCCATGGGGCTGCAGGACCCTCCTGTCCCCGTGGTGACCCCCCCTCCACCTCCGGCCTGTCCCGCACAGAGATCCTGAAGGGAGGGGTGCGCATCGAGAGCAACCCCCAGCTCTGCTTCCAGGAGACCATCCACTGGGATGACATCTTCCACCGGCACAACGAGCTCCGCGGCGAGACCCAGGTGGAGAGCACCCGCAGCCGCAGCTGTGAGCACCCGCACCCTGCCTGGGGGGGCCCGGGGGGGTACTGTTGTACTCGGGGAGGGGGTCTGGGGGTTGCCATCCCCTCCACGGCATCACCTGCTCACGGCTTCCCCCCCGGCGCAGGTCCCGACTGCCGGGCGCTGTGTGCCGAGGGGCACTGCTGGGGCGAGGGGCCGCAGGACTGCCAGACATGTGAGTATGGGGTCTGCAGCTGGCTCTGCCCACCCCCCCGGGGCCCCCTCAGAGCCCCTGCACCATGAATTCCTCCAAAATCCTTGGCTATCCCCCTCCCTTTACATGTCCCTGCCGCATTGACCCCTCTTTGACACCTAAATCCTGGCCCCTGTGACCCCCATGGACCTTCCGCTTGCACCCCCCCACTCTCCATGGGCTCCCCAGAATCCCTGCTTGTCTCCCCAAATCCTTGCCCCATTGACCCCCCCACTTGGCACCCAAATCCCTGCCCCAAAGATCCCTAAAATCCCTGTTCTGGGGGCCTCCACTTACACCCACAAATCCCCACCCTGGGTATCCCAAATCTTCACCCTAGGGACCTCCCCCAGCACCAGATCCCTGGGAACCCATCTGCCCCCAGCTCCTCATCCTGGGGACCCCCAGATCCCAGTCCCCACCTTGTCCCTCTTTCCCCCCCTGCCCAGTGACCAACAGCATCTGCCACGGCTGCCCGCGCTGCAAGGGCAAGAAGCCCACCGACTGCTGCCACGAGCAGTGTGCCGCTGGCTGCACCGGCCCCAAGCACTCCGACTGCCTGGTGAGCACTGGGATGGGGGCACCGGGGAGGGGTCCCGGAGGGTCAGACCAGGGTCTTAACACCAGTTGGCAATACCTCTCACCTCCCCAGGCGTGCCTGAACTTCAACCGGAGCGGGATCTGCGAGCTCCACTGTCCCCCTCTCGTCATCTACAACTCGGACACCTTTGAGTCGGTGCCCAACCGGGACGGGCGCTACACCTTCGGTGCCAGCTGTGTCAGCCAGTGTCCCTGTGGGTACCGCACTGGGTGGGCTGGTGACGAGCTGGCGATGAGCTGGCATGGCCCTGACCCACCCCCCCCCTCTACACCCCCTTCCCCAGATAACTACCTTGCGACGGAGGTGGGTTCCTGCACCCTCGTGTGTCCCCAGAACAGCCAGGAGGTCACGGTCAACAACGTCCAGAAGTGTGAGAAGTGCAGCAAGCCCTGCCCGGAGGGTGAGCAGCCCCCCCTGCGACGTGGGGCGGGGGGCTCTGGGGACCCCAGGGGTGCATGGGAGGGGGGCTGGCCTTACCCTGGGGTGGAGGGGGTGTCTGTCCATAGCTGGTGGGGCAGGAGCAGTGAGAGTTTTAGGGGGAGCTGGGGTCTGGATGGAGCACCCCAGCCCTGCTGTGCCCCCCTCCCAGTGTGCTACGGGCTGGGAGTGGATTTCCTCAAGGGCGTCCGTGCTGTGAACGCCTCCAACATCCAGCACTTTGCCCGCTGCACCAAGATCTTTGGCAGCCTGGCCTTCTTGCCCGAGACCTTCCACGGGTAAGTGCCTCGTGCCCCCCAGCCTGAGCCCGCGGGTGGTCACCGGGACCCACCCCAACCTCCCTCCCATCCCTGGCAGGGACCCCAGCACCAACACACCGCCCCTGGACCCCAAACTGCTGCAGATCTTTGAGAGCCTGGAAGAGCTGACAGGTGAGAGTTGGGGGGGGGGGAGCTGGGGGCTTCATAGGGGATGGGGGCAGGGGGTGCTGACACGACGCTCGTCTCCCCCCAGGCTTCCTCTACATCGCTGCCTGGCCACCCGACTTGCAGGACCTGGGTGTCTTCCAAAACCTGCGGGTCATCCGTGGCCGAGTGCTGCACAAGTGAGCGGGGCCGAGGACATGGGGGGCACGGGGGGTCGGGGCACCGTTGGAGGTTCACGTGTGCTGAGCCCTCGGTGTCTCGGCAGCGGTGCCTACTCGCTGACGCTGCGGGACCTGTCGGTGCGGGCGCTGGGGCTCCGTGCCCTGCAGGAGATCAGCAGCGGGATGGTCCTTGTCCACCACAACCCCCAGCTCTGCTTCCTCCAGAAGGTGCCGTGGGGCAGCATCTTCCGCAACCCCCGCCAGCGCCTCTTCCAAACCCACAACAAGCCCCCCGAGCAGTGCGGTAAGCAGCACCCGTGGGAGATGGGGGCTGGGGGGGGAGCCGATGGACCCCCTCCCCACACCTCTTCACCCCCCCTCTCGCTGACATTCCCCCTGCAGAGAGCGAGGGGCTGGTTTGCTTCCACCTCTGCACCCAGGGGCACTGCTGGGGCCCCGGCCCGACCCAGTGCGTGGCCTGCGAGCGGTTCCTGCGTGGCCAGGAGTGCGTTGCCTCCTGCAACGTCCTGGACGGGTGAGCGGCGAGACCGAGGGACAGGGGGCAGAGCCCCCCTCCCCCCATTGCAGGGTGGGGGGCGGTCCAGGAGCCTGCAGCCACCCCACGGGTCCCTTCGCCCTCGCAGAGCCATCCGGGAGCACGTCAACGGGACACGGTGCCTGCCCTGCCACCCTGAGTGCCAACCCCAGAACGGCACCGAGACCTGCTTCGGATCGGTGAGGACGGAGGGGATGCAGAAGTGGCTTGGGGGCAGGGGGGTGGCTGCAGACATGGGGGGGGTCACTCTTCCCTGCCCCCATCCCACAGGACGCAGACCAGTGCGTGGCTTGTGCCCACTACAAGGACGCCCAGCAGTGCGTGCGGCACTGCCCCAGTGGCGTCAAAGCCGACGCCTCCTTCGTGCCCATCTGGAAGTACCCGGATGAAGACGGCGTCTGCCAGCTCTGCCCCACCAACTGCACCCACTCGTGAGCTGGGGAGGAGCAGGGAGGTCTGGCTGGGTGCGGGGAGGGGGTTGGAGGGAGCTGCTGACACAGGGGGGTTGCCGCACGCTGTGTCCCCAGGTGCACGATCCGGGATGAGGACGGTTGTCCCGTGGACCAGAAACCAAGGTACGAGCGTGGGTGCCCCCTACCCCTCCGGGTGCTGCGGGGGGGGGGGTGGTCCTCCAACCGGGACCCCCTGCCCCACGTCACCGCGTCCCTCACCTGCTGTCCCGCAGCCAGGTGACGTCCATCATCGCCGGCGTGGTGGGGGCTCTGCTGGTCGTCGTCCTCCTGCTCATCACCGTCGTCTGCGTCAAGCGCCGGCGGCAGCAGGAGCGGAAACACACCATGAGACGCCTGCTGCAGGAGACCGAGGTGGGGACGCCGGGACCTGTTGCTCTCCCCGGAGAAGAACAAGGACCCCCAGTGTCAGGGGGGGTGATGCCAGCAGCCTGGCCCCCCTTCCTCACCCGTCTGTGCCCCGCAGCTGGTGGAGCCGCTGACGCCCAGCGGGGCCCTCCCCAACCAGGCCCAGATGCGGATCCTCAAGGAGACGGAGCTCAAGAAAGTGAAAGTCTTGGGCTCCGGTGCTTTCGGCACCGTCTATAAGGTGAGGGGTTGGGGGGTGCTGCTGCTGGGCTGGGACCCTCCCCACTCTGCACCCCCTCACCCGTTTCCCCCTCTGCCAGGGCATCTGGATCCCCGATGGGGAGAGCGTGAAGATCCCGGTGGCCATCAAGGTCTTACGGGAGAACACTTCGCCCAAAGCCAACAAGGAGATCCTGGACGTGAGTGTGCCAGGGGTGCCGGCGGGCGAGCGGTGCTGGCAGCAGCCCCTCACCCAGCCTGACTGCCCCCTCCCCAACCCTGCCTGCAGGAAGCCTACGTGATGGCAGGGGTGGGCAGTCCCTACGTGTCCCGGCTGCTGGGCATCTGCCTGACCTCCACGGTGCAGCTGGTGACGCAGCTGATGCCCTACGGCTGCCTCCTGGACTACGTGCGGGAGAACAAGGACCACATCGGCTCCCAGGACCTGCTCAACTGGTGTGTGCAGATCGCCAAGGTAGGACCGGGGGTCTGGGGGCACTGGGGGGGTGATGGGACACACACAGCGGGGCGTCAGGGCCAGCCTGACATGTGCCACCCCCAGGGGATGAGTTACCTGGAGGAGGTGAGGCTGGTGCACCGGGACCTGGCCGCTCGCAACGTCCTCGTCAAGAGCCCCAACCACGTCAAGATCACCGACTTCGGGCTGGCCCGGCTGCTCGACATCGACGAGACCGAGTACCACGCCGACGGCGGCAAGGTGGGGCTTGGGGACACGGGGACGGGGTGATGGGGACCGTGATGCTCCCTGAGCTGGTCCTCACCTCCTCGTCCTCCCCGTCCCAGGTCCCCATCAAGTGGATGGCGCTGGAGTCCATCCTCCGCCGTCGCTTCACCCACCAGAGCGACGTCTGGAGCTACGGTCCGTCAGTCGGGATAGCCCCATCCCTGGGGTTCAGCGCTGGGGTGGGTGTTGGGGGGTGCCCAGGGCACTGCTCACCCCCATCCCCATCCCGTTAGGTGTCACCGTGTGGGAGCTGATGACCTTCGGGGCAAAGCCCTATGATGGGATCCCCGCCCGGGAGATCCCCGACCTGCTGGAGAAGGGCGAGAGGCTGCCCCAGCCGCCCATCTGCACCATCGACGTCTACATGATCATGGTGAAATGTACGGGGAGGAGGGCAAGGACACGGCCCGGGGATGGGGGACGTGGTGGTGGCACCTCCCTCCCAGCCCTGTCTGTGCCCACTTCTGCCCCAGGCTGGATGATCGACTCCGAGTGCCGGCCCAAGTTTCGGGAGCTGGTCACCGAGTTTTCCCGCATGGCCCGGGACCCCCAGCGCTTTGTGGTCATCCAGGTACGTGGGTCCCCAGGGTTGGGGGGGGTCCTGTCCCCCTGTCACACCCCAGCACGGACACCAACCTCGCCCTCATCCCCCCAGAACGACATGGTCGGGCTGCCCGGCTCCATCGACAGCACCTTCTACCGAGCGCTGCTGGAGGAGGAGGACATGGACGACCTGGTGGATGCCGAGGAGTACCTGGTGCCTCACCAGGGCTTCTTCAGCGCCGAGACCTCCACCACCTACCGCAGCCGCATCTCCTCCACGCGGGTACGTGGGATGGGGTGCGCCAGGAGAGAGAATTGGGGTTTTTTTTTAGCCGAGGCACAGGGAGACCGGGTGCTGGGAGCACCCGGGGCTGGGCAAGGCTGTAGCCCTGCCCCCTCGGGGGGGATAGGGGGGGGGGGCAAAGCCCACCCTGTGCTGTCAGCAGCATCCTCAGCCTGGGCTGCCCCTTCCTGCACCCAGAGCACGGCCGAGACCCCGGCTGACGCTGAGGAGGGCGAGGGCTTGGCCGCCTTCCCCTTCCCACCCCAGGGCCTGGCCGAGGGGCCGGAGGGTCCCACGGTGGAGGTGCCGGAGGGGGATGGCGGGGTGAAGGTGGCCCTGCAGAGCCCCTCGGCGCGGGAGCCCAGCACCCTGCCGCGGTACAGCGAGGATCCCACCGGGCTGGCGGCCGAGGAGAGCGAGGGCCTGGACCCCGAAGGCTTCACCGCCCTGGCCCCCTGCATCACCATGCCAGGTAGGGAGGGGACGGGTGGCACCCCCACCCCATCACCTGGCCCTGCTGGTCCCTAACGCGTCCCTTGTCCCCGCAGAGTACGTGAATCAGGCCGGGGAGCATTGCTCCTCACCCCGGCCGCCCTGCGCACCCCCGTCCCCGCCGGACAAGCCCAAGGGGCACCAGGGGAAGAACGGGCTCATCAAGGAAACCAAACACCCCTTCCCGGGGCCTTTCGGCCACGCCGTGGAGAACCCCGAGTACCTGGCACCCCCCGGCCCGCCCGCCCCCGGCCCGTTCAGCCAGGCGTTCGACAACCCCTACTACTGGAACCAGGACCCCGCCAAGGCCGGCGGCCACGAAAGCGGCTCCGGCACGACGCCCACGGCCGAGAACCCCGAGTACGTCGGCCTGGCCGGTCCCGACGACGCAGCCGTGTAGGGCCGGGCTGCGGAGAGACAACCCTCCCCCCACCCCCCCAAAAAACAACCCCAAAACTTCACTGAGGCAGCTCGGGGAGGGACAGCACACGGCGAGGCCAGGGGCTGTCCCCTCTGCCAGTCACGCCGCGTGGCGACACCGGCCACGGAGGGCTGGGAGAGCCCAGGACGCTGTGGGACAGCACGGCAGCAAGCGTGGGGACAGAGAGGGGTCACCCTTTGTGCCAGATGCTGCTCTGGGCACCGTCTGGGGGGGACCCAGGAGCCACGCTGAGCCTGGCGGCGCTCAGACCAAGCCCGGGGAGCTCAGTGCAGAGGACACTGCCACCAGCCACCTCTCCAGGGCCATCCAGCTCATCCCGCCACTGCCACCCCCTCCTCCCCCCGGCACCGCGCCGGGACACACGGACTTGCACTGAGAGCGGACGGAGCCCGGGGTCACGTCCCGGCTCCTCCTGGATTCTTTTGAAGCCGACTGTGCCGCACCCGGGTGTATATTTGATAATTGTACATGGTTGGTTGGTTGGTTTTTTTTCTACTCCCCGTGTCCGTGTGGTTCCCTCTTCTCCGTCGCGGGCGCAGCAGGGACCGTTATCCCCCAGGGACCATCGCATCCCCTCCCTCCTGGCCTCTGCTGTCCCCCGGGGAGGCAGCAGCAGGCAGCACCCACTTACCTGGAGGGTGCAGGTCCTGAGCGCCGGCCAAGGGCAGGGCAGGCGGGAGACAGGACCTGATCTGACCCCCCCACCACCTTTCTGCACCTCGCTGCCCCGTGTCCCAACCACCCCCCATCCTCAAGGGACACGAGAGGGGCCACGTTGTCCTTTATTCCGCGCCGGGCCGCTGGGTTTATACACAGTATAGAATAAATAGGGGCCCCTCCGCCGCCAAGGGCAGAGTCGGAACATGCGGGGAGCGAGAGGCGAGAGCCTGAGAAGGAGGAGGGGGGCGAACACGGAGCGGGCGACACGGGACACGCTGGCGGCCGTTAAATAAACCTCTTGGCCGTGGGGACGGAGCCGAGCCGGGGTTCCCAGAGCCGGCCGGGGCAGGCGGTCCCCACGGCCCTCGCCCTGGTTTAATCAGTGACACGAGAGGCTTTTAATCATTAACGAACCACGCTGGTGTTTACAGCGAGTGGTTTTCCCTCGGTGCTCACCTGCTGGGAGGACTGGAGGGGGCCGAGTCCCCCCCTCAATGCCCAGGCCAGTTCCCCGGAGGGCTGGGGGCAGAGCCTTCACGGGGTGGGAGGGGGACGACCCCCAAATCCCCAGTGGCTGAGGGAAGAGGAGTCCCCCCCCCCGTGCTGCTGGGCGTAGGGGGGAGGCAAAGGCAGGTTGGGGGCTGCCCCACACCGCAGATACACCCCACAGCAGGTCAGGCATGGCAGGGATGTGACCCGAAGGAATGGCCCCCTCCCAGCACAGCCAGACCAGTGACACCAGTACCACAGCTCTGCCCATCCCAGCTCTCTCATGGTGGAGGCTCTTTATGCATCCCCCTGACATCCCCAGCCCCCCCCAGCGTCCCCGACCGTGCAGAAAGCTACTGAAGGCAGCGAGGAGCGAAGCTGGGGGGCTGCTGGGGGCACTGGGGGATCCCAGCTGGGCACAGGGCTACAGGATGACGCAGGGGGGGGCGGCTGTTGGTGATTTTCTCCAGCGGTTCCCCATTCCTCGCTCTGCGAATCGCTTCGATCAGCTGAGGAGACAGAGGGGAGGGGGTCACTCTCTGGGCTGGCCTCGCCACCAGGGCTGGGGGGGGTAGCAGCAACTTGGAGGGGGGGATACACAGCTACTGGGAGCACTGGGACGCAACACGGGAGGTTGCCACAGGCACAAATCGTGGCTGTGCTGAGATGGGAACTCCAGGAACTGTCCCCCGTCTTCCCACCCAAGCAGTGGCTCAGCCTGCACTGCAGAGGGACCCAGTGGGTCCTGGCAGGGGGCAGGAAGGGGAACGATGCCCGATGGGATCACGAGGCTCACCCAGAGCTTGGGCAGAGCTGGCGGGTGGTGGAAGAGAGACATCAAAGGGAAAACCCGTTCACGGGGGAGCTGGTTGCAAAAAGAAACCTCCCCCTGGGGCCGGGTACTTACGTCCTTCTCGTAGGGGAAGCCTCCGTTCTCCAGCTTGGAGAAGACCAGCTGCCCGTTGATCTCAATCTCAAAGGCACCTTCAGAGCACAGGGGGCAGAGCCGTGAGCTGGGTCCCTGCCCCATGAGGTGCTGGCAACCCCCCCGTCCCCCCAACCCTGCCTGGACTCTTCCTGTCACACCAAACCCAGGCGTGGGCACCTGGAAGACAGAAAGGCCATGGTGGCACCCCCCAGACTGTACCCCCAGCAGCTGGACTGGGCTGGCAGAGCACCCAGTGCACCCCCAGAGAGTTTAGAGGGGTGGGCTCCTGCCCTGCTCCCGCAGACCCCCAGGCTCCAGTCTCTGCATCCAACAAGCCCTCAATGAGGGGCAGCCCCCGTGATACACAACTGGGGCACAACCGCCCCCACCCCCCCCCAGGTTTCAACCAGCTCAGCCCCATTGCCCTCCCCAAAGACAGGGCTGACACCCAGCACCGGGGCGGGTCAGGGTCCCCGCAACCGCAGCACACCCTGCCAGTGCCCCCAGCCCTCACCAGTGCCCCCCAGCCTAGACTCGATCTCGATGTCAGGGTACTCCTCCTTCACGGCGCTCGCCAGCTCCTGGTAGGTGGGCTCGAAGCCGCAGGGCTCGCTGGGGAGACGGGAATCAGAGCTGGGTCTGCGGCCTGGGGAGCCCCCGACAGCTCCCCCCTCACCCAGACACTCCCCATCCAACCACACCCCAAACTAAGGACCCCCTTTCCCCATCCAGCATCCAACCCCCTCTCCCCACACCCTCCCCAACAGCTCTCCCGTGCCCCCAAATCCCCAGAACCCCCATCCGAGACCCCTCCCCATCCTCTCCCACCCACCTCCATGAGCCCCTCCGGCTCCTACCCTACCCCAGTTCAGCCCCCCCCTCCCCCCTCGCTACAACCAGCGCCCCAACTCCCCCTCCCCCGCCCGAAAGCCCCCCCAGCCCCCACCTTCACCCTCACGCTCCCGAAAGCCCCCCCAGCATCCCGCATGCCCCTTCCCAGTCCCCCCAGT
>JANVCC010000065.1:2313495-2357194 GCA_025345505.1 Todiramphus chloris collaris | reverse complement strand
GAGAAGAGAAGAGAAGAGAAGAGAAGAGAAGAGAAGAGAAGAGAAGAAGAAAAGAAAGAAAAGAAAAGGAAAAGAAAAGGAAAAGGAAAAGGAAAAGGAAAAGGAAAAGGAAAAGGAAAAGGAAAAGGAAAAGGAAAAGGAAAAGGAAAAGAAGAGAAAAGAAAAGAAAAAGAAAATCCAACTCTGTTTATGGGCCACAAAAGGTCTCTGACAACGTCTTCGTGCCACAGCCTTAGGGAAACGGCGTGTGCGCCGGTCGAGACACAAGTGGTTCCAACGGTTCCCTCCCACAACACTGCCCTCTCTACTCAAAAGCTAACTCAAAATTACCTCACCCACCTCTTTCTTCTGACTCATTTATTAGACAACCCAAGAATAATATTTAGCATTTAGGAAACACTTTGGTTTTCATCGTTCTGAGTTCTCTAAAGACTTCTCAGACAAGAGAAAAATAATCCTGCTCCATCTCCCTCTTCAATTACTTCACCCAGTGGGTGATTCCACTGCACGTCGTGACATTAGTTTAAAGCACTAATTATCCAATTATAACATGCATCTAAAAATAAATTTCAGTCTGGACTGACAGCAATGGCCCAGTGCTTTGCTCAAAGTTACACCGAGTAAAAACAAAGGAAGAAAATCTAGACCTCCAAAGCTCTGAACGTGGTTTTTTCAGACTGTGGTTTTGAAGTGTCCTGCAAGCTAAATCCTTCTGACAGCTCAACCGCACGTCCAGAAAACAACAGCTCTCAGGATGCTGGAAGAAACTCTGCAGACCAAATAAATCATCCTCTTCCCTCTCGTTCAGATCCGAGCAGTGCCCGTGCCTCGGGAATCACAGGGCAAGCCCAGCTCCCAGCCACGGTGTTTGACACAGCTTCTGAACTCGGGTCACCACCTCCTGCTCAACCAACACAAGCAACTGATTGTGGCCGTTCCTGCCCACCAGCTGAGCTGTCCCCAGGGTGCTCCGAGCACTGCTGCCAACCTCAGCAGCCTGCACATCCCAGGGGGGATCTGGCCTTTATAAAACACAGAATTACAGAATCATTCAGGGTGGAAAAGACCCTTGGGATCATCGTGTCCAACCATTAGCCCTACTCTACAAGTTCACCCCTGGACCATCTCCCCCAACACCACATCTGAGCGATGCTGAAACACATCCAGGGATGGCAACTCAACCCCCTCCCTGGGCAGCCCATTCCAATCTCTCACCCACCTCCCTGGGCAGCCCATTCCAATCTCTCACCACTCTTTCCATGAAGAATTTTTCCCTAGTGTCCAGTCTAACCCTCCCTTGTCTCAGCTTGAGGCCGTTCCCTCTGGTTCTGTCCCCAGTCACCTGAGAGCAGAGCCCAGCACCAGCCTCTCTCCAATGTCCTTTCAGGCCGTTGTAGAGAGTGAGGAGGTCTCCCCTCAGCCTCCTCTTCCTCAAACTAACCAGGCCCAGCTCCTTCAAACGCTCCTCATAGGGTCTCTTCTCCAGCCCCTTGCCCAGCTTCGTTGCCTCCTCTGCCCCCGCTCCAGCCCCTCGCTGTCTCTTGTGCTGAGGTGCCCAGCACTGGACACAGCACTCGAGGGGAGGCCTCCCCAGTGCTGAGCACAGGGGGACAATCCCCTCCCTGCTCCTGCTGCTCACGCTGTTTCTGAGCCAGGCCAGGATGCCCTTGGCCTTCGTTGCCACCTGGGCACGCTGCTGGCTCCTGTTCATTGCCCTGTCTGTTAGAACCCCCAGCTCCCTCTCTGACCACACTTCCCCAAGCCTGGAGCGTTGGGTGGGCTACGCTTCCAGAAGAAAAAGGCAGTGCAAATTTGCTTCCTCTGTTA
This sequence comes from Todiramphus chloris collaris, assembly GCA_025345505.1. Classification (NCBI taxonomy): domain Eukaryota; kingdom Metazoa; phylum Chordata; class Aves; order Coraciiformes; family Alcedinidae; genus Todiramphus; species Todiramphus chloris. The sequence goes on along the minus strand of JANVCC010000065.1, from coordinate 2,355,367 downwards.
CGGATGACTCCGTACGTCTTCCCGTAAGCGCTGGGTGACGAGCCACCTCTCCAAACCGCGCTGTCACCCGCAGCCCTCCTGGCAGGGGAGACTCTTCCAGCCCAGAGCACGAACAGCCCGTGGTTCAGCCCGTACTGCGAACTGTTTCCATGGCGTGGTTTCTGTCACACCATAAATGAGTGCAGTTTTTAGAACATGCGGGCATCACTAACAAACCCTGAACTACAAAGCAGAGCTCAAATTAGAGGCAATGTTTCCTGTAGCATCTCTATGTGGTCAGTAAATAATGGAGAGTGGAACAGAGAGGCAGGTTCTTGTGCAATGAGAACAACGTGACCAGAGATGGTTATCAGGGACCAAGCAATGCTCGAGCAACACTCTTACATCAACCCTTTCTTTCAGAGATATTTCCACACCGCTACATTTGGGACGTGTAAAGCTCCTCCTAAGGAGCAACTCGAATGGTGACTACGGTCCTGATGCTTTCCAATATTTTAATTAATTAAGAGGATGATGGCACGTGGAGCACGTTTAGAGATGGCTCCAAATGAGAAGGTTGAAAGGACTTCAGAGAAGTACCAAAATTTAAAGTGGTGAGTAGGGAAATGGTCAGGAATCAAAAAACGACGTTGGCTAAACAAGTGCAAAGTGCTAAACTTTGGGGAAAAAACAAAGCAAATGCACTAAACGGCCTCCTGAGGCCCCTTCCTGCAACAGGCTCCCCAGAGAGGTTGGGGAGTCACCTCTGGAGCCTTTCAAGACCTGCCTGGATGCATTTCTGCATGATCTGCTCTACTTCTGTCCTGCTCTGGCAGGGGGGTTGGACTTTATGATCTTCAGAGGTCCCTTCCAACCCCGAACGTTGTGTGATTCTGTGAATCCCTCCCCCTGACTCTGTCACTAACTCAGCGCTGGTGGTGGAGGATCAAATGGAAAGCCCTGAGAAGAATTATTGCTCCACTAGAAACAGCAAAGCCATTTTTAGAAGAGCAAAGGTCTCAAAAGGCAGCCCCATCACACCGGACTGGGAACCCGTGTTCCCTCGGTGCCCGATTTCAGGCACGCTGCAGGGAGCGCCCCAGCGCGGACGCGGGGCAAGGGCAACGTTGCTACTCTGGGCTGAATCTAAACCACGAGGATCCTTTCAAAGCAAAAATCTGTAGTAGAATCACGTTTTCTGTTTTCACGTGGTGGACATCTCGGAGTGATTGCCATCATGGGAGCATTACTGCAAGAAAACCACAGGCACTCTATGGATGGGTTCTCATGAAAACCAAAACTTGTTGATGTTCTGATAACCATGTATTTTACCAGTGCCCTAAAAAAATCATGTCATTTGCTGAAAAGAAAAAAAAAAAAACCCAGCAAACCAAACAAACTAGAAAACTCTGCCTTTGTGAAATGAGTGGCACACCAGCAGGGCAGGGACTCCTGTATCCACACCGTTATTGCCAGACAGCAACGAGTCTTCACACGGGGTGTCAGACCCAGCTTGTGGTGCTGCCTGTAGAATCATCCTATCACTAAACACAACTTCTTTATTTTTATTCTTAAAGGGCCTTGGTTAACATTCTCATCTCTCTAAGGATAATCTTACCGTTTAGTTTCCTAATTTTGATGTTTAGATTTCTTCTCTGAAAACTCAAGTTTAGCCTTTTTCCTTGGAAATAGAACCCCATTTGAAATCCACAGTCAAAACCAGGAAGCTCCAGTCCTGAAAAGTTATTGCTTGTTTGTTTTTAAGGCTGCCAAGGAAGTGAACAGGAACCTGAATTCTGAAATCGTAGCCTCGGCTCTGCCAGGGCTGAGTCGTGTCATCTTTTGGGAGGTCACAACCGCTCCCTGGCTCTGAATGGGAACAGCAATTCTTTCCTGGCTTAGGGGTGTATTGAGGTACCTAAATCACCCAAGTTCCTTTCAGGGTTTGGGGTGAAGCAGGCTCAGAGACTAGAGCAGTTCTTTCCAGAACTGCAGCACTGAGATTGTGGAAAAAAAAAGAGTGACAAACTGTGTTTTGACACATTTTACCCCCAGCGTTTTCCAAAGCTCAGAGACAGCCCTTGCCTCTCACCACCTCCCGAGCTGATCTGTTGGTGACCTTTGGGATACCAGCCCAACCCCACATCCTAGACCCACACCACAAAAGCTCCTGTGAATTCTGATTCTGACCAACGGTTCTTCCTCTAAAGGAGCATCAAATGGGCTGAGACACATGAACAACAGCCAGCAACAACCACGGGCACCCAACTCACCCGCTACAATAAGCCTCCTACCAGCACTAAGGGAGGAGTAACCGAACTTACGGTGAGGGTCACTACAGAAATACTGTGCACGAGGTATTTCAGTGTTTGATTCAAAGTAACCGCGGGATCACAAAGCGGTAATAACAAGAACGAGTGGCCCGAGGGATGCGTTAAACCAGACCTGGCTATAAGGTGCTACAGCCCCTTCGGATACTGAAAACAACTGCAGGAGAGACTGTTCTCAGGCTGTGAAGGAACAGCTTTTTGTAAGGCACCAAAAAGCCAAAGCCCTGTACCACGGTGGACTCACCAGCCTCGCACACGCCGGTGTTCTGCAGGTACGTGCGGCACCGCTCCTTGTGCTCCTCCAGCGAGCTCCTCTGCTTGTAGCTCCTTCCACAGAACTCACATTTGTACGGCTTCTCCACTGGAAAACAGGAGCGCAGTGGAAAATAACCACAGGAGATGACCAGTAGCATCCCTCTCCCTCACACTCCAGTGCAGAGCTACCTACAGCGCATGCTCGGCTCACAGGGAACGCTTTGAATTCCCGTGAAGCATCCAAGCGGGTATTCCACCCGCTGGCAGCCACGGGGCTCCGCGGGACCCCGGCCAACCGGGGTGGAAGAGGAGAGCTAACGGCTGGATGCTGGTCCCAGGAGCTCAGGTTCCTGCAGCCCTGCTCTAGCTGATGACTTTCCCTGGCGTGACTTCCCTAGGGAAGACCAAGCACACCACGGCGAAGCTGGGACCGTGGCTGCTCGCCCTGCCCAGCCTGGCTCTCATCTGTACAGGATTTCTCAAGGATCTCATGAAACTGATGAAGTGAAACCCAACCGAGACCGTCTGCGAGGCTCATTCCATCTCCAAAGGCATTTATCGTAAAGCGAATTATCTTCCCAATTCATCCGAGAGAAAAGCTAACCCCTTTGTAACTCAGGACACCCACACAGCCTCTCCCCAGTGCCTCGTACACCAAGACTGGGATCACTCACTAAACTGTCTCATTGCTGGTGCGTGATCCTCTAACACACCCAGGCACAACATCATCCTGGTACAACACAAACAGCACTAGCCTCGCACTGCCTACGGTGCAGAGAGACCGTGCCCCCAACTGCTAAGTGTGATTATTCACTGATTTGGGGGATTGAGAGATTTTTCTCTATATGTTGTTTAATAAGCCAGAGCTTTAAAACCTTCACTCACGATAACCACGCGATGTGTTCGTGTCATGAGGTTTGGGGCACTGTGCTGGTGGGGGACAGTCACCACCGCCGTGCTGGGTCTCGATTAAATCGGAATCTCGTTTATCCATGGCAGATAATCTCACTTGTAATTTTGATTCTTTGTGAGGTTGAACTTTCCCCCCCCCTGCAAAGTGCAGCGGAGAGATAACATCTATCATTTTAGAATGTTTTCCTTCTCGGCCCCCATATAACGCGGGATAGACACAAATCAAAGCGTAAGCACAACCTGACCCCTGCAGAACTGGGGGAACAGAGAGCAATGGGTTAACACCCATCCTGTTATTCAAGTCACCTCAGCTCTGTGCCTCAGTTTCCCCATCTGTAAAATGGGCAGAACACAGAACACCTTCCCACCAGCGTTTGTGGAGCACGTCAAGACATTCAGATGAAAGGCACTACGCACCAGCGAGGTGTGCACTGGCACAAGCCACGCTCCCAGAGCTATGCCAACAGCTCAGGACAGGGAGGGGAGGAAGCCCTGGCAGAGCACTGGGCAAACCCAGAGCTTGCTGGCATCGCTAGCTCCGCTCGCGTGAGAACGCCATGGAGCTGGTTTGTGCCAGCAGGTCTGGAGGCCGTTCCTCAGAGCACGTGGCTGTGGCAGTGGCTTTCCCTGTGCTCTCTGCTGGGAGCCAGGCTGGGAGAGCTGGGGGGGTTCAGCCTGCAGAGGAGAAGGCTCTGGGGAGACCTCCTGGGGGCCTTTCAGTGCTTCAAGGGGCCTGGCAGAAAGATGGGGACAAATCTTTGAGCAGGGCCTGTTGGGACAGGCCAAGGGGTGATGGTTTAGACTAAAAGAGGGAGATTCAGATTGGAGAGAAGGAAGGAATTTTTGATGCTGGGGGTGTTGAGAGCCTGGCCCAGGCTGCCCAGAGAGGTGGTGGCTGCCCCATCCCTGGCACCATTGCAGGGGAGGTTGCCCGGGGCTCTGAGCACCCTGCTCTAGTTGCAGATGGCCCTGCTCCCTGCAGCGGGGTTGGACCGGGTGACCTCTAAAGGTCCCTTCCAACCCAAACCAGTCCGTGATTCTACGATGAAGAGCAGAGCCAAGTCCTGGGTGGGCTCAGCAGGCAGTGTGTGAGCAGTCCCTGCCCTTTACCAGCTCTTCAGAACCAGAGGGGCCGAGCAGACTTTGCTGCGTGCCTCCTTTCCACTCCTCCTGTCCTAGTGACACACATCTAAAACACACCAGAGTGCCTTTGAAGTCACTTACCAGAATGTGTCCTCAAGTGCCCTGTTAGCGCATCCCTCCTCTGGCAGGCATAGCTGCAAAGATGACATTTAAAAGGTTTTTCCCCTGTGTGTAGTTTAATGTGGCGGAGGAGGTTACCCTTCTGAGTAAAGGAAGCTCCGCACTGATTACACTGGAATGGCCGCTCACCTTAAAATGACATACAAAAAAAGGACATTTAATGGTTACGTGGGTATCGTGCCATCCTCACACCCTTTCCTTTCCTTTTTGGGAGGGGAGAGAATGAGATTCTGGATCAGTTCCTATCTAGAGAAAACACAGGCAGCGTGGAAAGCCCTTCCGCTGGTGTCAGTGGGAGTCACACAGCTCTGCTGTCATTGCTTCTTGTACCAGACGCACGACTGCGGAAAGCACTGTGTGCTTTCTTCCATGGAAATAAGTGTTCTGGAGGAGGCTGATTCCAACAAGCTATCGATTTTTAGGGCCAAAAAACCAAAAAAACAAAGAAACCCCAAACACTTTCTCTTTAAAAACCTCTCATCACGCTGCAGGTCGAAACCCGAGATGCTCGTTGGTTTATTGCCAGCACCAAGAGAAATACATACACAGGCTGGAAAGGGCAGCACAAAACCAAGCTTGTGTTGTGCTTTGTGGCTGAAATACTTAAAGGACCAAGTGCCTTTCATCCAAAGTTCTTAACACGCCTCGCAAACATGCTTTACTAACAGTCCCAGTGAGAAGCAAGGTGGGCAAAGTGAGGCACAGAAAAGGGAGGAGCTTGCTAGAAATCACACGTGGCATTAAGGACAGAACAAGGAAATCCTGACTCGGGTATCTTTGGTAGTCTAAGTTGGAAATGCCCATCCTTTCAGGATTCAGCTCTTAGAAGAATAACGTAGGGATATTTACCAGTGTGGCTACGCTTATGAACCATCAAGACATTGAGGCTAATGCAGGCTAATCCACAGATATCACAGTTCATTTTTCCACTAGCTGGCCTGACGTTGTCGTACGAACCGGCATGTCTTTCCAGTTTAATGCTCTCATAGTCACTGTATTCTCTGGGATAGGTGTAAGGCACGTCAGCTTCTTCCGGGTTTTCCATAGGCTCTGAATTCAAAGCACTCTCCTCTCTTTCAGTGTATTCGCCTTTCACTTTAACCACATCATCTGCAGGTAAAACAAAGCACAGAAGTGAATTAAGAAAATAAACGCTCATCTTCGGCACAGTGAAGTGGCTCAGAAAAACGACCCACCAAAAATGACAGAGTTCTTATCAATCTTCCTAAGAGTTTAACACCCAAAGGGGAAGCAATGCAGTGGAGACAGGAATCTTCAGTAACACTCACTGTGAGGTAACCTGCATAAACATTGACCTGAGAATTACCCTTGATGGATAATTTCTGTCTACAGGTTATGGAAGTAAAGTACAGCACGGGGAACTATGCTGGATTCCAAAGCAAACACTGATTCCCACAACTCCCAGTCAGCCCGCAGAAATTGGTGTCTCAGGCCCCCCCTCTGAACTGGAAATACAGAAAGATGCAAAATACACAGGACACTTCTGTCTTCCTGTGGAACCTCCGGTGCTTGAAACCTGCCTGAGAAACAAGTCTGATGCAGAGGAAGACTCCCCGTGCTCCCAGGGTGTAGGTTCCCAGTGGTCAACCCTAATTAATAAACCTCATTTCCACCAGAGAATTGCAATTTTTCTCCAAAGATCTCAGAGGTGTGAGGAGCATCCCATCATCTTGATATGCACAGGACACCTTTTTTTCCTGCTTGAAGCCAACTCTTCCACCTAGACCAGAGCCAGGCTATGGCTGAAACTGAAGTTATGCCTCAAGCTACCAAGCGAAGCAAAGCACCAAGAGATAAAATACAGTTTCCTGTCTGAAAGTATTGCTCCCTTGGCCACCTGCTCCTCTCTCAAACCCAGGGTTAGTCAGGCAAACGGGGCACTTGATCACTTGTCCTCTCTCCAAAGTGCAGAACGTGGACTGCTGAACATGTATTAGCTCTGGTTCTGAGTAATAAACCACATCAAATGCCGAGAACAAACAGTGGCTGACAGCAAAAATGAGGTGGCAACATAAAAGCTGCACTGAAAAATAAAGATCTGGCATCATACTTCCATTAAATCAACATTTTCAGCTACATCTTAGTGATAAAATCACTCCTCCACCCTGAATGTTTGCACTAAGCCCAGCCAAACTGACCAGCTTCAGGTAGGAGTGATGTGGGAGAAACAAGTGGGTGATAAATTCTTCATCCCCCGTGAGAATCCACAGAAGTGTGGAAAACTCCACAATTCCTCCCGGGGCATTCCCTAGATGATGACATCCACAGAAGGATGGCTCTTCCCCCAGATCATGTGGTTTTATCCCATCTACCTGAGGTGTTTTTTCCCAGTCTGGTATTGAGGTCAACTGCCCTGGTCCCAGGAGAGCCGAGACAGGTTTGGGTGCTTGCTCCGAGCTCTGGATTCACCAGATGGGCCGTTTCCCTCTGCACTGGTACCAGTACCAGCCATGGTGTCACATCCCAGGGCTTCCCACTGCCACTGAAACAGCTTCCAAAAAACTTTGTTGGTTGCTTGGCTGCTTGTTTCCCCCCCCCAGCCCCTCAAAAGGAGGCAGCTCCAAAATAATTCTCTACATCCTGCTCAGCACGGTAGAAGGAAGCACACGCTGCAGCTGCACCTTGTTGGTAGTTTCAGAAACAATTTCAATTCCCACTTTCTACTCAACGTCTCACCTTTTGTCCCCACCAAAGGCGACTGCCGAGCAGCGGAGGACGAGCTGTAACCTCCAACTCCGACGACCTCTCGACCGTTTTCTACTGTTTCTCACCACAAGCTCACAGCTTTTCACTCTTCTACAGAGTTCTGGCTGCCTTCGCCTAGCACAGCGTGGTTTGAGCTCCCCATGGCAAGCACTTGCTGACTGGCACAAAATGGGCAAACCATCCCATGGTTCCGCCGCGGAAAACAAGTACCTCTGCATTTTCCACGCGCACGCTGACTGCTTGTTTGCTTACAGGAACAGAGAGGGATGCACCTGAGTTCTGACCAAGGCTTTTCCATCCACCGCCTCTCCCCGGACGTCACCGCTACTCCAGCGGCCTGGGACGTCCCACCAAAGCTTTGCAGTTTGCAGGGAGGCACCTGAGGAACCTCAGTGGAAAAAGTCACCTTCTGAGCACTGAGAACAGCAGAAGCCCCTAGAGAAGAGCCTTAGAGAAGAGCCTGGGGATGCTGGCAAGCTGCTAGCAGAGGGATTGGCTCAGGCTCTCACAATATTTGGTGAGAGTCCTGCCTTTCTCACCAGTGCTATGAGAAACAGCAGGATGGGTTTTGTAAGCTGGCCCCACACCTGGTGTTTTGCTGAGTTCTGTTTATGGCACATTGGAAAAATATTTTGCACTGGGTGCTGTAGGACTTTAGGCACTCCTCTAGGAGATGGGTGCTCACTGACCCATTGCCCCGTGGGGCTAGGGGATAGAAAATGGGGTTAGAAATTAATAAAGGGGCTTCTCCTTCCTCTCCTGGCCCTCTCTTTGCTGGTTTTGTGTTGCTGCATCTCTCTGCTCCCGGGATAAACAGCCACAAGAGACTTTTTTTTCTTCCTAATCAAATGAATGTTAGAAGGGTTGGATTTTTTCTGTGCTAACACGCTGGTTACTGTGTAGAATCCACTCTGCCTTCCTGCCAGTGATACAGAGGAAGCGTTGGCACGAAGCACCCTGAGGAAAAGATGGCTTGGGACAGGGCAGCTGAAAGTTAACCAGGGGCTGCGGGGGTCTGAAGCAACTCAGCCCCTTTTTGAGCCCTGATGCTTGCTCTGTGTGCTGGCAGGCACAGGGAACACTGCCAGGCTTATAGCTGCCATTTAAAAATCATAGAGGGGCATTTTATTGAGACCAGGGAGTTTCCAAGCTGGTTTAACTTCCCTGGGAGGAAGGTGGCTGCAAATTCATGTAGAAAAGGGAAATTTAAGTGAGGAAAACCACAATTATCCCTAAGAATGCTTACAAAGCTCCCCCACTTGAAAAAAAAAAAAGTGTTATCATCTCTTCTATGCTCAGGAGAGTAAGGAGGTTGTAGGAGGGTAATCCATTCCTGGTGGCCAGCCCAGGTAACTATTTTTCTTGACGAGGGCAGTATTTGCCGCAGAACAAAACGGGGCAGATTTCACACAACAAAAGTACCAGCGTGATGAGTTAAGGCTGATGCACAGGGTTTCACTTCCTGGGGATATGATGACAAGATGAAAGACATAGTCCAGAGTAATAGTTTTGTTTCACCTGAAACGCTGTAAAAACAATGGGTTCTGGAAAAACTCCAAAATAAAGCTGGGGTGGCAACTTCAGACTGAGTCACCACGCAAATGGTGCTTGGGTTGGTTCTGTAAAACACACGAATGACAAATAAGAAGTGAAGAGCAGCAAACAAGCAGGACAAGCCGGAGCACTACCTCAACCACTGGCTCTAGGAGGGAGTCTCAGAAGGAAAACTCCTCCAATTGCTACTTTTAATCCAACCTTGGCATCAAATAAGGAGAAAAGGTGGTGAGTTTTGTACTGTTGTTAAGCAAAGTTTACCGGTAGCGTTAGGAAGAAGACAAAAAGAACAAAAACCCCAGCAGCCGTTAGAGACAACGGCACAAAAGGGTGATGTTGCTCGAGTGTTTTACAAGGATCAGGGTCATAATCGTGAAATCCTCAGCACATGCAAAAAGTCAACTGGATAACAAAGAAACTTAATCATCTTAATGTGGCGTTTTAATGACGCTGCTGATTTGCTATGCCAATTCCGAGATAATGAGCCCCTAATGCTACAGATGTTCAGCCAGACTACAGGAAAAAAAAAAAAAAAGGAAAGAAAGAAAAAAAAAAAAAAAAATAAAAGCAAAGCTTTCCTGGTATGCCATTTCCTAACTATCCAATTAAATAAATGGTGAGAGCATATAAATAGTTTACCAGGTTTTGACAGCTGTTAATAGGATTCGGATGCCGAAGAACAAGAGAAGGGAGCTCAGGCGCGTGCACATCGCGGGCTTCCCGTGGCCGCCTGGCTTTGGCAGGTATCAACTGATGATTCACCAGCCTTATCTCCACAACCTGGCCCCAGCAATGGCAGTGGAAAACCCAAACCCAGCACGCACACGCTCGGGTCGGTCCCCTCCCAGAACGTGAGATTCCTTTACCTGAACCGGCTCGAAAGAGAACGGGCGTACGGGGTGAAACCGAGAAAGGCAGCGGAATTTCCAAGTTCAGAGTCAGAATCCTGCCTGCTTGTGAAAAACCAGCTCTGCGGTGGAAGGAACGCGCTGCGGGGGAAGACTGGCCCTGAATTAAAAACGCTGGTCATCCTTAATGAAGAGAGGTTTGCAGCAGAACTTAGGAACGAGGAAGAGGTGAAGTCAGATCAGTGCTATAGCTGTTTGCCTTAAACAGCACGAAGAAAACAACGGGCAGACACGGAAAAAACACGGCACAGATTGGAACTTTGGGGACTAAGTAACAGGGAATTGTAAAATGTGAAGTGCCACGGCAGCAACGTGGGATTATTTTCTCTTTTTACTAAAGGACCCAGTCAGAGAGAAGGGAACTTCTCCCTATGCCCATCCCCGACACCGGGGCAGGTATCAGTCTGAGCGAAGGGACTGGAGCCCGGGTGTCTGTGGCTTTGTTTCTCCCAGTGACAGGCTCCCTGCTCCCCACAGCAGTGATGCTCCCACTGCCAAAGGGAGTCGAGATGCCCTTGAAGCAGTGGCAGCTCTCAGCTGGCCAGCAGCACAGCAACAGCCATGAAGATGTAGCGACAATAAACACGGGACGTGTCCCACCCTGGTGTCCCCGCGGCCGAGGTGCCCTTTTGGTGCCACTGCAGCCAGAGTGGCATCGTCTGCACTAGAAACCCCGCGTCCTGCACCCACTACTTTCATTCTCTCCACAGATTTCACTTCTTTGACTTACTAAACATTACTTATTGGACGTATTGGCTTTGATTTGATTTTATCTTTGTGCCTCCCAGCATTTCCTCAGCGATGCTCATCCGGAACCTGCCTGGGTACAAACCCAAGCACCTCTTGTCTAGACAGTGCACAGAGCCCACCCGGGTGGTAATTCCCAACTGACCCAGGGCAGGGTGCACCTGGTGGAAATTTCACTGCTAAAAATAGGAGAGAAACTTTCACAATTCCCCTTTGCGGAGCGCGCGCTCTGCGGCCATGAGCTTCCTTGTTTTTATTGTGACTTGAAACGAAAATAGAAACAAAGCAAATTGAAATGCAGCGCCGAGGACGGGAAAGGAAAAGAAAAGAAACAAACCCCACCAAAACCAAATGACAAACAACCCCACAAACAAACCAGGCATCATTTTCCAAGCTCTTGGATGTGTATTTTCTACTTCATTAATGCCAGTGCCTATCATTAAAACACAGCATCATTTATCAAGCTGTATAATTAATTACGAGAAGGAAAACAAAACAAGGCCAAACAAACGACAACAAAAAAAAGACAACAAAAAACCAACCAACCAACCACCAACAATGGAAAAAAACCCAAAACAACCCCACAAACAAAGACTAAAGCACCACAAATTATCTCCAAGCTCACATGAGCCAGGAAACCCGAGTCACGTAGCTGTTCTTAAAGCATCTTGTTCAAATACAAGGATTTTTCTCACAAAGATGTAAAAATCTCCGTGTACATCTCTAATTTCACACCTGATGTTTCCCATCTACTACCAATTTCTACCCAATAATAATAATAATAATCTAGTGGGGGGTTGGGAGTTTCCTTACAAAGATTTCCAAAGTATCTTGAAGTTCTGTTAAGAAACAGCGAGGAGGGGAGAACGTCACCCAAAGCTGAGTGCTCCCGAAGCTGAAGTGAGACAGGACAGTGCCCAGTGCCACCAGGCAGCACCAGGCCAGGGCTTAGGGGAGGAAATGGAAAATATTGTGATTAACTGACACTACAAACAGGAGCTAGGGAAGCAGAATGTTATTAACAGAGACACTACAAACTGGGGTTAGAAATCGATGGTCAGGACTCTGCTAAAACTATCATGGGGTTTTATTTTTAGGGTTTTTTAATGAGGTGTCCTGAGCTTGCCATGGTTCCTTGGCTGCCTGTGCCCCCAGCGCTGCCCAGGAGCACAGAGGATCAGAGGGACAGCATCCCACACAGCCCTGGGCTGACAGCCCCCAGCTTGTCCAGACCCTGTCCTGGATCAGTTTGGTTTCGTTTGCATCACTTGTTAACATCACCCTTCCTTTCTTAATGTCTTCCAAGTGTCCATCTTAAAAAAAAAAAAACCCAAACCAAACAAACCAAGCCAAAAGACAAAGCTGCACGAGCATTTCCTTCAGCTACAGCTGACAGCACTGCCAGAGAACATCTCTAAAATCCCAATTCCTGAAGTCCAGAAAGGCAGACACAGCCACAACCGTTAAATCAGACTTCAATTAGACAGTTAATCAGAGAACATCTGGGCCCGACAGTCAGACTGAAAAAGGCCACATGTTAAATTCAGATAATCACCTTCATTAGTTCTACCAAGGGACCTATTACTAATACGACCACTCAGGCATGATCGTCGCTGGTCAACTGCTCTCTCAAACCAACTTCCAGCCCGAGGAGTTGAGAGCGTAGCTCCATTTGGCCTTTGTAACTCACCTCCCAAATGCCTTTCTTACAACGCAACGCACTCTCGTGCTAGAAAAAGAGAATGAAGTTCCGTGAAGAACCGGGAAATCCGCGGTAAGCATCAGTGGGTTTGGAACACCACCTATCACCTGGAGACGGGAGCTTGCTGAAGATGTGGCTCGAGATCCTGGAACGCCATCACCTTCACAAAACTCAGTGTAATGATTTGGTTTCATTCAATTCTAAACGAGTTCCAGTAGTAAATGATGTAGATTCCGAGATGGGACTCAACTGGCCTGCTCCACAGACACCCAGCAGAGCATTAAGAAAGGAAGGGTGATGTTAAACGAAACCAAACTGATCCAGGACAGGGTCTGGACAAGCTGGGGGCTGTCAGCCCAGGGCTGTGTGGGATGCTGTCCCTCTGATCCCCTGTGCTCCTGGGCAGCGCTGGGGGCACAGGCAGCTGAGGAACCACAGCAAGCTCAGGACCCTCTCCCAGAGGTGGGGTCGATGTGGCCGGCAGCCTCGGCAGACAAGCTGCAGCTCAACGAGAACGGACGGAACCGAGCTCTCGATTCAACAAAGATTTGTGGAGCTTCGTGTGAGGAAAACCAAGGAGGAGAACCGGAGCAGCTGAACTCCGTGCGATGGGACACGGTGCCAAGAACACGGCAAAGATGCCCCCGAGGTGCCAGGAGCACAGCACGCGACGCAAACCTTGCCGAACTCAGCTCCAAGGCAGCCAGCGACAAGAGGCAAGGCCACTGGGAACCAAGCTGCGGGGATTCCAGCGCTCAGGGAACCGTTTGCTGCACTTGGCAAAGTTTCGAGTCCTGTGGAATTATTTCTGATGCCTCTCCAGCAGCACCAGCAGGAGAAAACCTGCCCCGTCAACCCACCCATCTTGTGCCAAAGCAACAGCCTAGTTTGGGGACAAAACGTGCGTCACCTTAATGAACTGATTTCCTTTCCACAACCCCCTATTTCTAAAAATGGATCGTTTTCTACGGCGACGTGTGATTTGAGTTCCTAGAGCCATTTTCTTCATCTTCACTGATTTCCTGCTGGGGGGCGGGGAGGGGACACACAGCTCATCTACCCTGGACTAGATGTGATTTTGATGCTGAAGGAATAAATACTTCTCTCACCTTTAAATTCTTTCGTACGAATCCAAGATCCACATTGTAAAACAAGCCAAGTAAAAAACAGTTTCAGAAGTTAGGGAAGGGAGTCTGTTATCTACAGACTGATGCTGTGCATCCACCCTCCTTCCAGGCCATGCCCTGCCTGGCAGCTCCGATGCCTCAAAAGCAAACTCTATCTTCTGCTAATTATAACGAGTCAATTAGATCAAGAAATAGCTGCGCTGTCCTGATTATTTCAATGCCATCAGAATACCCCGAGTTCCTCCATCGACCCCGGGTGCTGCAGGCTACCCTCTGTGCAGGGTACTCTGAGATGATGTCAACCATTTCCAGGCCCTGGTGACACAACTGCGGGTGCTGATGTCACCAAACATGCTTGGTGGCATTCCTGCTGCTGACAGCACCAGCGAACACAAAGCCAAGAGGATCCTGCTGTTGAAAACGGCTCAGATGTGACTTTCAGTTCATGCCTCGCCACCAAAGCGGAGAGACCCGACACAGGACGCAGTTGAGCAGCACCAAGCCCTTGCCTGGTTTTGACACGTACAGAAATCCCCAGTTTAAGTGAACTTGTGCAGCACGGCAGGGCTGATGTTGTGAGATAACCCCTGAGTCCCATGAGCCGCAGGGCTCGATCTGGGCTTGGGAGATGTAATATTCTGATAAAAAACGGCACTTCCTTTTCGAGCAGATAAGTGCCTGCGCTCGCAGCACCGCTGGAACCTCAGCGCGCGCCTCGGCGAGGGTTTGTCATCCCCTCCTGTCTCCCTCCAGCCCTGTAACCCACCCCGGGCACACAGCGAGCTGCAGCAGCAAGCAGCATCCATAAACCACGAGCGTGGCTCCCGTTTCTCTTGATATCAGCGGCGTGAAAGCTCGCTGCCACCCACAGCGCGCTCCGCATCAACAGGTGAGGGAATGGAGCTGAGCTCACCGCTGCCACTCCCCGAGGGGAGAACCTGGCTTCGTAAAATTCCCTTTGGAAATGAAGGACCCTTCAGCTTTGGCCATCGTGGGGGCACATCAAGAGAGGAGGGAAATCAAGCGCTTCCTCCGCTCTGTCTCATCGCTCGTCTCTGCTCAGAGCAGACACAGGAAGCACCATGGGAACGGCGTATTTTCATGGTTGCAGGCAAGTGCACACCATGTGCACCACAGCATGCAGCCCCCATTCCCCTGAGGCAAAGAAAACTAAAAAAAAATATAAAAATAGGGGGTTTCTTTCCTTTTTTTTTTTTTCCCCCTCCTCTTTTCTCGTTCTCCTCCGTCAAGCTTTTAATGAGCACGTTGCTGCAGCCTTCTGCCTGATGGTTTGCCCCAATTCTAGCAGCCCTTCCCAGGGGAGTGAACAACAGGGCAGGTGGAGCTGTTTTCACGGGGCAGCTTCTCACCTTCATCGGTTGTGACACGTGCGGAACCAACGTGTTTGCACATGCTCAGAGAAGCACTCTCACAGCTTAATCAGGTGATGAAAAAGACAAAATATAACTTATTTTTCAGAACGCAGTCTCCACTTTACCTCCTGCTTCTTCACCAGGCTGACTGTGGTCCTTCATATCTTCTGCACTGTCCATACTTTCCAGTTCCTGGGATTTGTTCAGATTGCACTCTGCCAAAACCTCCTGTCCTTCTGGAAAAAAAAAACCCAAACAAACAAAAACCAAAAAAATCACCAATAATTCTTTCTTCTCCAAGAATACTTCCAGGTGATTACCTCAAAGTACCTGCAGACCCCCAATACAGCTCACAACATTCTTCCTAGCTGCAGCTGGCAGGAGGGATTTGCTTCCCAAAGCCCCACGCAAACTCTCACGCGGCGCACGCGCCTTTAACCCAGCCTTAAGCTCTTGCTCAGATTTAACTGTTCTGGAGGTTGCTCCAAATGACAAGGAAACAGGAAAAACAATCCAGTAGACGTAGCTCTGTAGAGCAGATGCGTTCCGACAGCTGCTGCAAGCAGGTGAGTGAGCAGGTTCTTCAGGGCAGGGAAAAGGAATCACAGCTCTACTTTGTTCATTGGGGCAAAATCTTAATCATTCTGGCCCCAGGCCAGGAATCAGCTTGAGCACATTTAGTCAGAAGCCTCTTTGAACCCCGTTGCACCTCTCTGCTGATTTCACAAATGGCTCTTTACACATCAACATTATCATGAGGGTTTTCTGCTGCAGCAGGTCCCAGAAACCCAAACCTCTCTTCTCTGAAATGAAGTCCAAATTTTAACTACAGCAGAACTTATTCGGGTGGAGTTTTTTCAGATAAAACCCCTGGCATAAACCCCATAATGTCAGCTAACTCAAGGTTAGGTGTGTTTCTGTAAATCCCAGGTCAGTATTTTGTTTTAAAAACTGACAGTGCTTCCCTTTAACATTCCCATGCCTACCTGAAGCCCACAGCAGCACTGAGCAATAGCTGTTCAAATTGCTTAGCTTATTAACAGTTGGACAGTAGACCCGCCCCCCCCTTCAAGGATCCTTCTCAAGCTAAAAATTACACTGGATCTGAAAAAAAGTTTCATTTTTTGATTAAGAAGAAAGGAAAACACTTGTCCAACTCACACCAGAGGCCTGTTTTCCTATTTTCAGCCATGCAGTCAGCCAGAAGAATCACATTATCCTTGCTTCCCTAATCAAAACTTCCACCTTCCTTCCGAAGACGTTTCCCTTCCTACTATGCAGACTTTTTTTCCTCCTTTAGCATCATTTTCCATGATTATACTGAACTTCCACAGCTTTATCTCAATTCTAGAGTTTACTTTTTGCCTTTAATGCCAACCTTCGTGATTGTGCCGTTCAGTGTCCCTAAACAAGCTGCAACTCCTACCTTTTTCTCCATTTAAAATTCTCAAGAGCAAGGGAAGGGACGTGACCAGCACAGTACCTGCAGCCACGGGCTGTTCCTGGGAGTTACTGAGGTCCATACCTGCCTGTGAATCTGCAAGAGACAGAAGAGCACTCTGAGTTGCTGAACACTCAGAACCGTTCACGAGCCGGTTGGTCTCATCTTACAAATCCCCGTTCTCTTCACCGAAAGCAAAGCTGAAAGAGCAAACTTTTCAAAGAAGTAAACACCAAATATTTGTTGTGCTTCGTTGTACAGCTTCCTTACACCTTCAGCACTGGAATGTGGCCAGAAAATGGATTCTTTTCTAAGTTCAAAAAATGGAAAGAACAGCCCAGCTCGGACTTTACCAGCTCATTGTGCACCCTGCCAGCACAGTAGCGGTGGCTCCAGGTGAAGGAAATCTCTACAAAGCACGAAATCCAAGATATTTTTACGTTCCTTTTCCAGCACAAAAGGAAAATCCCGTTATCTTCACAAGATCTACTTGGCTTTCACCGGAATGCGAGTCCAATTCCCAGGCAGAAACTCTGATGGGGGTCAAATATCAGGAATTCTCTTGAAAACTTTAGAGGATGTGGCTTGGTTTCCAGGAGTGCTGAGCACTCCACACACCCCTCCAAAGACAATCTAAGCTGCAGGTCTTTTCATCCCCTGCTCCAGTGCCCAAATTTAGGCTGGTGAGGAGCTGAGCCGGAGGCACAGCCCTGACCTGTCCAGCTCAGTCTTTACTCAACGCTTTGCTGCCTTGAGATTGCACCGAGAGGAGGGTGGATTTTGTTCAGTGTCGCAGCTACCTGCTTCCTTCCTCCTTCCTTCCCTCTCGCTCCTTTTCCTCTTTTCGTTTTTAATCTACCAGAAAATATTTTATCATCTTTGAGCTTCAAAAAAAAAAAAAAAAAATAGCTCCAGGACCTGCAAAAAACTCATTCCTGGCAGTTACATAACAGAAATACAGACGCCGTGGCCGAGAGGTGTTAACCACCACTGACATTTACCCCCAACTAGCTATCTTTACCACCACTGCACATGGAACATTTTTGTGGTCTTGGCAACGTCAGAATATAAAGCTCTGTTAACTCTGAGCATCAGATGAGGCTACCCAAAAAGCTGCAGCAGCAGAGGCCAGGCGGACGGCTCCACCAAAATAAAGGCAAACTCCCAGAAGAGGGGAAAAAAAAAAAGCAATATGAATGACCCAACAAAGGGGTTTTAAAGGTTTGGTTCTGTAGTTTCATAAACAAAATATTCACCTCAATAACAGGTCTAAGAGTTACACTGTGCAGGAAGCTCCCATTGCTCTTAACGCGTTACTACCAAAAAGCAAGAAAAAAAAACAACCCACTATTACCAATTCAAACCCCCCAGCAGCAGCCTGAGCCCTCCAGGGTGTAACTCCAACAGCAGACAAGTCCTTAAGCTCTTAGCACTGGTGAAACGTATCCTAAAATTAAATCTGAGCATTAAAGCTGAGCTCCTCTTGTGCCAATGTAGCACCAACGCACGCCTTTCCTCGGGTCTTTTATTAGAGGCAGGAACGTTGCCTTGGCTCACAAAGACGGCGACAGAATTAATTGGCAAGTTTAAAGATTAACTAAAGCTGTGCTTTTAAAATAAAGAAGCTCAAGGAAGCCCATAGTTAGGGCTCTCAATTGGTCTTTGGTTCGTTCTATCACACGAGGACAAGTGAGGTGCAAAAGAAGCAAAAAAGACCAAGGAAGAGTGATGGGGAAACCTCAGCAAACACGCGGTGCAGGAACAGCATTCTCTCCAGTATCGATTTTAGCTTTGCAGTGCAATGATATAGATACTTAAACTACACAAACCCTCGTAATCGTGCAGATAATTAAGCTTCGGGCAGGACGATGAAATCCTCATTATTCTCTAAGACTTGGATTCAGCTTTAATTGCCTTCAGAAACCCTGTGCAGTTGCCCCACCGAGGTGACAAAGCCCTGAGCGGGTGACAGCCCCGGGATTCGGCCAGAAGGGCTCGGGGAAAGGTGGGGACTGGGAACTGCAGCGATTCTGCCTTTCCCAGGTTGATAGCGGGTCTGAAAATGAAGAATCAGAGCCCCTGTGTGGCTGCCTTTAATCAGCTAATCCCACATTATTCCACGCTGGTTTAGAAAGCATTGCAACCCTTCTGAAGAGCTACAAACGACAACACCCAGCATAACCCTTCTGTTAAATATCCCTGTCTGTGCATCACTCTCCAGCCTCCAACATCCACTCATTTCCTTAGTCTCCAACAGCTTCTTACAGCCTTCGTAGTCCCTCAATATTTAACCCCAGATTATTTTAAGCCAGACCCCTCACTGCCATCTAAGTGTGCTAGAAGGAGAAGATCCAGGAAGCTTCCAACCCCAATTCTGGACAATTAAAACCATTTCTCTACCTAACGCTCAGAAAAGCACGGCGCAGGAATTCACTTACACCACACGTTCGTCTTCCAAGAGCTCCAGTGCCCAGGGTGTGTGGAAAGCCAGCGCTCGTCTGCCCGGGCTGCAGCAAGCACCCAACGCTCGCTTACAAAGCAGAAGTAAAATTCGTGTGCTTTTCAAACCAATCCTTTGCCATCCCGCGTCCCGCGCCAATCGCCAGAAGGGAGGGTAACTATTCAAATGGCTTCCTGAACACGGGCCGTGGCATTTCAATGCCTAACTGCCTTGGTGGCTCGTCCTGATAGCTGAAGGAAGCAACCAGAGAGCCTACCTGCATTTTTCACCACCCTCAAAGCGGATGTTTTTCAAATAAACGAGACGCTAAAGCCCTGCGATCGCCAGCGCGGCTGCGGCCGGCAGAACGGGAGCTACGTCTGGAATTATCACCACCTTACCTGCCTGCCTCCCAAGCGAGCACCAGCACGTTGCCCTTCTACTGCCAGCTGCAGTCCCCAGCCCAAGAGCGCTGCGAAGGGGGCATCTTTAGAAATCCCAGACTCTTTCCGTCCCGCTACCCCAGGCACGCGCAGCAAACACAGCTTGGCTCTTGCCTTTGCACCGTCTCGAAAGGCAGAAGGAAGCCAGAATAACCCGCTCGCCAGTTCTGCCCCCTGCCCTCCAGGCAGAGCCTCCCCAGCCTTATCTCCGAAGGCCCCTGCAGCCAACCTCCTCCACCTCAACACATGTTCCACCTTCCACCCACAGCAGACGGGCAAGGAGAGGAAGTCCAGCCGCTTTCCCTGCGGAACGGCCTTCTCCAGCATTGACAGGCTGCCTGAAGCAGGGACCTGGACTGAACCAGCTCTTTGCAGGGTCTCTAATACTCCACTGCCATGTAAAGTTTGAAATGACTGGGGCATTGTGAGCGCTCGTGTCATCTCGGGACGAAATCTTGATCGGCAGCACAGAACTCAGAACTTTTTTTTCCGATACGGCAGCGCATGACCTTCTAAAACCAGCAGAATATCTTCTGGAAACTCGGCGTGTTCGTCCCAGTTCAGCAAGCGGAGATGACAGCACGGGGTCAGCTCTTGTGGTCTTTGCAGAGACAAACCCCTCACGAAGAGGTGCTGCCAA
This sequence comes from Todiramphus chloris collaris, assembly GCA_025345505.1. Lineage (NCBI taxonomy): Eukaryota > Metazoa > Chordata > Aves > Coraciiformes > Alcedinidae > Todiramphus > Todiramphus chloris. Next base: position 2,335,526 of record JANVCC010000065.1, on the reverse strand, counting down.
GCAAAGATTGGGGATTTGGGCTTCCCAGAGGCAGGTCTCAGAGCCCTTCTCCTGCCAGTGCCCATCTCCCAGTCAGTGACTGTGCCGAGCCCCCTCAGACTGGGCAGAGGACCCAGGACAGAATTGTTACCCCTTGTCCTTGAATTTCTCATTGATTCCAGTGGAACTGAGGTTTTTCCAAGACCCATGGAAACAGCAACTTGGCAGCTGCTGTACCCAGAGAGAGCACAGTAAAACACTTCTACACTAACTTTATCCCCAGCCCAACAAGCTCAGGCACATGGACTGATCCTCAGAATCCCCACGTGCAGAACTACAACCTGAAGGATTATCTGCATGGTAACTTTTAAGTGTACAAGACACAGGAACACACACTCAAAAAAAAAAGAGACTTCTTAAACAATCTCAGTTGTAATGGCAGAAACATGCTCATTTTCCAGTCAGGAATTAGACTGACATAACTAAAGCACCTCCTCCCACAGAAGACACACAGCAGACCTGCCTTGGTGAAGAAAATGAGGCTGCATTTTAAAGCACGACACTTCCACCAGACCCATCCTTTCAAAACACCAGCGATGCCTCTCAAGCGGCGCCAGTCTCGGATCAGATTCTACGAGTACCCACCCAAATATAAAGATTTTTAAAGCCTTTGGAACAGGAGAATAGATTCTAAAGTAGACAACTGCATCTAACCTCACCAAAACCCTCAAGTCACTGGGACACAGCAGAACCTAAACTCAAGCTGTTGAAGCGATGAGTTGAAACACAAACGTCCACCTCTGAAGGGATGCTTTGCAGGGCTGCGTTGCCGGGCTCGTTGGAAACGCTGGCAGTTTGGGTTTTCTTCCCAAGCTGCAGCCCAGGATTAAACCCCAACCTGTTTCATGCTGGCTCTGAAAGTCGCACACGCGTTTTGCAAGGGAAAAGAAGCCACCCCAGCATTTAATTCGTTATAAACTGGAACCCACAGAGCAGCTAAAGCGGGCGCTAACCCCCCAACTTTATCGCATGCCTTGTGATGCTTCTGAAATTAAACAAGACGGAGTGGGGGGGGAGGGGGGAAGCCCCGTCCGTTTCCTGTTTAATTGCAACACGCGATTCGATTCCTCCTCCCGAGGCTGCGATCACGATCGCGATAGCGAAGCCGTTTTGGAAGCAAACGGGCGAGTAGAGCCCGGTGCGGGATGCTCGGGGGGGGGGGGGGGGGGGGGCAGCGACCCCTCCCCCCCCCCAGCCCCGGGCCCGGGGAAGGAGTGGGGTCGTTTCTCACCTGCCATGCTCCGGCTCCGCCTGCCCTCCCGGGCCCCGGGGACTGTCAGCGGAGCTCCCGGGCCCGGCCTCGCCTCCCGAGGTCACCGCGACATCCGGCCCGGCGCTGGGCGGGCGGAGAGCGGCGCCGGGCGGTAGCGAGCGGAGCCACCCGAGCCCTCCGGGATGCCCCGGAGCTCGCCAGGGGCTCGCACACCGGCATCGGGTGGACACGGGGAGCTGGGGGCAAAGGGAGGGGTTGGGGGGGACCAAATGGCATCAGGTCACGGAGAGCATCCCCGGGTCGGGAGGAGGATGACACTGGCCCGAGGATGACACCGGTCCAAGGATGACACTGGTCCAAGGATGACACTGGACCAGAGGTGATGGCCAATGCCCAGCAGGCTGAAGGACAACACAAGCAGAGCCCAAAGCAGCCCTGCTCTAACAAAGGGACCAGACCCCCTCCCTGGAAACTCTGTGCTATAAACATCCCTCAACTTGATGGAGATCAGCACTTTCCCCTCCCTCAGAGGTACTGCAGCCATGGCAGGTCCTCAGGCAGGAATGGGGCCATGGGGAACAGCTCCAAGAGACAAAAACCAACAGGAGGAGTAACCCCACGCTGAGGGCTGGGACACGCTGCCATACTCCTGACCAAGGCGATGGCCTCGATCCCCAGCTGCCCACCGCACCTTGAGCTCAGTCAGCGGTTCCCTCCAGCCCCCAGCTCCCCCTGCTAGCAGATCCCACAAGAAACACACTCCACTTCCCCCAGCTCCCTCTGCGGAAGGGTCACCAGCAAGACAAATGGATCCGCAACCCGTTACACGTCAAAAATACTCCTTAGCTCTTTAGGGAGCCCTTTGGCTTTAAAGCCAGCAAGAGCCAACAGCCAGCACAGCGTGGCAACGCGGTGTGCCATGACCCGGGTCGGGTCACCCAGGGGACAGTAGCTATCCATACGGAGCTGGGCCACGTCGGCAGGCTCCCGGCTCGGTTTGTTCCGCACGGCAGAGCCAAGCGGGCTAAGTCTGTCTCAGGACCGGGCTGGCAGTGCCCACGCACAGGAGGCAGCGACGACTTCTCTGCCCGCCGAGTTTCCCTGGTGTGCAGCTTGTCTGGCCCTGTTCGCAGGTCATGTAAGGCAGCCTCAGCTGCTCAACCACTGCTGCTTGCTTCACACCGTCCGTGAGCTTGGCATTATTCGTTATTAACCGTGCTCCGCAGGCTGTACGTTAAAGGTCTGAGGTAAGAGTGAAATGCAGCTTAAGTCAGCTGTTCTCCTTCAGGAAACGGCACCGCTACGGAGAAGAAAATCACGACAAAATTGTGTAATGAATGAAAGCAAATTATGAATTTCAGAGTACTTAGGGAATGAGTTAAATACCTTTGTCCATCTAGTACAGACTTGTGAAAGGAGGCTCGTCCTGCACAGGGCTGGGACAGGGCTCTGAGCAACATGACCTAGTCCAGCGTGTCCCTGCCCACAGCAAGGGGTGGCACCAGTGGTCACTTCGCACCCAAACCCTTCTGTGGTTCACGGGGAACCACGAGCTGTGCCGGACCGACGTGCTCTTGGCTTCACAGGCAAGCAGAGCACTAGTCAGGGTGATTTGCTTCACCCAAAGCCCAGAGCTATTTACTGAGGAACAGCCCAAAAAGGCATGAGGTGGCCTAAATCTCCCATCAGCACCGAGTGCCAGCGTGGAACAGCCCAGACCTGGCGTGCCTCAACGTCAACAGCCTTCATGTTTGCAGCTTCCAACTCTGGTGAGCCAGAAACGGAGAAAAGGGAAAACACCAAAGCCACGATGCCAATGATCTTCAGCACGGCTACGGCAGGAGCCCTCCTGGACCCTCGGGGCTACCGCTGCATCTGCTTGTTGCAGTTTCACCCCTGTTTTCATCACATTGTGCTTATGGGCTGGGTTTTTTTGGCCCTGCAGCTCAGCTATGCTTTAAATCTGTGAAATCAACGTTTTAGGGTAAGAAGATTGATGGAGACTTGATGGATTTTTGTTGCTTTGGTAGAGATTTTCTCCACAAAGGGGTCCAGAAATCACTAATAACACCCATGAGACTTGAAAATCGAGGGAAAGCAGCAAATGAATTCGTGACCACTTGGACGTAAACCGAATGAGAGCGAGGGTGGATCTACCACAGCCCAGGCACGTGGCAACACGACAACATGGAAACGTGATCCTCCTACTTACTTTGTGTTGTGTCAACAACTGCTTCTCAAACTGACGCTTCTTCATCACTTGGAAAAAGGTTCTGGAAATAAAATGTTAAAAAAAAAAGTTATCTGGGATCATCAAGCCCAATTCTCTGCTGTTCCAGCCAATCTCTGCATTCCCCTTCCAGAACTAGTCCATAATCAGGCAGGTTTCTTGCTGCTCTGAGCTCTAAGGAAGCCCTGGAATCACCAGTGTGATGATCAGGAACCTCTTTCCATTTTCCAGCCCAGGGTGATTCACGGCCATTTTCTCTTGTTGCCAGATTTGGGTTTGAATTTGAAATTTACTTTCTACTTGTACTAATATTAAGTTTACTTTCCCTCACATTTACCATCAGATAATCAATCCTACCTTCTCTGTGCTTTTATTTCAAGGGCAGAAATCAAAAGCCTGGGATTGCCAGCCTATAAAAAAATACCTAGTAATTCATAAACACACAGCCCCACATCTTGTCCAGTTAAATCCTCCCCCTGCCATTCCCCTGCTCTTAAAAATAAACAGCTTTTTTTTTTTTTTTCCCCCCTGAACTTACAAATCTGCAATGCAAATTTATCAGTCTGTAACTTAGAATTATCATGGACTGGAAAAGGAATGAGTCATCTGAAGACACAGACCAGGAGCCTAAGTTTATAAAGATCCCAAACTGCAGAAACAGCTTTATAGTAAAGATGTTATGTTATAATAATTAACAAGCCAGAGGGTTAACGGGCTGTGTAGGACAGGGACGTGACAACAGGCTCGAAACATCCTTAGGACCAGAGGATGTTCAGACTGAAACACGACTGGTTCAGAGCAGACACGTTAGCAACTGAATCATTTTGCCTGCGCGGTGCGAGCGTGAAATGTTAACTTTGAGTAAAACTGAAAACGTTCAGCACATGGGAACACTGGATCTTTTGAGGTGGTCTTAATTATGAGCTCTTCAGTAGCTCAAGGAAATTAAAAATGAGAACCCTGACATGGTTCTTACACCTTAACCAACCACTTGAGAGTTAATAGCTTGGTCTAAGGAAGAAGAAAGTGCCAAGAGAGAGAAATGAGATAAGGAGGCAGCGCACGCATTTAGCAGGGCAATGAGTTTTGCAAGACATGAAATGAGAGGGACACTAAAATGCCACCAGGCTTGAGTAAAAGTATTTCCCATCAATAACCTGATACTTTCTTTTTAGCACTTTTTTTTTCTTTTCTTGCATGCTTCGTTAAAGAAAAATCATTCAAGTTCTTTTCTTACACAGAAGCACTGCAGATAGGTGCAAAGGTTTTAATTCAAAAATAACTCTCATTCCTGTTTTGGCTGGTTCCCTATTTGCTATGCAAATGTTATTACATCATTTTTGGACACTGGCGTGGTCTGGGGCCACATGATAAATGTGCTTTAGTTCATTAGCCGAGGCTTGGCCGCAGTTCCTGATCTCCAGCATCTCATGATGCGCGGTGCTGTCAGAGGCAGGGACCCTCCCATCCCTGCTCAGCTGCCTTTCCTGAGGATTTTTATAACCCTCGAGAGACAAAAAAAAAAGTTTCTACCTTTAAAAACCATAAGCGAATCTTCCAAAACACGTAACCAACTTCAAAACCGCTGAGCTCTTAGAGTAACGTCGTGGCGTCCGGCTTCATTTTCGAGCCGACAGGATATACCCAGCTCTTATTTTCACTGCGAGGGACAGGAATGGCGTTGGGTTTGCAGTTGAAAGCACGTGTTTGATAACCACTCAGCCCAGAAACCCTGTGGCCTGCAGAGACCCCACGGCCTGCAGAGACCCTGCAGCCTGTGGACACCCCGCGGCCTGCAGAGACCCCGCAGCCTGCAGAGACCCCGAGGCTTGCAGACCCCCCTGGCCTGCAGAGACACTGTGGCCTGCACAGACCCCATGGCCTGCAGAGACCCCGAGGCCTGCAGACCCCCTGCAGCCAGCAGAGACACTGTGGCCTGCACAGACCCCATGGTCTACAGACCCCCCTGGCCTGCACAGACCCCATGGCCTGCAGACCCCCCGAGGCCTGCAGACCCCATGTCCTGCAGAGACCCCGAGGCCTGCACAGACCCCCCGGCCTGCAGACCCCTCCTCACAACGTGGAGCCAGAGCCGCCATCCCTGTGGTTTTTGGGGCCTGTTGAGCGCCCGGCGCAGGCACCTCAGCCCTGCTCCTGTTCCCTCCTCCTCCTCCCCCCCGGAGTTTCCAACCGCTGCCCACACACGGCAGAGTCAAAACCCAACCTTCCCTACAGCGCGGTGGTTTCTCGAGCCCGGGGCTGAGGGGGCGGGACGGACACACCAAGTGAAAAGAAAAAAAAAAAACAACCGAACAAACACCATTTGTAGCAGCGCTGGGCGTGGGTGAGGAGGCAGAGGGAGGAGCCGCGACCCCCAGGCCCACCCGAGGTTGCTCAGAGCCCGGCCCGGCTCCCGGCGCTGAGGGCGGGAAGCGGCGCAGGGCGGGCGGGGCCCGGAGCGGGGGCCGTTGGGGCGGGGGCATGGCCGGGGCAGCGCCCGCAGCCCCCGGGCCGCTCCCGGTGCTGGCGGTGGTGGTGGTGGCGGGGCTGGGTGCCCTGGCCGGAGGTACCCGGGGCGGGGAAGGGACGGGAGACCCTGGCCGAGGCACGGTCCCCTCAGAGGGCAGGGGGCAGGCACCGGTTGAGGCCTTCGCAGGACCGTCACCGTTCTGTTATTCCTTGGGTAGGGGAGGATAAAGGCCCTTTGAGCAGATGTGGGTCCCCGCAGGGCGCTTCCCTCTCTGGACCCAGGTCTAGGAGAGCATCAGTCAGAGAGGGCCCTCCTCACCCAGCCCCACAGCCTGAAAACACCCCCAAATTCCAACTATTCCCACATCTGGATCCCCTCATAACAGAAACCCTCACATCTGCTCACCCTTCCCCAAAAGGCAAAAGCTCCACAGCTATTCTCTCTTAACACTCTACATCCTTCTCCCCGCAGCGAGAGGCATACCCGAGGACGAGCAACATCCCATTGGTTTCCTTGAAACGGATTGTGTTTATGGCAACAGCGAACGTGAAGGTAAACTTACCCTTTTTAGAGGTAGATATTTATGTCTTGGTGCACTTAAAATGGAGTTTTAAGTGCAACACAATTAACAGGACACCCTTATGCATGGAAGTGACACCAGGGAGCTTTGCTCAGCACGCTCCTGGAGACGCTAGCAAGCGATCCCGCTAGCACCCGGCAGACAAGGCAGGGTGGCTTTAGAAATACATTTGTCCCACAGTGCTACCAGGAGCAGTTCTGAAAACCTGACCTCGACATGAGGGTCCCGCTCAGCAACAGGCTGGAAGCGTGGTGGTTTTGGCAACCCTGCGACGTGGTTGGTGTGGACTCGAGCGTCTCCTGCGCACAGTCAGCACCAACCACCCTTGGACAGTTCCGTGATTTATTAATAAGAGCAAATCGAGAGAAAAGGTTAACCTTGCACTTTTCAAGGCCAAACATAAGAAAAAAAAACTCTGCATCACATTAAATACATTTTGTTTTGAAATGAGTTTCATTCAATATAAGCATTTCACATCCTTTGCCTTACTCTCTTGCACTGCAGTTAACGTGTATGTGAAGGTGTTTACAAACAGCCCGTTTCTAGTATGTATGGATTTGTCTCGTTCTCAAGAAGAAGTTATAGATCCTGAGTATTCGTGGATTGGCCCAGATGGAAAAAAATTAGAAGGTTAGTCACTTTGCTCAGACCACAAAGGATTTCCACTGTGCCCAAGCCCTTTTTACCCTAGCCACTAACAGAACAGGCTTTGTACAGTCCTTTTTCACAAACTTCGAGACAGCCTCTGCCTCAGGGGGTGGGAGGCAATCAGGAAAATATGCCAAGTTAGAGAAACAGTTTCTGGTTTCTATTTACAAAGGAAAAAGTCAACCACAAATGGCTAAGTAGATTACTGCATGTGAAATCACCAATTTTCCTTGTTTCTGTTGACATCACCCTGCGCTGGGATGGTGGGCCCAGAACAGTCACTCGGTCCTCAGTCATATTTTTCCACCAGTGCTGACATTCGATCACCTTCCTCTTCTCCCTCTAAAATGTTCACATGCTCGAGGTAGAAGGAAACTTGCAACAAGTCCTGAAGGTCATCAGTTTCTGACTAACACAGAACAACATTGTTACAGATCTTGCTCTTTCACACCTTCAGATGTTCCAGAGGAGCAGAGCACCAGAAACGGAACATTCCCGGCAATCCAGAGTTTCCTGTTGCTGTTCTAGGGCAGAAGTACGTGAAGCTCACAGAGACAGGAAGGCTGATGGTGATGGGTTTTAAGGAGTCCATGTCTGGAGCCTACACTTGCACCCTCTCTCACAGAGTCTTAGAAACTACGACGCAAGAAGGGAGAGAAGCGGTCGAGACGTATAAATTCTTGGAATATGGTAAGATTGCTGACTTACCAGTGAGTTAACGCACGGAGCCTTCGTGCTTCAGGGGGTTTGTGAAGTGCACGTTTACTTCAGGGCTTGATAAAATAGTCAGTTGATGTTTTATCCCAGAATACAAGACTTCTTTTTCTATCTGTGCACACACGCACGCTCCTAGTTTTGGAAAAAGTTCTGCCCAACTGCCACCAAGAATATCCAGCAACCCGAGGGATAAAATAATCCCCCCTGTCATTAGAACAAAGTGAACTCCAACAACTCCAGCGATACCCAAGACCAAGCTCATGCCCAAGGGCAGCCTCCAGTGAGACATTACCGAGCTGAACCCACACTGGTGCAGAGCTCCCTGCCCCAGCTGCACGCTCCAGTTCCCCGTTCCCTCCACCATTTGTAACCGCTGCTCACCAGCATCACCCCCTCCCCTGCACCATGCCCTTCAGAAACACCAACATTTAAAATGATTTTAAAAACACGTTCACTCCTCCACGGGCATCGCAAGGAACGCTCGTGCACAATCCCAACCTCTTTCAGCTACACAACTCCCCAGACTTGCTAGGTCTGGGTTGTTTTACTACTCACCCCCATTATTGTTCTCAAGATTTGGGGGCAGAGCCTCATAATATAAGCACGTAAATTCCTGTACGTCGCAAACCAAAGCGGCTCTTTTGAGTCAGCTCTGGCAAGGAGACCTTTGTCCTGCCACGGTTAACGAGTAAGCTTTATTTATTTGTTTTCTTTGGAATAAGAGCCCATAGCTGAGCTACAAAGCACACCGGTACAGACAGTAAGGTTCAGCATAGGAGTCAATCTGTGATTACACCCCAGGGCTCACACAGCACCTCCTCTCACAGCCTACAGGGAAGCCGACCGCGCGTATCAGGTGCTGGCTCGCTTCACGACGAAGGAATGCAAGCTGGCAGCAAACGGCCACTTCTTTGAGGAGCTAAAGAAGATCTTAAATAATATCATCTCCAACCTGGCCTGTCACATCATGCAGTCATCCTACAAACGCCACTCCGTCCAGACACCAACCCAAGGCCTCCTGCATGAGCTCTTTGTTAGTTTTCAAGGTAACGGATCTCGGCCTTTGGTGGGGAGGAATCATTTATTTTTTACAAGCAACACACTGCACGCATGAAAGCCGAGCATACTCTGAAATCAAGCAGGGAAGCAGCTTTCAGGAGTCCCTGTATTTTTTCTTCCTAGCCCACAGATGGAGCTAAAATGCAGTTTATGTGTTGAATTTGTGGCGCAGCCTCAAGGTGTGCAGTTGAAAGGGGTTGTTGAGGAGACAGCTGATAAGATGCTGTGATTTTGTTCTTTGTAGGAAAAAAAGAAAATGGTTAAATAGTTTTTTCATTGTTTGTTTATTAATAAGCTTGCGATCTCTGCGGGTTTGCTCAATTCAAGGGAGCTGCAGAGGTTAAAAGCCTCATAGTTATGGTTGCACTGATGTGGCCAGATCAGCTTTCAGAGGGGTCAAATAAACCCCACTGGCCATCCCTGTTTAGCGATGGTTTAATCACTGAAGAAAGGAAGTTTTTCATTAATGCTCTGACCACATTCTCTCCTGTATCTGTTTTCCATCACATGCCAAGAGGGACCACCCAGCAGGTTACGGAACAGTTTTGGAGCCACTTTCCCCTCAGTAAAGTCAAGAGGCTTTCAGAACAAACCAAGGACCCAAAGGTTTTACACATCCATCAGAACTTCAGCCCTCTCTGTAACCCATGTGAGAATTTGGTTCCATTCTTCCTGTCAGCTTATCAGGTTCCCCCCCCCCCCCTTATTATTTTTTTGGGTGACCTCCGACTCTTGCTGGAACAAAGCAATTTAAGTAACTAGGCAGAAACCACCATAACCAAAGCTGTTTTTTCCTCTTTTTATCAGTCATTTTCCAACATCCACGTGCACCCAGAGGAACTGTTTCAAATCGTGATCCTGACCACAAGACAAGTGATAGCTAGAATAAAAAAAAATAATCACCACCCATCACAAATTAGAGGCAGAATTAAAGGGTAGAACAGGCTGAAGTGAGCACCACGAGATGATAGAGGCAGGAAAGCATTTTAGCTGTCCCTGGTTTCCAAAACGAACCTGAAGAGACCTGCTTGAGGTGTTTAGAGTCTATTACATGTGTCTTTTTTCCCCCCCACACGACCACAGTCAACCCTTTTGCACCAGGATGGGAAAAAGTTTGCCACCAGGTTCCTCGTGACTGTGAAGACGTGAGAAGCAGGCGAGCTGAGGAGGTTCTGTGTCAGCTGCCCTTGGCTCTTCCCTGCACATTAAATACAAATCTCTGCCGTAGCATCTGCGGATTTGCCTGGTAGTAATCCAGCTTCCCCCAGATTTTATGGGATTAATATCATCTTAAAAGGCAGTTCATGGATTTTACATAATTCAGTCCAGGATAGAAAACTGATTTTAAAATGGAAATTGACCCAAAGAGTTTAAAAAATTAATTCAGGCTCAATTTCCTTTAGATTTACCTCTAAAGATTTATAAACATCAGTATAGGTTACTCTACCAAAGTTCCAGTTCTCTAATCTAAACCTTTGCTATATGATTTGGTAAATGAAACACAATTTAAAGCCACCATAGCCAATCTCCCAGAGCTGTTCTCTCTGTGGTAACACCCGGACAGATCACACCAGAGTCTGACCTCAGGCCCCCTGCAGCCAGAAGGTGACTCCCAGTTAAGGTGACAGGTCACTGTGGGAGGGAAGTCAGGCCTACAACATACTGACATTTTTAAATCCAGGGAAAAAAAAAAGACCCCAACTGACTGGTTTTTGTGTTTCCAATGCTGAATTTTAGGCCAGGGCCCGAATTGGGCAGTTCTTCAGTAAGCAGACGTACGCTCTGAAGCACAGGTTTCAGGCTGTTCCCACCATACACTACGTGGAGAACAGTTTCTCGGCCACTCACCTTGAGGGTTGTCAGCCAGGTTTCGGGAAGAACGACATCAAGCACCAGAGCTGCACTGCCTGCTGTGGTGAGTATAAAACACACTGCTGTCAGCAGCTTGCTAGCTCTGATCGCAGGTTCCTCCGGCGAATGTCAGTGTCAAAAGCAGGGATATTTCCCTTCATCTTCTGGTAAGGCTCCCGTGGCAGATTTAGAGGGGGAACAGGAAAGCAGCCAGCAGCGCGTTAGCGCGTTCGAGGGGGGTTAACTGTGTTGCCAAACAAAGTAAGTGGAAGCAGTTCAGTGTTTCGGGTTCTTTTTTCTTCTTCCAGATCACTGGTGAGTGACTACACACAGGATGTAGAGCAAATAAGAAACAATCACCTTACTGGTAGCACTGCTGGAGAACACTCAGCTCTTTTAAAAGGCCTTTTGCCAGCAGCACCTACTGCTGGTTCTGAGCAAGAGGCAGGCTCAGGGAGATCCCAGTACAGTGTGGGGAAGGATGAGGTGCTGTCTGAGGGTCCCAGCCCCAGCTGATGTGCTGCTGGTGTTCTCTTCATTCTCTTCACAGTGATTTGTGAGCCTGGAACTTAGAGTCCTGACAACAGCCTGAGCTGCCAGATCTGTGCACGGCCTCGAGTCAAGGAGTACGGAGCAAGATCCTGCCAATAAACTGATGACAGGAGTTGGAAAACCGCAGAGCAGCTGTGAAAGCATCACAGGTTTCGTGATGTTCTTCTCAGTTTTGAGAAAGTTCCGGAACCCAGCCTCTCTCTGAACATCATCATTCACAAACCCTTGGGTCTTCTGTATTCAGGGACCACTTAGATTGTGAAAATGATGCCTGAAGTGAAGAGTTAACACAAGGTAAAGTAATTCCATGGAGAAGGGAGGGGGGAAAAAGCCAAGTTTGTCCCGTGGCTGGTGGTGCAGAGTCTGTTCCTCAGCGGTGGCACCAGACACACCACAGCTTTGTGCTGCAGGTTGCTCAGGGAACGTAAAGGAGCCGTAAACAACTCGAGGAAAGATGGCAGAGCCTGGCGGGGGAATTGCGTGCCGTAAGGACATACACCAGAACCCCTGTGAGCAATTTCTACCAGATATTAATAGAAGTGTTTAATCTTCATGATTTAAAAGAATTAAATGCCTTTCCCTTTCTTTTTCCCCTGTGTCTGAAGTGTCCCAGCCCGCCCTGAGTGAGACTTTACACCAGTTAACAGCCCTTGGCCTGCTCAGGGCTCATCACCCCTCCAGTGGGAGCTCTGGAACAGGAAATCAGGTCTGAGTGGGTTAGCAACGCACCCACAGCCCAGCAGTCAGGGGGATTAAAGCCCCAGCTTTCCTGCTTCTTGCCTCCTGCTCCCCAGAAGCAAGGGGTGCATCCCAGGGGGGCAGAGGAGAGGCTGCAAAGCCTCCTCCACCCACTTGCTGCCGAGTCTTCTCCTTCAGCTGCCTCAGGCCCTCCTGGCAGAGCTCTGCTGGCCCCAGGTGCTGCACAACAGCTGAGCCTCTTACACCAGCTGGAAATCCTCCTCGGGTTCACCGGATGAGTAACAAGTCACGATACCATTTGCCAAAGCGCTGAGATAATGGGAAAGTTCTCTTCCCAGAAAAGAATTGCTGGGATCTGGTTGAAGGAGAGCTGCTGGTCATCCTGCTCACAAAGCACTGTTAGAAAAAAGACCATTTTACTGCTTTCAAGAGTTTCACCAGTGACCCAAGCTGCTCAGAGCAGGGGATGCATGAGCCCCCCCAGAGCAGCCAGCCTGGCACAGGCTGCTGAGGAGCCACCAAAACACCGGCTTTCAGAGCTTGGCTTTGAGCTTTCCAAGCTGCTCCCTGCCAGGAGCTGCCACCCTCCAGCCCCACTTGGTCCACGGCCACCAGAGAACTCTCACCCTCCTTCCCCTTGTGAGGCACGGCCCCTTTCATGCCACAGTGGTGTAACCCCCAGCCCCAGCAGAAGGGACTCTGCACCCCATGCCCAGCACGGAGCCCTTCCTTCCACCCCCTAGGACTAAGTCAAGCAAAAGAGCATCTCCTGCTCAATAACTGCAACTTCTTCCGGCATCTAGACATTCCTCGGTGGCTACTCACCCAAAAATCGACCAGACTCAACCCAGTTTGACTTATCCATCTTGACAGGGACACAGCAGGAGTCGGTAGGGGCACAGACCGCGCTCCGAGCTTTTTCAGAACCATGACTTATTAAACACGAACCAAAGGCAGCGTGAGGAGCGCCTCGCTGCCCGTGGGCTGCTCACCCGAGCTGCCAACTGCCCGCCGCGCGCGGGGCCGGGGCTGACGCAGCCCAAGCAGACGGGCTCGGCGGGGGCTGCCCGAGTCTCTCGGCCCATTTCACCACGCAGCGAAGCCACACGCATGAATTATCACGGGGAGGGGAGGGGGGGTGAAAAGCAGCAGCAGCGAGGTACAAATGGACACTTAACTCCCCTCTTCTCAAGGGCTGGAGGTGTAGGAAGCTCTTCTAGCGCCTCAAAAGTAGAGAAATAGGTCAAATATCTGAGCACGGCTTTGGGGAGGAGTTTGGGTCGTTAATTCTGCGGAGGAGCTTGGGTTGTTAATTCTGCGGAGGCTCGTGAGGAGTTGATGGGAAGCGGCTCCACTCTGCCCTTCCTGAGGTGAGGGCTCTCTCCAGCCAGCCAGAGCTGCTGCTGGTGATGGCCCCAGACGTGGCTGAATGGTTTCTTGCTAACCCATCAGCCCTCCTGGCTCTCTCTCCTCTTTTTTCACTCTTTTTATCCCTTCCTCATGGAAGAGCTGAGGCTCTGAGCACAGCAGGGGAACGCTGGTCGCTGCTGGGAGGCTCGGCCCTTCAGGGTTCTGTATTAACCTGCCCCTAGCACGTGGCTCCCACCTCACTTTCTGCACAAGAGCAACACCTTGAGAGGAGCAAGAAATTCTCACGAGTAAGAAGTTTACACCCTAGAACTTCCCATCCCCTTCTCCACACAGGCCCCTGGTAAACCAGCAGCACAGGAGCACTTTCAGACAGCCACGAGTGACACAACAATCACCTGCCTACTGGAACCACCTCATTTTAACCTCAGAGCTGCTTTTTTCCCCAGCCTGGAACAAACCCTTTGAGAAACACTCACCAAAAACAGGTTCAGGGACTTGCTGCAGAGCTGCTGCTTGTAGGACCACATCCACCGGGGTGACAGTGACACTTCTGCTCCAGTGGGAAGGTTGTAGCTCTCACACCATCTCTATTCACCCACATTCCTCTGAATTCAAATCTCCAGGAGCTGAAGAAGGCACAGGCACCAGCAGAAGCCCCCACAGCTCCCTTAACCCAGGAGATTTAAGGAGCAGGGCTGTGGGGAGGATGGAGCAAGAGCCCCGGGGTTGGCTCAGCCCTAGAACTCATCACACCTGGGTTGGAGGAGGGTGCTGAGCTGAGGAACCGCTGGGTGCAACCCCCGTTAATCCAACACATCCCCCCCCCCGAGTTCCCCCATGAGCCACTCTGGGGGAAAGTGGCTTGAAAAAAAAACCCAGCTGAGTTGATTTTCCAACTCAAGCTGGTTGAGTTGATTTTGAGTTGTTGAGTTGATTTTCCAACTCAACAGTTGCCCAAGGGAGAATCACGGGTGAGCCGGGAGGGGAACACGCGGTCCACGCAAACCCTTAACCGCACGCAGGGGAGGAGACATTGAGATTTTTTTTTTGGTGTGTGTGTTTTGGGGGTTTTTTTTTTAGCTCTGCTTCAGTTTTTCTACCCACTGAAATTAAATTTCCTCCGGCCCAAGTCCGGTGACCGCATTTTCGGCGCAGCACCGCTCCCAGAGCCACCAGCAGCACCGGATTGATGAGTCCTTTGCAGGCAGTGAGTAAGTATGATTCATTATTGGCAGCAATGCCACTCTAAATGGTGAAAATAAATAAATAAGGCTCCAGAGCTGAAGGGCCGTTGATGAAGTGTAGACCAGCTTTAATCACGGTGTAATTGCTGCCATCAGTTCTAATTATTTATAAATATTTTTATAATTGTGGAAATTAAACAATTAGACATCCTTCCTTCCCTCCTCTAAATCTAATCAGTTCCAAGTCCAGGATGCAGTCTGGGGCCGCGGCTGCTGAACGCGCTGCCACCGCGCGTCGAGGGAAACGTGGCTTCGCCTTCCTCCTAAAACACAGACCCTGGCAAAACCAAAGCCAAACACGGAGCAGAGTTGTTGTCACCGCTGCCAAAGGGACAGGCAGCAGCCGGGCTGCCTGCTGGGGAGCTCCATCAACAGTCAAATGGTGTTGGGAGGGCAATGCTGGGAGGGCTGGAGCCCCTCTGCTGGGAGCCAGGCTGGGAGAGCTGGGGGGGTTCAGCCTGCAGAGGAGAAGGCTCTGGGGAGACCTTCCGGGGGCTTTTCAGTGCTTCAAGGGTCCTGGCAGAAAGATGGGGACAAATCTTTGAGCAGGGCCTGCTGGGACAGGACAAGGGGTGTTGGTTTAAACTAAAAGAGGGAGATTCAGACTGGAGAGAAGGAAGGAATTTTTGACACTGAGAGTGCTGAGAGCCTGGCCCAGGCTGCCCAGAGAGGTGGCCGCTGCCCCATCCCTGGAACCATCCCAGGGGAGGTTGCCCGGGGCTCTGAGCACCCTGCTCTAGTTACAAATGGCCCTGCTCCCTGCAAGGGTGTGGGACCCAATGGGCAGACCAGTCTGTGATGCGATGATTCTGCCCAGCAGAGCCAGGGGCACTCAGAGCCTGGCTTCCCAGGAGCATCACTCCATCCTGGGGCTGCTGGTGGGGTTCAGAGCTGGGTGTCACCACCAGCGAGAACCCACTTCTTAAATCCTGCCCCAGTAACACATTTTCCACCACCCCAGAGAGGAAGAAGATCCCTCCCCGGGCCGGCCAGTTAATTACCCGCCTGGCGCGGGTGGGCAGAGCGCCTTGGAAGTTAATAACAGAGATTTACCGGCCTGCTGGAACGGCACGGAAGGAGGTCACGCTGCTAATTCCCCCGTTGCTGATCCCAGCAGATAAATCCACAGTACATCAGGAACCGAATTACCCAGAAATGTGGTATTAAAATGGATGATCATATTTCCTCGCTTAAGGACAAGTGTTGACTTTACCGGTGAGCCCCCCGCACCCAGCGGCACCCAGCGCTGGCTCCCAGCTCCCAGGGAGGTCTGGCCCATTTGGTGCCGGAGGGTAAACAATGAGATGGGAGAAATCCCTCTGTGGGATCTGAGCTGGCCGAGGATGCCCCGGGGGCTGCCGGCCCCAGACCCTCTCCTGTGATCCCTCCCATGCCCCAGCTTGGCCGCAGGTGCCTCCTGGAAATATTCCCATCATCCCAGTTTCCTTCCCCATTCCCTGATTGATTACCCAGTGTTACCAACAGCGTAAATCCGTCACGGTTCAGCCCGGCCCACACCAAGTCAGATTGTTATGATGTTTCTCATATATCCCCTTGTCCACCCACGGCTGCTCCACAACCCGACGACCTCCTTCGTGGCGGGGGCTGCCACCAGGATCCCCTCCCTGCGCTCATTAGCGCGGCTGTAACGAGCCCGCTGGGTTCCAGGTTAATAACCACTCAGGTGGGAGAGTCGGGGCAGGCACCAGAGCGGGTCTGGTCCCTCGGGCTCGGTGTCATCCAGCTCCAGCCCCACGAGGGGACACTGGCAGGACCCCGGGGATCTCTGGTCTCATGGACAGGGTGGCAGCCCGGGCCACCCACCCATCCTGCTGCAGCTGCCAGCCCTGCCCAGCTGCTCCGGGGCCGCGGGAGGAGGGTCCCCGGGGAGCAAACCGGGGCGGGGGGGGGGGGGCAGCCATCTGCTTGGGACCCCGGGGTCCGCGGGCTGTCGTGGCCGTGCCGCGTCTGGAGACGGCCGAGCGACAAACGAGGTTAACGTCCCTTGAGCGGGAGCTGTCACTCCGCGTTAGGGCGCGGGCTGCACCCTCTGCGGCACCGGGCAGCGGCACGCGCCGCGCGGGGGAAGGTGCCGGCAAACCAGCGATGCTCTGATCGGAGAGGCTGCTCACGGGCAACTGGGGGGACCAAGGGCATCGGGAAGGGTTTGTCCCTCCCGGCCATCACAGTCCCTGCCCAAGTGCCACACGATGCCTGGGTCCAGTCCAGTGGGGATGGGAGGACAGAGAGCTCCGCAGGGTCCCAGCACGACGCGGCTTGGGGACGGGCACCGTGCCAGTGACCTGAGCCTTGCTGGCAGGAGCTGAGCCGTGGGGTGTTCATTTATTGAAGGCAAAGGCAGAGTTACGGTTACCGGAGGGACCGGGTATCGTGTTTCTGAAACCACCCAGCAGAGCCGGACGTGCTTCTGAGAAGACATCGACCATCATGGGTACCCTTCGACCTTCCTTTGTGGCCAGGAAGTCACTGGGGATCACGGCAGCCCTGGCATGGGGGGGATGCCAGCAGCCTTGGCCCACCGCAGACACACACACACCAGCACACGTCGGGCACGGGCTCCAAAGTAAAAGCCAATTTTATTGTCATATAAAGTAAGAACGTTAAAGGTCCCTTAAACAAAACACATATTGGGTCAGACGGTCCCGGGCATCCCCGCGGGCACGTGAGCAGCCGCCCAGGGATGCCCACGGGGGAGCAGCACCCAGGGTCATGGTGCGGCTGCTGACGGTGCCTTGGTCGGGCATCCCCCAGCCCCTTTTCTCTGCAGCTGGTTGGAATGGTGGGGAGCTGCCGTGGGGGGCTGCGGGCCCGGGGAGGCCTGGGGAGGAGCTGGGGCTGAGGCGTTTGTGCGTTGCAGAGCCCCTGGGCTGCTCTGGGAAAGAGGCACTTTGTGGAAGGGCGCGGGAAGCGCTCCCAGCCAGCCCCGTCCCACTGCTCCCGCCGGCACCGGGGCTGCGCCCGAGGCTCTGCGTGCGCCGGAACGCGCAGCCCGTGCCAGGGTGTGAGGCCGGACCTGGCAACAAGCCCCCGCCGAGCCGGGGCAGCCGGAGACAGGTCTGGCCTGGCACAGAGGATGTTCAAGCAGCTTTGGTTGGTCCTTTGGTGAATTAAGGCAATTTAGCTTCAGTTGGTTTAAAAAAAAAGGGCAAACCCTGCAAAATCAGCTCTCTCAGATCCAGACGCTCGGTCAGGAGAGCCTGGCTCTGCTCTGGCTTTGCTCTGAGTTGCCGTTTGGACCCTGTGCACCCAAAGGTGGGCACTGACCCTCGCCCACGCCAGCGCCCCCGCCTCACCTCTCCCCACCAACACCAGGAACCTGCAGCCCAATACTGGAAGTGTCAAGAAGGGACGTTGGGGCATTTTAGGGGAGGGTCAGGCTCCTGCCAGCGGCGCGGGAGTGGGGAGAGGGCGGAGGAGCCGCAGGGGCTCCCTCCATCCCCGCTTCCCGTCACAGTGACCGGTCGGCAGTTTGTGAGTCCTTGAGGGAAAGGTGGGAGCTCTCCTCCAGTGGCAGATCGGAGCAGGCTGGTGCCACCCGGCTGCAAACACCCACCTGCGTGGGGGCACCGAGGGGAAACCAGCTCCCCCCAACATCCCAGCAGGGCTGGACCCACCACTGGAACCTTCGGTTCCCCTCCATCAGCACCTGCATCCCTTGGCAGCCCCGGAGGGCTCAGCACCAGTGGGGAAGGTGCTGGGGTTACCCACCAGCTGCCCCATCTCTGAGAGGGTCCCCCCATGCCCCTCGCTCTGCCTGGCCCAGGGGTGCCAAGAAAGGATCCAGGAGCAGTGGGTGCTCCGATGGGAGAGATGGGGCAGCACCAAGCAGCGTGAGAGCCAGAGGGGGCACCCCGGAACCTGCCTCTTGCCTTTCCCAACCCACGTGTCCCCACCTCCCACCTCGTCCTTTGGTCCCGCCGGGCTGCAGTCAGAGCCCGTGACCCTCCCGGGGCCAGTGACCCAACGGGGCACTGGCCTTGTGGCCGTACCGCTCCTCCCCACAGCCCAGTCCTGCCCGCTGCCCGGCCAGGCAGGGAGCCAGGCCCAGGCTGCCCCGCGCCACCGGGAACATCCCGCGGCAGCCAAGGGTAAGCTGGGGAGGGATTGAAACGCTGATGTCGTTAATGCCCCAAAGGGTGTCTTCAAAGGAAACAGGGAAGTTTGAAATGACGTCTGAATGTCCCCCGCGTGCCAGGGGCTGCCCGGGGTCTCTCCGGTCCTTCGCAACCGCGGCTTGTGCTCGCTGCCCATCACCACCCCCAGCTGCTCGCCGGCCGGGGCTCCCGCTGCCAGACGAGCAGAACAAATCCGTGGCTATTCCTGCGCCGTGCCGGCGGCCGGCGACTTCTCCCGCAGCCCCGGGGCAGCCTGGGGAGCGGCCGATGCCCGTCGCGCGGGTCCCCGCGTCCTGCGGGATGCGGGTGCCTCACACCACAGTGCTGATGGTGGATGACTCCTCTGACCTCCGCTGCTTGCTGGGCAGGGACTTGAGATACTCCAGGTGCCGCCGGGCGTCCTCCTGGTTCTGCCGCACGTAGTAGACCAGGTAGGAGATCACCATGGCGAACCAGCCGAACATGGTGACCAGCATGGCGATGTCCGTGGTCTTCTTGTAGACGTTGCAGAAGTCCGTGTCGGCGATCACCTGCAGGAAGGCTTTGCCGACGTGCTCTTCCTGCACGGAGGAGTCGCACACGATGCCGCCCGAGGAGCCGGCCACCAGGTCTACCGTGCGGATCAGCTCCTGCAGCCGACAGTCACAGCGCCAGGGGTTGTCGGAGAGGTTGACCTTGGCCTTCAGGTTGCTGAAGGTGTCTTTGCTGACCGACACCAGCCTGTTGGAAGACAGGTCCAGCGAGTGCAGGTGCTCTGCCAGGCCCCGGAAAGCCCCGCTCTCGACGCTGGAGATGGCGTTGTGGGACAGATCCAGCTCCAGAAGGAGCGGCAGGTCCCGGAAGGCATCGCGGGGCAGGAAGGGGATTCGGTTGGAGTCCAGGTAGAGCTTGTTGGTGTCGTTGGGTATGTCTCTGGGCACCTCGGTCAGCTGAGCGTTGCTGCAGCGGAAGGTTTTCAGCCCCTCCTCTTCTGAGGGGTAGCAGCCCTTAGGGAAGGCGGCGGCTGAGCGGAGGCTGGAGGCCAGGAGGAGGAGGCTCTGCAGGAGCAGCCACATGGTCCCTGAGCGGAGCAGGACCCGCTCTGCCGCGGGCATCGTGCCGCGCTACCTCAGTCACGCGACCGCCGGCCCGGTGGCTCTTGCCCGCGGTGGCTTCGGCTGGACCCGGTGCATCTGAGTCAGAGACAGCGAGAGGACAGCGTCAGACCAGGGGTGCCGAGAGGCAGAACCACTGCTGTGCCAGCTGCCAGCACCACGCCTGTCCTGGCACAGCCTGGCTGTGGGATGGGAACTGGGACTGGGATGGGGACCAGGACAGGGACAACCAGCACCGCTCCGGCGTGCCCCCCATTCCCTGCCATCAGCAGCCTCGCTCAGGATTCCTGCGCGGCAGGATCAGGCTCCAAGGGGCCGAGCGAAGCCACGTCTCCTGCGTGCCGGCAGCTGGGCCGTAACAAACGGCGACGGCTCGGGCTGAGCCAGAGGCGGGGGTGAGCTCCCACCCTGCCAAGGTCACCGGCGGTTCGATGGCTCGCGCACAGGAGGCCGATACATCCTGCAGCGGCAGCCGGTGGGACGCACCAAGTGAGTGAGCCTTGGCTCCGGGCGAGCAGCCGCTGCAGGCAGCCCCTGGGGAACGCGGCGGAGGGAAAACACGTGTGGGCAGAGGCTGAGCAGGTTCCCGCTCCCGGCTCTGCTCTCCGGTAGAGCCCGGGGCACACGCAGGCACGCGATGGGTTTTCCTGCGTTGAGGGGATGGGTGCAGGTGGGTGGCTGGGCGCTGCTGGCCCCTGCCCGGTGCCACCTCGGCCACAGGGTCGGGCTGCCCACATCAGCCTGTAACCATGGTCCCCATCCAGCCCTTTATTCCGGAGGGGAAAAACGTCAGCAGGGAAGAAACAAAAACAGAAAAAGGAAATTCACTGGAGCTGAGTGTGTAGTGAGTTCCCAGGGTGGTGGCAGCAGATAAGGGCCACGTCTGAGCCCTGTGAGCGCTGCCCGGCTCTCCCAGCCCTTGGTCTCGCCAAGGGCCCCAGACCATCTGCAGCTGGACCGCAGCAGTGGAGCTGTGGAGGCAGAAGGCAAGAGCTCTCCCACCACCCAGGATTAAAGACAGCAGCATAAAAGGGCACTCTGTGGTACCCCGGCAGGGAAAGCTCTGTGCTGCGGAAAGCCCCATGCTGTGCCACCTGGGCACCTCCTGGGCAAGCCTGGCTGCTGGTGCCACCCCCCACACACACTCCCCGGAGCATCTTCCCATCAGCAAACCCACTTCTGGGTTGCCAGAGAGGCTGCCAAGCGAGGGGCAGATGTGACCACTCAAGAATGGTCCTGTCACACAGCCCAGGCCAGCACCCTGACTGCCAGGCACCGTAACGCAGCCCAGTTGTGCCAAAACCCCCCAAGGTCACACCAGTGCCGAGCCGACCCCTGCGCTGCCGGGCCCCGCGGGCTCTGAGCGGGGCCCCGAGCGGGGCCCAGCACCGGGAACCCAGCGTGATGGGGGGGGGGACCGGCTCCCCAAGTCTGCCAGCAGTGAGTGGGGGCAAACGCTGCCCCTTGGAGACCCCCCAGTCCCGCTGCCCGGGGGTGAACACAGAGCCGGGCACAGCGGGAAACCCACCGGGCTGAGCCGGGAGCCGGGAGCCGGGGTGATTCACCCACGGGACCCGGGGCACCCCTGGGGGCGGGACACGGCTCTCCGGGGCCACGCGGTTGGTGGGGTGGGATCGTGCCCAGCCGGGGTGGGACCGTGCCCAGCCAGGGTGCTCCGCACCACGCAGCGCAGCCGGGACGGGCACAACCACCCCCCCTGCCACAACGTCCCCAGCCCCAGCGGGGCACGGGGGGGGGCTCCCGCCCGCTCCCAGGGGTCTCCGCCAGCCCCGAGGAGGGCGGTTGAGGTGTCCGGGGGTCGCGGGGGTTGTCCGGTTTTCCTCTACCGACGCCAGGACCCGCCCCGCAAGCCGGGGATGCCCGGGGCTCCCCCCGGCCCCGCTCGGCACCGGGGGCGTTGCGGGCGAGGGAAGCCCCGGTGCTTCCCCGGGGGAAGCTCGGCTCGGCGCGGTGGAGGACCCCCCCCCCGCCTCCTCCTCCCCCTCTGCCCGTTCCCAGCGCCGGCGTCCCGGCGTGCGGGGGGGGATCCCGGTGCGGACTCACCTGCCGTGCTCAGCCCCGCGGCAGCGGAGCGGCCCCGCGCCCCGGGCCGGAGCGGCCGCGCCCC